>OY759170.1:62900430-63500430 GCA_963662145.1 Sturmia bella | reverse complement strand
ATTGAAATTATTAAAAAAATACTTAAATAACTCCTATTTTTCATAAGCTTTTGCGATTTTTTACCAAATGTGGTATTTTTAATTATTAAACTAAATTCAAGATAATATAAAAATATATTTTTTAGTTTTTAAATTTTGCTACACATTTTCGCTTCTATTCGCCCAGTTGCGCATTTTTCATTTGTGTCACTTGATGCAAAAATATTTTTACATTAATATCCTTTTTAAAATGCTACCTTCCATCAAGCTCAACCCTTTTTCAGCCGAATGGATGCACTTTTTATATTTCAATTATATGAGTGCTACAACCTTTGTGTTTAAGAGAAGCCTCGTCTTCTGCTATATCTTTCATCAAATAGTAAGAGCTACATATTTAGATACCATAATACAAAATATTTAGATACCATATACAGATATCAGGTGGACCAAAAGAAATCATTCTTTTGGAATTGGCGGCTAATGCCAAATCTGTTCTTAGACCTGTAAACTACACAGCTGTAGAATACAAGTGAACCATACATGGAACGATACTCTCCCCAAGAACGCGGAATAATGACAAAGTATGACAAAGTGGACGGTTTTCCGACGGACATCATAAGGAGCAATAAGGCTCATTTCCACCTCAGCGGGTACGCAAACAAGCAAAACTATCGCTCCTGGGGCACCGAAAGTTCGCGAGTGATATCCAAGGAGCCATTACACCCACTCAAAGTGACTCTATGGTGCGCTGCTTACACTTGAGGAGTCATTTGGACAATTTGCTTAGAAAGCACCGTTGGTATAGATCCATGTTAACCAAGTATTTTCTGGCTCAATTGAACAAATTAGATCTGAACGACATCTGTTTCTAACAGGAGTAACTGCACACAGTGCGCGACCCACAGCTGATATGCTGAAAATCAAACAACATCAGATGCCCTCTTTTGGTCAACCTGTTACAAGAAACTAAAAATCAGATAAAATTAGCTGTAACTTTTGAACCATAGTAACAGTTCATTTTATAAACGGTTCATAAAGGCTGAAGTAAGCAAAATGTCTTAAATGTGTAAAACACCGAATAGCGAAGATTTGAATAAAAAACAAGATGCTTGTTTGAACGCTTAATAAATTGGAATATTGTAGGTGCATTTTCTAAAAAAAATTCTAAACATAAATATAAAAACTATTAATATATTATTAAAATAAATAAAATTGGAGAGCTAGAAGTGCATGCTAAATTTGAATTTAAAGCTTGATACTTTCTCTTTACTTTTGCATATTAAATTTCATTTCACATAGTTAAGATAGATTATTGGGCTTTGCAAAAAAAAAAAACCGAAATTAAGAAAAAGAAAAAAAAAACTAACGCGGAATGTTGAAAAATCAAAATAAAGGTAATCAAGTGCCATGAGTGATGTCGCAGCAAGCCAAAAACGAATGCAATCCACACTATATACGGTTATATTATTCGTTATCGGAACAAACTTATTTTTTGTTGGTACAATAAGTATTTTGCACAATAAGTAAAATAGATGTTTTACTATTGATTTTCTTCGAAAGCAAATATATTGAGCTCAATATATCGACACATTTTGTCAAGGCACCTTAATACCAGGTAGCCGCAAAACTAACATACGCGAACAACATACCCACAAACACTTCATGTATTTTGTTGGCAGAATAGTTTTATGGTCTGTCATCCATTTGCTCACGTTTTTGCGTTTGTGCTATGTATTTATGAAGCTTGTAAACAAGCCTTTCACAGTTCTAGATGCTAGAAACTGTAGTCAGCTGCTGTTGAAAGCTTTTTATTAAAAAGCGTAAAAATATATTTTGTTATCAGAGCACAGTTCTAATTATCTGCTATTAACCGTTTGTGAATACAAAATTTTACTAAACGACTAATAAGCCTTCAAAGTTCTTTGAGTGCAGAGTTGATAATCGATTTAATAAAAAATGTTCATAAATTCGACGGTAAAGGGTTTTATATCCAGCACCATGGAAAGTCTTTGCTTTTCAAGAGTTTGCACGAAAAATATTGAAGTGCTGGAAAGTGCAATCCTCCATAGGAGACATGCGAATGCTGACACTACTGCTTTAAATCAGCTCGCTGCCCCCAGTTTCTCTTAGTTTTACTTACATCACAAGTTTTTAGTAAAAATAACCGCAACAAATTGATTTTAATTCTATTAGTTTATCTAATTCATGTCTTTTGGCTTCAATTTAAGCTTAAATTTAACATTTTATTGATTTTTCTCTTCTCCAGTATTTAAAATCAAAAACAAAAACCTAAAATAAAGACATTTGTTTGGTAACTTCATCAGCATCGGAAACAAAAATACTTTTGTTCTCTCTGCTGGAATTCTAAGCTGGCAATATGTTTCTTTCATAAATATTTAGGTCAAGTATTTTTCCTTACGGTTATTTGGAATGTCTTCTACTTTTATGTGAGTGAATACGTTATGATTTCCTAAAGTTTACATTTGTATCTTCAGGTATTTGTGTGCTTTTGTAGCCAAGTGAATGTACATTTTGCATGAGTGAATGAATGTTGGCTGACTTGTATGGCAAGGGAATTTTTTTAGCATTTGTGTTTGTTTGTTCAACACACTCATAAGTAGTAGTTTTTCCTTATAACTTTAGCTTTATTTTTGTTGTCAAAAAAAAAAAAATCTTTTTGAAAACATCTTCATCACAAATAATACTCAAGCAGTTCTTATTTTTTTTCCATTTTATTTGCTTTTCTTATCACTTTCAAACTTTTGTGGTCGTTTTCATTTCAACGCATAATGTACAAAGGAATATTTGTGTTTGAGGTTTTGTGTACGTGTGTGTCTCTGGCTCTGTGTGTATGCGGGTGTGTTTGTATGTGTGTGTGTTTGTATTGGGTTAATTTGGTAAAATATTTTTCTTTATGTTTAATTTATTTGCTTAGTAATTAAAAGATTTCTCAATGATCCTTTTTTGTGAAGAGATTCAAGGATATTAAATTTAGTTATTTATTTTTTGATTTAATGAGGGCTCTGGAGGGCTGTCAAGAGCTTAATAAAGGCGGTAAAAGCTTAGCAAAGACTTCAGCAATAGAGCAACTATGATTCATGCTGTTAAGATAATATTATATAAGTGTAAGCTTTTTAATTTTTTTTTTGGAAATATATTGCAGAGAACTCTGCTGCCAGCTATGTTCGATACTAGTTTATTAATTTTAGCGTGGATTTATGTAATGAGTTAAAATGGTCCAGAAATTAAGTTTAATATATTCAATAGTAGTTTAGTTAGTCAGTTAAAATAGTTAATTCAATAGTAATGAAATTTCAGTGGCATATATAAAGTATTTTGGGATGAAGAACTGTTGATTACTTTCCAGCTGATGTTGATCGCATCAGCCTTATCAGGCTCAGATAATTACTTTTAAGCTTTCAAGTGGCTTTGTCCTTGCTGGAATATGAATTTTTTTAGTAAAATATTTAAAATGCAGGTGTGGAACTCTGCATCGGTGGCTTTTGAAGTATTAACCAATTTCAGTGTTCAGTTTTCCCTTCTGCACCTGCAACAGACTGAATAATTTATTTTATCAGTTTTAGCGAAAACTAAATTTTAAAGAAATTTACAACCATTTGTAATTTTAAAGGTTTTTATTGTTCTAATTGATATTAATTAAAGAGGAGTTACCAAATAACACATACATTTAGTTGGGGGTACAACTGGCTGTTTCGTAGCCACCGCACAAAAATTTCAATTTTTTTCAATTAATCTTAACAGTTGGTTCACCTCAAATCCTCTCTATAAGAAATTTAATTCGGCTTGAGCGAAGTCAGCTTCTATCAACTTGTCAACCATAAATTTGTATTGAAAACGAAACTGTTCATTTTCATAATTTGCAGAGGTCACGTTTTGAAAAAAAAACGTATTCATTTGATTCAGTGTCACTGTATGCATAAGACAAAAAATTATATAAAACTACAATAAAAATACATATTCGATAACTGTCAACATCTACCATTATATAATGTGGTCAATGCAGTACAGACACTCGTACACGAAGACAATAATACGATTTCGCCCAAATGTGGCATATTAAAAAGCAGATAAAGTTGAAAAAAAAAAAAAAAAAAATGAAAAATAGTTAAACACATTTTCTGTTACGTTTGCTGTGGCGATATTGTGTTCTTAAGCCAACAGCAAGAGACCCACAGTTCAACCAGCAAGGATCAGTAATAAGAAGACGAAAAAAAAAACAAAAGAAAAGACAACAACATTAACTGCATCAAAAGCAGCAATACTTAATATACGTCGTATAGTGGTTTAAACATGTGTTAACAAGGCAGGCATGAAAATAAGCATGATAAAAACACACATGCAGACATTCATTTAATTGTTTATATCGTTTGATATGCTTTACATACACACACACACACGTTCGAATTAGCAGATCTGTAAAATTTGGTTTTAAGAAAATATTTGTGCGACAACTTAGCATAACGATCCGATTGATGACGGATGAAGTGCTTGATGCGCTTCTTAACAATTTTTGGCCTATATGCTGGACGAATGGTCATATTTGAGCACTTTTTCTAAAAGATCGGAAAGAGGAAAAAAAAAATAAATTTTAAAATAAAGTTGTCTATCTATTTGTGGGCAGCCTACACTACAGTTTAATTGATAGCTGGGCTTAACAGTATGAGTTATCAATTTGAATCAATAAAGCCTGAAAGTGTGACTGTCGCGTAAGAGAAGCAGTCTAACCTGTTTCAGTATGAATTCTAGCATATTTTTCCACAGCACCATAGAAATAAAATTTGGGGAATATCATTAAAAACACGAAACTGCATAGAAAAACGGTGTCTATCATAAATGTAATAAAGTTGAATATAATTAATAAAATAAATACATGGATTATTTTAAAAAGGAGGTCGTATTATATCAATGAATAAAACTTAATCAAAACATAATTAAGGACAACTACAATCGTATTAGTTATCTTATTGATTTTTAAAGGAGGCTTTTTCTTAGTGGACTCAATCGCATTACCTTGTGGTTATCAGTCGGTCACTAAACAAACTAAGCCATCAAATCAGTTAAAAAAATTTTAGCATATGCAATACACGATGTGCACATGATTACTACAAACGTAATGGAATCAATAAGAAATATTTTTTTAAAAACTTAGTGAAGTAACCTAAATAAGTTCATAAGAAATGTTTATTGCACACAATTTACAACAACAAACCCTAATAGCATCATTAAGTTTACGCTGCAGATGTGTTTTTTTTTTTTGGTACCCAAGACTGAGTGGAAAAATGTAAATAAATATTTTTCTCGTAGACCTGGTATATTTTCCTCATTGATAAAATTACTAAGACTCACCGCATGAAAATAATGAAAAATTCCCATTGAACAGCCACTGCTGTTTTCTGCAGGGATACCACTCAGCTTAAGCAAGTTTCATAGAGAAAATCTACGATTCTACTCAGTAATTGGCTCTCTTTGGACTTCAATGCTGCTATTGAGAGTTGTGAAGAGTAGCCAGACTGCCAAGTTGATAACGCGAAATTGTTATGATCAAAAATGTACTTAAAAATCGTGAAAATTCAGTTTTTTAAAGCACCCCATTTATATCGAAGTACTCTTATCTTTTTCAAGATTTTAATTTTTCTGCACTCTGAGCTACTTTTCAGAATTTAAATTTAAAAAAAAACATTTTTTTCTTTCTGTGCAGCCGGACGGACGATTGTAGTTTTCCTGCCAAGCCTAAATGAAATACTCTAAACTATAATTTTAGTACAAAAACATATAACCACGAAAAATGAAACAATTCCTTTACTCTTCCTCATGTGTGCATGCATAGAAAAAACTGTTTGTTTGTGAGTGTCGTTGATGCCGTGTACTTCTATTTTTTTTTCATTTGCTGTTCGAACAATTGAAGGAAACACTTTTTAACTGCTTCAAATGTTTGCCTAATATTGCTATTGCTATTGTTGTTGTTGCTGTTGTTATTTGTTTTTTGTTCAGGAATCTATAATGTTTTTGTTAAGCATGTTAAGCTTTTGTTTTAAGAAATAGCAACAACAACAAATACAAAGCAAACATGCTGTCGAAAGGCAATCAATGACTTGGACTGTGTATGTGTGTGTGTGTGTGTGTTTGGCTTTGTACTTGTGGTGGAAAGTAAACACGTGTTGCTCTCTGAAAATCGTGCGAATGCAATCAATTCAAGATCATGTATTAATTGCACGATTTTATTGCTTAAACTTTTGCAAGACTTTTTATTTTATTTTGTTTTTTTTTTCTTTGTATTCCTTGCAGCTTTTTTTACCTCTTCTGTGCAGTTGTTCTATTGTCTTTGGTAGTCTATTGCCCATCGTCATCATCTCCTTGTAGTCGAATGCTGATATTCTGGCACTAAACATAATTCTATTTATTCTTACTCTCCAATCACTTAAAGTCTTCTTCGTGTGTATGTGTGCATGCATTTAATGGCCTTAAGCATGGCTTCTTTGTCTGTCTGTCTGTCTGTCTGGTCTGTGGTATTTTCAGGTGCATACCTTTAAGTTGAAATATTTTGAACAATTGTAAGCATTAACGCTTTTTTGTTCTGGTTCGCTTAGTTTGGTCGGTAAGTAAGTTGGATGGCTCGTTGGCTGGCTGGCTGGTCTGGGTATAAAGTAATAGAAAACAATTGACCATTTTATAGATTTTATTATGTATTAAAAAATGTTTAAACATTTATGTGGCTGATTTTGAACAGTATTACCAAAGCAATTAAAATACATGTGTATTAAACTAGAAAGAATTCAAGTGCTTAAGTTCATCTATAATAAACATTATGATTATTTTAGTGTTTCCTTTTCATGTTATGATATTATTTGCTTATTTAAATAATTTCGTTCATAAAATAATAAGTAATAAAAACCATGAAATTTATTCGCTGCAGAGCATTTTTATTGACTTAAACAATTTCTTGCTTTTTAATCACTGTGCAATATATAAATAATTTTGCTTAACACAGTAAAAATTGTAAAACATTTTCTTTCTTGTTATGTTTTGCAGTTATGCATTTTACATATTTTTTGTTGTTTCTTTGAATAGTTTTTGTTGCATTATAAAAAAAAAACCTATTGGAAATTCTTTTTCTTTTTTTTCATGTTCAATAAGAATAACAGTTAGAACATTAAAATCACAAAAATTTAACACTTCAGAGATTTTACAAGCAAAAGGCTCTAAACAAATATTTTAAATTGAACATATTTTACAAAGAAATAAAACAATTCGAATGCAGAAATGTTTGGTTTTATATTTGAAAGTAGTTAGCACAAGTGCTATCATTTAGATTATTTGTAAGACAATTTGAAGTTTTTTTGAAATAATATTTTTGAAATTATAAAAAACTAATTGAGTACTATTAGAAGAGAAAAATAGCTGCAAGAACTTGGCTCATAACATGTGGATAGCAAGTCAGTTAAAATTTGAAATTGTTGTGTTTTGAATTTGTTTAATGGGAACTAATTTATTATTAATTAATTAAACTTTATTGTTCGAAATTTTTTGTAACTCTTCTCAGGGTCTCATAATATCTCCAGCTTATGAAATCAGCGATCGTGTTTTGACGAGAAGTGTAACTACTCATCCTCAAGCTAAGAATCTTTGCTATTTCCTTTGTCTTGTTTAATTCATATTAATCGCAGTAATAATATAATGCAAACTCTTTTTTATCTTATCCCATTTTTTTTTTATATTAAGCTTGTCAACAAAGTGGCAATAATTTATTTAGTGGGGTGTAAGTTGTTTTGTATTAACAAACAAAGTAACTTGTGTTGTGTTGTGTTGAAATGTTAAGTTAGGTATGTTAATAAATCTTAACATCATGACTGCCTTAGCAACTGTTATCTAGTTCAGAAGGCGCATGTCGCCTACACCTTATTGCCTAAGTCGTCTGGGTGCCGGGGTCTCATTTGCAAGAAACTGTCTGAGCTTCCTGATGGATTGCTGTGATAAACGACTGCTGTCAGTCATGACTTCTTTTACTGTTTTGGCTATGTAAATATCAAACGGTCAAATGTATGCCCTAATCTCTAATATACTAATATATTTCGGCTTGACAATATCTCTGTGAATAACTTTTAAAGTATTTATACTAGCACTAAGTGGTTTTTAAGCCGTTCTCTCAAATAAAGTGGAATAAAATTATGTCCAAAAAGTGTAGAAAGTAGATATAAACCTATGTAATTTTATAAATATAAAAACTGACAAAAGAGTGTTTCCTTGACAATTAATGTAAAAGGTTGTACCAAACTCCACCAACATATTCTGAATAGTGTTGATAGACATAAGCAGATAGCTATGCGGCAATCTCCACTCACAGCACAAACAGGACATGGAACTTTGCTGGGCTAGTTACAGTTCTAAGGGAATTGAAAATATTGTTAACATATGTTAAATAGTCATGCGCGCGGATTATATGGCTTGGCTTAGTAGCAAGCCTACAGTATTGTCTTTATGAAGGGAAGAGTAATGAGCCAGCATAAGGTAGTGACTTACAATAATGTTACACACTTTAAGAAAGGGACACCGGAAAAACAAGTCTAGAGCATGCAGGATAAAAAGTACAAAAAAAAAACAAATAAAAAAGCATAATTTTCGTTTAATTTTTTATATTCAAAAGTTTATATTTAATGTGCATAAAACAATATGTTTAGAGCACATCCTAAACTTATAGCACATACAGAGAAACTAAAGCTACGTATAGACGATTGTGAGATCTTATAATATTGTCAGAAAATGTATAGAATATTATTAACCAATCGTGAGAATTTACAATTCTTCCTGACAATATTGTAAGCAAAAGCATTGGCAGGCCACCTAAATAACAATTAATTGTCAGTTATCTGTCAATCGTCTGAGCACTTTGGCATGATCATTGCTAGTACATTGTCAGTCATTGGCATATTGTACGATGCATAAATTCTCAACACATTACAGTGGCGTCATTGTCTCAGAGTAATGGCAAAGAATATTAAAGAAATATGTGTGTGTACGAAAGGAAGAGAATAGTAAAAATGTGAGCACGAGAGATAAAAAGTGGCAGAAAACGGAATAAAAAAATTTAAAACCTGGCGCCAAATCGTCGCATTCGATATCGAACGAATTCCGTCACTTATGCTGTGTGTTCGCTAATTACTTTGTTTTTTTTACATTATGTTTGCTCGATAGTTCATTCGATATCGAATGCAACGATTTATCCCCTGGTTATTGAGTGTGAGTTTGTATTTTGATAATGACAATTGGCTGGGAATTTTTGATATATAGAAAATCTTAAATCTGCGTAAGCTGACAATTGTCGTTGGTAGCTAAATTTATTGTCAGGCAATGAAATTGTAAAATTTCTTGCAATTGTCTGAACTGCTAATTAACAATTTTCTATTTCTAGTAGATTGCCAGCACGTTGTTAGGTCTTACAATATTGTAAGATCTCACAACCGTCTATACGAAGCTTAAGAACTACTGTTTTTGTACTGATCACAAAAAACATCGAAATGAAATATTGGCGAGTAGTAGAGAAATAAAGTTTTAAAAATAACTGCATTATACTTTGCAACTAAAATTTCTCTAGTGAAGTAATGAAGCAAGTAAACTGGACGAAAACACTTTAAACTTGTGCTTGAAATGAACGTAAGTAGTTAAACCGTTTAATATAGATTTTAGTGATAAATAGTCTTTTACGCATTATTACGTTTTACTCACATAAATAATATCAACTTACAAGAAATTCTAAGGTTTGGGAATTAACAGCAATCGCTTCAAACCTTGATTACATATTATAATAGTTAAAGTAAAACTAAGTTGTACCGTCATAAGAAATTTATATAAAATTGGCAATGGCGGCACACATTTATATTCTCTATAACAAAACTTAGCTTACAGTTGTGAATTATTTTATCAAGCTTGATAAAAACCCTAGCCTAAGAGAATTATTTTCACTGCCACCATTCTTCAAGGAAAGTGAATAGGTCATGATTTTTTTAACATGCATTCACAAACTGCAAAGAAAACTCTCTTATTGTTTGGTTATTGAAATTTTTATTTTAATGCCTAAATTTATAATTTATTTTTTCCTATTGGGTACAATTTAAAAAGGAAACTATCCAACTAATTATGAGAGCGAAATATTAATAATATCAATGTTGAGGTTGCGTATGAGTGTTATTTAGTAGCAAACTGTAGGCAGTATCTGTTGTGTATACGCATGGGTCAAGACAACCAAACAAAAATCAAGCTTTACAACATATATATTTTAAGACATTAAAAGAAAAATTTTCATATTATTTGACTCCAGATGCCACAAAAGTTGTTGTCCTGGAAAACATCTCTGATTGGGGGACCGATATTGTTTACACAAAAAAAACCCCTGCTTAAAAAGAAACACATTAATTCAGTTTAAAAACTTTCTGACGAAACAAGCTGATTAAATTTGTATTGTTACAAATTTCATCAAAGTCCACACAGAACAACAACGCAAATCAATCCCTTGTTTTCATTTTAAATTAACTCATAATAAATTAAATCTTCAAGCAACACGTGTTTTGTGGGTTCGAAAATTGTATGTCTGTCAGTTAGTTGCAATTTATGTTTAACATCTTACAACAACTGTATGGATAAGGAACTCTTACTAGTTTATGTATGTAGCTGAAAGATATTGTTTGTTATATAAATGTACGAGTGTAAATATCTATAGTGTTATTATCCGCCAAAAGCTGACTAACTAAAAACAAGAGCCATTAAATACAATAAATTCGTTGAATGAATCCGCAAGAGTGACTGAATGGATGGAGGTACAATGAGATGAAATGAATGCATTGAAAATGAATGGAATGAACGCATTCCTTAATGTGAGAGTGTGTGTGTGTGCAGCGTGAGCATTATTATTTTATATATGTAGCACAGATGATAAACAGTCAGACACATTCACACAACGTGGTTTTGTTCAAGTAGAGAAAGAGCTTTTCAATTAAATTTTAATTAAATTTAATTATACGAATTTTACAGGTAAATAATAAAAACTGTATGTATGTTTGTATTAATAAAAAACTTAAACACACAATAGTATTAACAAACACAACAAGCGTAGCAAAACAGCTTTAACATAGACTACGACGACGACAACAACGACAACGCCAACGCCAACAAAGAGACAGACAAATTCATTTACATATCCTTAAATATTCACACAAATAAGTACTCAAGCATTACAAATAAACTCACACACCGCCACACGCACACACATAAATATCCAGAAATTACGAATTAAAACAAACAACCATTAACATATTTTAAATTTAAATTAAATTTATAAATAGAAAATTATAAATGAAAAGTATGAATGAATTCATAGAAATAAGTTTGTGTGTATACACATGTGTATATACATATTTCTACGAAAGCTTTTATCTGTATGTTGTGACTTTTAATAAAATTTTCATTTAACTTTTAATACATAACGATATTCTTAAATATGCTTTGAAACACCACAGTCAAAGTTCGCCGTATTAGGAACAGCAGCAGTACAGTAAAAAGACTGTGAAGAAAATTAAAGCATCTGGCAATGACCAGAATATAATAAATGCTTTTTGTTTTTCATTTCTTCATTACAGTATTATATTGCTTTAACAGCGCACCGAATTTCTTTCTATCAATTTCACGTTTCTTTCGTTAATGTTGTTGAAAAGTAACAACTTTGTTTACTTACACTTTTTTGAATACAATTGCTAAATAAAAAAAAAACTTTTTACTGAAATTTTAATTTTATTGAACTATGATAATTTTACATACATTTACATTAAATTCCTTTTCAGGCTAGAGTTCAACCCTTGGTTTGTCACTTTTAAATCAATATTAATTAAGTAAAGAAAAGTAAAATTTTATAGCTAGGTAGACAACCGGCTATTTCTTGTTTTGCTATCACAATGGTCATACTTGTCTGTTTTTAAAATCATAATTTTATTCGACTACTTTTAAAAACATGAAAGAGCATATTTTGTTACGTTCCAATGTCAAGTTACATGGTATAACAAATTATTTAATGCTTTAATTTTAACTTCATATACGAACTATATGATCTACTTCTAGTTTGATTTTTACTTCCTTAAAATTGAGAAAGATATTTTTGTGATAGAATTGTTGTGATCAAAAATTTGAAAGAAGCCAATAAAAGGTAAAGCTGAAGATTTGCATGACTGTTTTCTGACCACCACATCGCTTATCCGCGTCCAAATTGCTTCCACTTCAGGCCATGACTAATAGTATACTGTTTATAAGCAGCAGCGTATAGCCATCCTATCACCTGAGCTCTTCATTACTGTCTGTCTATATTTAACCTTATTTGTTTGTTGCTAATGCTAAATACAAAAATCTATTTAGTTACTAAAATGTATTTTGCGAATTCTAAGTAGACCTTATTGAGTGGTTTTAGTGTTTTTTCAGCCATCTAGATGCGTCGATAAAATTGATTTCTATTTTAGTAGGTTTCCCAGCTGGCAATTTTAAATCGAATTAGATTCTTCTTCGACTGCTCAGTGCTATTCAAATAACCACTTTGCTCTCGCTTTTGAGTCAAAAATGGGGCTCTGTTGTGAGAAAACGGTACTCTACTGCGATCTCTGCTGCGAGTCTTTTATCAGTCCTTTTATAGTCATTTATAAAATTATTTGTTTTCAAGTCGTTTTTATTTATCATTAATTATATTCAAAGCTTCTTTGAATCATTGTTATATTTTGTTTTATTCACTTTTTTTGTTATTTTTTTACAACAAAAATTTTCGAAGTTTTAAAATTTAAGCTGCTTTTGAAGCACTTGAATGGGTGTTGGTATGAAATTTTTTAGTCAGTGTTTGATCGTACGAGGGAGTCTTAGGAGACTCATTTTGCTGATACTGCTAGCAACATTCTTCCAAATGCTAGCTGGATTGTTTGCATCTTTGTGATTTTCATTGTGTTGTGTGTCATGGGAATAATAGATAAGTAGCGGAATAAATATTGCTGAAAAAATACACTTAGAAAAATAATATTCTTAGTCTTAACGTTTTCTTACAGTGAAGCTCATAAAATAGCAGTTAAGGTCAGTGGCTGGAGTGCACTAGAACTAAGTTTGAGTATCATTGGAAAATGCTCAAATCATTTTTTTTCTACTTCCATCTCGTTCTCTTCCCCATAAGTTGTACTTGTCTCTTGTAGCTGTACATAACGAACCCTGAATCATTATGTTGGCAATTACTGTTTTTGCATATTTCCTATTTAAATGTATTTAAATTTCTATTTCACTTTGTACTCAGAAACTTACACTGTATGTATGACTGAACTATTATGCATTTCTATAATAGCATTGCATGATTATGATTTGAAATGAAAGGATTTTTAAATAAATTTGTAATATTTAATATTCAGTTTACATTTTTGCATTTTCGTTTGAAAAATGTACAAGTCAAATTGCATATTCCATTTAAAGTACTCATTCAGTCACTTCAGGATTTTAATCTTTTTGCAGTTAAAAACAAAAAACTAAAACACTGTGTGAGATAGACTATATGATCAAAGGCAGTTCTACAAAAATACATTTGTCTAGATACTTTTCGTTTCATAAATGCGTGTACAATTGTAAATATAAACATATAATAGAACTGTTCATTACAAATGAGTTTAGGATAGTTTTACAAGGTGAGTAACTTTCTTTAAAAATTTGTTGAATTACTATATCGTAAAGCAAAAAGAATTAACATCATCATAAATTTTGGGAGTAAAATTTTTAAAGTGTTTTACAAGTCTTTCTTTAGTAATTTGTTTAGTTACTATATCGTAAAGCAAAAAAAATTCACATAATCATAAATTTTGGCAGTAAACCTTTTTAAGTGCTTTACAAGTCCCTGGTAAGACATTCTCTTGAGTATGGAGCTGAAATTTGGTACGCAACTTATCAAATTAACACTCAAAATATTGAACCAGCGGAGAATAAATTTCTGCTATTTGGCCTGCGCGGTCTCTACCGGAATGCAACGAATCTTCAGCAAAACATTTTGTTAGCACTAAAACTAAGAGAAAAAGGAATCTAGTCTCTATAAGATAATCAAAAGCGGTGTTAAAAATATTAAAATTGGACTATAGTAAGTGTCCCAGCGTACAAAAATCCAAAATCATGACATCGAAAGCCAGTGCAAGCAAATTTATAACAACATTTTTTAAAAAAAATGTGCATTTAATTATCTCGAAATATTTTCAAGTCTTAGTATGAGACTGCCTCTGCTTTATTATTTCTCCTCCATTGTGCATATTAGTTATATATTTAATACTGGTTACCTGTCTACTGTTCATCTTCTTTTATTGAAATAACACTTCGAATTCCCACTATTGACTAGCAAGCAATTGGAAGTGAAAGGATCATAAACAGACATATTTATAATTATTCATTTTAACATTATAGTCAAAGTAGATGATTTACAATGATTGACAGTTTTATCAGGCTTAAGTTCGATTTTACTTCCTCAAAATTAAGAAAAAAATCTTTCTTAATTTGTGATAAAATTTGTGATAAAATTTCAGTGTTCAACATAAAGAATGTAAATAAAGTAAAGTTAAAGACAGTGATAATATATAGAAAGTTGATCAATATGGTTACATATAGGCAGTCAGTAATGAAGAGTTCACATAGTAGGATTTCAATGTGCTGATGCTAGGTTCGCCGTATAGCTGGGTTCGGAGTAATTTGGGTACTGATGAGCATCGGGGTGATCATGGCACAGCCATATCAATAAGTCTTTTATTTGCCTTTTTTTGTTCTTTAAAAATGTAGATCACTCCAATTTCATCACAAGATAATCTCTCTTGATTTTAAGGGAGTGAAATCCCACTCAAGTCTGAGCAATCAAAAAACTCCTGTTTAATTTTTCAAGGTTCCCAATTTTTGTTTGCTGGACTTAAGCAAATTTATTATTTAAAAAGTGTATTTTTGCTGCAAAGTAATTATTGCAGTTGTCGAAATGTAGTAGTAAAACGTAGTAGCTTAAGAACTGAAATTAAACATTTAAGTTAAATGAATTCTATAAATGTTGTTAATGCTGTTTTGTTTGTTGTTGTACGTTTTCTTTCTCCTACTGATGGTGCTGATGATGATGATGATGATGGTGTTTTTGCTGATGTTTTCTATTATTCAGGTTTAAGATACTTTTGGAGTTGCATTTGCTATTGCATGTAAAGTGTTGGTGTTAAGTTAAATGAACTCAACACCTCTTAAGGAGCATTTTGTCAGGTTAAAGTTTAATGAATAAGAAAATTTTCTACCATTTTGCGTTTTAATAAATTTATTGTGATATTTTTACATTTAAGTGCATTTGATTTAATTTTGTGATAATTAAGAGAATTGTAAATTAGAAACAAACTTCAAATACTTAAAAGATTAAAAGGAATTAAATTCTTAGCAAATACATTCTAATGTAATTTAAGGCCAGTTTCATTTTATAAATGAATTTGTGTGAGAGCAACCAAATTTTTATCGAAGATAAGAATAAGAAGGTATTAATTATAAAATTTTTTTATAGAAAAATAAAAACAATCAAAGATCCCTGACGATGCTAACAAATTGTTAGCGAAACATCGGAAAAAATTAATAAAGATAAATAAAATACCTTAAGCTTTAAAAAATAGTTTTATTAATTTTATATTAAATTAGTAATTTAATATAAATGTATTACAACACAGAAGTTCAATAACAAAATTAAAATTTACAGTAAAATAAAAATTGTAATTATACTCAAGAATAGGTGCCACACTTTGAAATAAAACAATTCAAGGGTGACCTTTGATTGATATACAGTCACGTTCTGAAAACTACTTTTTCTTAAATGATTCGAAATCTAAGAAAAAGTTTTCCAAATATATATGATTTGAAACCAGTCGTCTGAATAGCACACAATTCCAAATCTCTGTATTATTTGTTCATCTGTATTTGCTTTAATACAGATTAAGTTCATATTTAATAAATTTTTTATACTATAGATGATAATTTTGTACAAAAATTTTATGAAATGTTGAAATAATGAAAGTGGCTCTGTGTCACATTTGCATTGCAATTATAGGCTTTTTTTAAAGTCATCATAAATATCCTGCAACAACGTCTTCATTTATTTTATTATTTTCATTTAACATCACAGTAAGCTGAAGCCACAAATTTGGCAGCCAAATAAATGGCTGAACAATAGCTTTCGGCTGATTTTCCCGAAAAAGGTCTCCATTAGTAGTTATGTGCTATAATTGTAAGTAAGTGCATTTAACAGTAAAAAATCCCATTTTAATTTCTGTTTGAAGTACTTACCAAGGCTTAATTCAGCGAGTTTTTTCTACACTCAGTTCTTGTGGAAACGTAGGTTTCCTTGGCACCTTCGCAGTGGCCTTTAACTTTATATTCAAAACACTTTTTTATATTTTTTATGCTTAGCTTTTGCAGCATAAGCCTTGAACTTATTACCAAAATATGTTTCAATTCTTTAAAAACTACCAATTTATCTCCAAGTTATTTAAATTTTTTAAAACTATTTTCATTTTGTTGTGTGTTGTTACGAACTTTCTTTTTAACGGATTATGTTGAAGGAAACCCAAAATTGGCTTTAACTAAAGTTTCAAACGAACAACTGCAGTTATCAATATCTAACTGGCAAACTGCAATAAATTCAGTCATAAAAATATCAACATTAAAAATATTTTGTGCAACCTCAGCTTGGAAGCCATAAAAAGAAAAGGAAAATACACAAAATATCTTGTTCAAATTGCTTTATCAGGAAACAGCAAACACAACAACTAACTTTATTTTTTGAACAATATCCAAAATCCACATGTACAAGTAAAACATTCAATTTCTGTGAAGAAAAACTTTTGTGAACTTTAAGAAAAGGCTGCTTGTGTTCTCTTTCTCTCCCTCTCTCTATCATATTTGAAGGAAAAATAAATACTTGAAAACATAAGGATATCTAAACGAGTTTATTAACGCGTAAAAAAAATAGTTACTTAAACAACATAACGAAAATACTTGTATATTTATTGATGTATGCGTGAGCCAAAAAATAAGTTTTCATTTAAAAAACTTTTTTAATAAATGAAATAAACAATTTTTACACATTGTTGTTGCTTGGAAATTGGGTCATTGCAGCTGATGGAAATTTTTACTTTATGTTTTTGCTGCTAATTAAATTTAGAGAGAATGTCATCAAGCTCGGGCTATTGATGGAAACCTATTTTTAGTTGCTCAAACTGTGAGCGAAGTAGTCAGTGTTAGATTCTTCAAAATACTTTGATACTGCTTTTTGAAGAGCCATGTTCTTTGGGTGTGTAACTTTTTTTCAAAAGTGGACATCACAAAAATTTCAAAAATTCCATACTACTCGTAGTGAGTTTATTTATGATACTATACAACTTTTTCAGAGTAGCTTTGCTAATTCAGGTGACAATAAGTATGTAGGTATACTAAAATTTTAAGCCAAAGTTTTCACAGATATTTTTGCAAAATTATGTGTCAGCTTAAGTGACTTTGTTTGTTTTGCTTAAGTGATATATTGGCTGCCAGCTGGCTGTGTAGTATCCTTTGAGGCTATATTTTATTCTGTTTTGCTTCTAGTACCGTCAAGTGACTAGTAGCTAGTAGCATATATGAGGAGATGATCGCTTTAAGGAACTGTCCTTGAGTGAAGCTTTTACTGTATACAATAAACACATTCGGTTGTTTTTCTTTGAGAAGTGGAAAGCATAGTCTGTTTCTGGATTCATGTTACCTGAACCTATTACTGCTTTTGAGCACAAAAAGTAATTTTGGTGGTCCAAAAAATATTTAGAAAAAAATAAATTTACTTTCACTTTAAGGAAGAACCAGAATAAACTATGAAAAATAATTTTAATGTTGCCTTCTCGCATATAATCCTAAGCGTGGCAAACGTTTCTATAGAGATAAATTAAAGAAAAAATTAAATTTAATTTGCAAGAGGTGTTAATTGCAGTTGATTTTGAAATTGCTATAAAATACAGAGTTTTATTTAAACTCAAACTATAGATTTTTCAGTGTAAGAAACGAGGTAGATCTAGAGAGCGGAATAGAACCAAAAATGTGTAAGAATAACGCAACAACTTTAATATGAATCATGACAGTAAAACAGTTGGTTTTTTAATGTAAAAACGAAAACAGGAAATGGGCTGTGGTTAGTTCATGTCGGCGCTTACGATGAGCGCGTGGCGACTCAGAAACATCTGCACGTCTACCGCGCTAAAATTCATTTTGTCTTTATTGTTCACTATTAACCAAAAAAAGGAACTTATAATCATAAAAAATTTAAATATTTAAATATTTTAATCATCAAACTTGTTTTTAGTATTGATAAAAAAGAAGACATTTTACGATTGTATGACCAACGTCGTTAACAAAATATATTTTCTACTTTCAGTCTTAGACCATTTTTTTTTTAGAATAGTATACCTTACTTTACGTCAGTAATAACACGGACATTCCCAGCAGCGATATTTTCTTTAGTACGGACTTTTATTTATTCGATTTAAATATTGTTGATAGCGCTGCACTTATACGAGAAGAGTATGTAACATGCAATATACGCAGCATTCGTTGAGATGCATTAAAAAATGCATAAGAAAAAATTAACTCAAGTACACGAATTCTGTAGTGGCATTCAAGAAAAATAGTTTCCAGAGTTATTTGATCAATATTAGAAAGTGAACGTAGCAGAACCTAATAAGTTTTATAAGCGTTAAAAATATAAAAATAGCCAATAAGCTTTTCCATATTAAAAAAGAGCAGTGAGTCAATGTGAGCCCCAACAATGTTTTGTCTCAAAGTAATGCAAAATATTTCTAACGCCAATTGGCACAAATTTACAGATTGTTCTAAAGATGTTTTTCAGAAAATGTGCGCTACAGCTTAAGTTTTGCCATTCCTCTTAGTTTCTTTGTTTTATGTAATTTTTTCTTTTGCCTTGCGTTTGCTAAATTATTACACTTTAAGAACGGAAATTAAGCACTGTTTAGTTAAATAAATGACCTGCTTTTAGTGTGAATCTTAAAACTTTTCCATTATGTATTTAGAAAAGTCGCACAAAAGAAATAAAAGTTGCAAAAAATAAAAAGCGAAAAAAGTATTTATTGTAAGAGATTTATGTCCGCGTTCATATTTGGGGTATTAGGGAAATACCAGAGAATACAATGTCTTCATGAATTTATGTTAACTTTAAAAAAACTATTTGTGGAATAGTTTTTATTAGAAATTCTTGTTGATTGTCTAGTAACTTTTAGTAAAAGAAGCGAGCACTAATACCTACATGAAAGTTTTTGGTTAAAGTGAAAGTGTGTTACTCACACAGGCACAGCCATACCAATATGTGTACATATGTTTTCCTGCTTGTAAAACTTAACCCACAAATGCATGCACACACACACACACACACAGGCACAGCAGTCAAAGTCTAGTAGTGATAAATCAGTTGAATTTTTCGTAGTAAAAACAAAACTGTAAATTATGTGCTTTTCATTTCAGTGCTTTGGCTTCTTTTTTTGTTATTTTTGTTTTTTGTTCCTTTTGTTTGTATGTGTTTAACCATATGAGTTGAATTATTACTTCAGAATTTAGGTTACACATATCAGTAAAAGTAAGTAGATATCAAAAGTATAGAAGTTTCTAAAAACTACTTGCATATATTACTTTGTTAAAGCAAGAAAATTTTATTCAATGAATTTAAGGTTGAAAACCCCAAATGAAAGAAAGTAGTAGATGAAAATTTATTGTTGCTTATTTGATTTAAGCTGATCAGCAGATGTGTGAGGGGAGATATGGATGTTGGGGGAGGGGGAGGGGCTGACAGAAGGAAAAATATCCAGAAGCGAAGCTTCCAAATTCTGATAATCACAGCTCTAGCTGTAACGGTGCTCTTGATAGATTCATTCACGTCAGACAAATAAGCAAAAAGTGAGGCGAATTACTCTCGTTACGTACCTCAATATAATTTGTGTACTCTACACAATACGTGTTAAAAGTTAATATGTATAACTTAGTAAAGCCTTTTGATTATTCTACAATTTTTAATTTAGAGTTAAATCAATTTCTCATACCAAACAGAGAATCAGGTGATAGAAAAAAATCTATCTAGAGTGATAATTATTTGCCCGATATCGGTTCGTACTCAGCCGTAACTAGTCATCTTCAGAAATTTCATATATAAGTGAACTAAATCAATTGTCTAAACATAAAAGCAGATCTGATGATAAACAAACTTGAGGTCAATCCATATGTACTATATACCCAATATGTAATTATTTTTGGAAATGTCATATACAAGCAAGTTAAATGAATTTTGTTGAAACTAAAAAGTAAACCCAATGCTGGAGAAATCCATCTTATAAAGGAGTTATGCATAGATAAATAAGATTTAAGGTGGGATCATACGATTGCCGCAATACACCAATTTTTGTTACATTTTGTGTGCCAATCGTGTGATAGCACAATTTATTGGCTCATGCGGCAACCAAAACGAATGCTGTTCCTATATAAAATAAAATACAACCCTGATGCGACAACCGTGTGAACACTTGACATACAACTAATCACCAATAAAGATTCTAAAAATGAACCAATATTTATTGTGTTCTCATGCGGCAACCAAAGAAGACAATGCCCGCCAATAATATACATACATACATACATACATACATACATACATACATACATACATACATACATACATACATACATACATACATACATACATACATACATACATACATACATACATACATACATACATACATACATACATACATACATACATACATACATACATACATACATACATACATACATACATATGTACATACATACATACATACATACATACATATTTACACATTTATTTAGTTTCAAAATTGTTTAAACGCGTCTTCCAAACATGACTTCTGCTTTTCCATCAGTAAAATTCAATTGTTGTTACTATTAATTTTTTGCTTTTTCAGCCCGCACAACATTATAATAATAACCGAAGCAATTTTCTCTCTTTTTAATGAACAAACCATATTTAATTCATTTTTTTTTTTTTTTTTTTTTTGGAAAACAAAGTTTGTCATTAGCTACAACAGCTGTTTCTCAGAGTTGCTGTATAATATATCAATCATGTGACTTAATGCGGCAATTATTGGTACTAAATTGCTTTGCGGCAATTTGCGACAATAAAATTTCAGTAAAATGTGACAATCATGTGATTGCAGAGAATTTGATTGGGACAAATTTTTTATTATGCTCCAATTCAGCCCAATAAAAATTGTGTAAAATTGGTGCATTGCGGCAATCGTGTGATCCCACCTTTATAAACTCAGTAACAACTAGTAATGATAAGTAATCATCAGTCACGGTAAGGCATGACGGATTCAAATTTGCAATAATCTTCACATTCGCTGGAAAATATCTTGATTCGAAAATTAAACTTAACAGCTAAAAACACTCAAGTCTAAGTTAATAAAGCATGGGAATTTTTTTTTTAATTCTCAAAGCAAATAGTATATCGAAAAATAAATTTGTGAGAGCCATCCACTTTAGCCTTTCACTGCGGGCAAATGGTGATGTTCAATATAAGAAAGACTGGTATTAATTGGTTAAAAAAAAAACCAAAAGTTTATGTACGTTGCCCCTCACAAAATCTTTCCAAACTCCAGCAGCTTATTTCTTATTTAATTTTTCTATCGCGATTTTCTGCAAGAAAAATATTTTTTAATATAAACTTGCTACAATTTCATTTAATATAAATCCATTGTAAAACCTATTTGCCAGCTGGGCTGGAAATTGGAAAATTGTGGTTTCATGTTTAATTTAATACTCATTACTAAAAACCACGTTTCAAAAACAGCTTTAAAATTCACACTTTTTACGTGCGTATAATGTGTGTATCGTTATTTATTTAAGTGTTTGGAAAATAATTGAAATACAAACACAATTAAACAAAAAAAAAAAAAAGGAATTGAAAAACAACAACAGCAACATGTTATAAAAATGATGCAACGCATAAAAATTAACGAAGGAAAAACGCATCACTGAAAACCGTGATTTTCAGGTAAATTTGATCAGCCGACTGTTGTCACACATGCAGACAGTAATTTATAAAGCATTATGTGCCACAATATTTGACAAATAATTTTAAAATAAAATGTCTGAATATTTTTATGCGAGTGAAAAATTTTAATTGCGAAACGTGAAAAAACCAAATAACATTCAAATCAGCTACAAATGAAACTATTGGTTTAAATTGGAAACCACAAAACATAATGAAAATTATATAGGTTTAATTTTATAATTAATAATTAAAAATAAGTAGATATGTGTAAACTAGTGTAACATTGTGGTTTTGGAGATTAAAAAATAAACATCAAAAGCGTTGGAAAAGTTCTGGTAAGACATTCTGACACTTGCAAAAATGATATCGCTAAAGAGTGCTCAGAATGGAAATAAACAAATTTAAAAAACGTGACCACTATTTTTTGTTAGCTACAATTTGTAGCTAACAAACAATTAATCAAAGCAAAAAATATAATGCAATACAAAAACTAAATGAACCTAAAAAAAGTATGAACATTAAATAATAAAAATTGACCTTGCGTGTACAGAGTTTATTATTGTAGGCTGTATGGTCACAAGCAACTTGTCTTTTTTGAAGAGAAGACAAACATACCTGCTCATCAGTGGGGCCGAAAACAAAAATATCAGGCTTATCACATATCTAAATAAAAAGGCTAACGGAACCACATAAGTTCAGTGAATATTAAGAAACAATCACACATCAAAATGCAGAATGTAAAAATGTTTTCTTGTTATAAAAGGCATTCTTCATTTTTTCTATCAATGCTAACAATCACATATATTTCTTCTGCATGAAAATTTTTTAAACAGCCTTACACACAGATAGTAAAAAAAACTAAAATTTCTTGTTTGTTGTATTCATTCTTCACACATAAGTACATAACTTTAAGCCAAGAGCTCTTTTTCATTTTAATAATATAATGTGTTGCTCTCATGGGGGTTCTGTTCTTTTTACGTTTATATGTATGTGTGCAGTTATGTGGTTCAAATCCAAACATCTAAGCACCTGCTAAATATAAGAGAAACAGAGAAGTAGTGCTCACACCTTATTCTTCAAATACTTGCTTAATGTGAACGTATCGTAAGATTTGCGCTACGTAGTCATACATTCTCCTGAAACGAGGAATATTTTTTATATAAGATTTAGTTGTTTATAAAATCTCGAGCTGAATTCAAGAGAGGAGTTGGCCTTTAGTCGTGCGTACTTTTTTTATGTTGCCCTTTTGTAACACCGCTTGTTGGCTCAACAATCCGCTCCGCTATTTGCGAGCCTATCGAACTTTTTTTTTGCTACATATTTCTTGTAGTTTGGTTTCGTAAACCTTATTCTTGTCTACAAAAATGGTTTTTTTGTAATGAAATTAACATAAAGCAAATTAAAAAAATCGGACAGAAAAAATAAATGTCCATGTAAGATTGACAAACTCATTTTAAACATTATTACCTTTTTTACAGGGATCGAGAATAACTGCTATTTTTGAGTTTTTGATTAAACAAAAAAAGCAACCTCAAGGAAATATCGGAGAATGAAATTAAATATACCATTTTGAAAGTCTTGGACCAAATTGTCAGAAAATGCAATGCTTTTTAAAAACCTGATTTTTATTTTTTCAGGCAAAAATAAAAGTTATTTTTTGATGTTAATTTTTTTGGAGCAAAAATAACAGTTATTTTTAACTTTTATTTTTTCTAGCAAAAATGACTGTTATTTTTGACTTTTATTATTTCGAGTATGAATAAAATTTATTTTTTGACTTTTATTTTTTCGAGCAGAAATAAAAGTTATTTTTGACTTTTATTTTTTTAAGGAGAAATAAAAGTTATTTTTGTGTTTTCAACCCTTTCTACAAAGAAATTATTACTTAATATTCCAAATATTCTTTTCTAAATAAGTAAATTTAACAATTCACAATTGCAAACGCGCCAAAATTGACGACGAACAAAAATGACTTATAAATGTGGTCATAATGTATTTTAGAATTATAAAATGTGAAAGAAAACATATGTATTTATTTTCACATCTCTATAAAAGAACTCCGTTATTTTGATCATTTAGTTTCTTTTAATTTTTGATGAGATACAATTTATCGGAAGAAAATTCGGAGGCAATTATGATTGCAAAACTCAACTCCATTCATTTTTGAGCATATGCCAATTCTTTTCACAGAAAAATTATCTTTGTTTGAAAAAGTTTTTTAATAAATATAAAGAATTTATTACAAAATAACTTTTATTTCTGCTCAAAAAAATTAGAGTCAAAAAATAACTTTTAATTTTGCTTGAAAAAATAAAGTTCAAAAATAACTGTTATTTTTTTTTCGAAAAAATTACTTTTATTTCTGCTCGAAGAAATAAAATTCAAAAAATAACTTTTATTTTCTGACTTTTACGATAAAAGTTATAACAGTTACGGTCCCTGCTTTTTTAAGGTGGTTTTATGTCTATTTAAAAACTTCCTTTTTTATTTGAAAAGGTATGCGGACAAGTGGCATTTAGAATTTGTGGATATAAGAGACACAAACCTGCGAATTATTACAGTTTTAATATCTGTTGCAATAGAAAACCACCTTAGTAACTGCCTGCTTGGATTTATTTGAAAAGCAAATCTTCTCAAAATCTACTTTTCAATTTTGTTCTTTTAATTCCCTCTTTTCTAATCAATTTCCAGCCTACGAAATCTGGAATCATTTCCATTTGCAATTTGTGAAATGCATTTTTACACTTTAAATAATTTAGTTAAAAAATAATGCTTAGCTCAAAACTATTAACTTACTGTAATGACTTGGATGCTGCATATAATGACTTATACAACAAAATTAATTCTTTTTCTGGTGAAATGTAATCACATGGAGATATAATGATTTTCAGTTTCGCACATACATGTTCCTGAGTATGGGTATTACGGTTGTTTTATGCTTAAAAGCATCTCAGCTTTTGTTTTCTAAGAAATTAAACTATGAAATCTAAGAAAATTTAAACTCATGCTCAGATAAAGCAACTTGTTGCTAACGATTAATGTTGCATTCCAGTTAATGACTTTCAACTCATACGACGACATTGGAGAGGATGCTGCAGTAATACCAGCACACCATCGTTGCTAAAATCTGCTATAAATGTCTTTAACATTGCTAACCATTAGACAGATTGCACAAATAATAATAAAAAGAGGAGTATGTTTGTTGTCGTTGTTGGTTCTCGCTTTTGTGTTTGAATGCAATAAAATGCAATCTTCGTGATATCGCATACTTTTTTCAGCCCAAGCAGACAATTAAAGCCTGAGATACTGATGCAACACTTGATAGTAATCAATTTACATGTAAAATAATATTTATAAACGGCAACAGCTTCAACCACTTCAAATGCACGAAGCTAAGAGAAAATAATTTAAAAAAGAAAAACTCGGTAAAAGATATTAACACACTCATGAGCTGAGATAAGGAAACACACTCTTTTTTTCTACCATCTACATGGCAAGTGTGAAGTTGTAAAAACAGCCCCTTAAGGTGTTTGTGTGATATTTTTATTTTGCACCGTTTGCATCGTCTTTGAGGCATTTGCTGCATTTGCTGAGTAGAAAAAAAAGCCACAGTTGTTGCTTGGCAACTTCTGTGCGTGAGTGTTGGTGCTGAAGCGTTTTCCTTTTGATGACAATAAAATTGCAATATGCAACCAAAAGAGTCCTTAACATACAACAACTGCAAACTTTGTTACAACTGAGGAATTGGTCTTGACTATACATGAGCTGAGCTTGATGGCAAACCACCACCAATCATCCCATTATGGCAGAGTAACAAGTTAAATGTCACTCGTTTCCATCTTCAACTTACAAAACCAGCCAGGTGTTGCAAGAAACGCAATTGAAATTGCGTGTGCATATTTCATCTCCAACAGCATTTTGTAGAATTTTATTCAGAAAGAAATATTATAGCAGAAAAAAAAGAACGTAGAGTGACTAAAAGAAAGAAACGCAAAACTCGATGAAAAACTCAATGTTAAGGAAATGCTCGTTTGTTTTCGGTTTGAAATTATTGCGGCCAAAACGGGGAGGTAGTGAGAGCAGTAGGTGCTTGAAGATGGGAATTGTGGTGCCACATGAAATTATGAATAACGCGTGCCATACACATATTTTTTGTGGCCCACCATCAAACCACACACATACATACGTGCATGCACTTTCAATTCCATGCGTATGACTACATATATGTCGTCATGAGATGTGATAAATGTAGTGGTTGGTACTGGTAATGTGCATTATGTTGAAGTATAATTGTTGAAGGATGCAAATAAATTGCAAACAAGACACCGACAAAAGCCAAAATGCCTCTTAAGTTGCATTATGGTTAAGACGACAACAACAAGTTAAGGAAGGCTCTTTTCTCTTTTAGTGGTTAAATGAGCTCTGACGTTTTCTTAATAATTTTTTTGAAACACACAAACGGAAATGTGAAAAAAGTGACGTACAGAGGCTAAAACATTGATACTATGAATTGGTATTACAATGGAAAAAACAATTTTGCTAGGTCTGAGCAGGACTTCCCAAATCGTTGTCATCGACTGCAGCCGTGTATGTACCGACCTCATTTCATTGGTGCTGCTGAACTCTTAAGTATATAGATAAAAAAAAATTTATTTTAAGTCCTTTCAAGTGTATGGGCAACTTGAGTAGCTTGAACGAGTTGGCGGCAGCACATATGTATACGGCTGAAAAAGACAGAAAACAGTTAATAAGGTCTATTCATACCCAGAATACTATATTTGGCTTAAGTAAATTTTTTATGTAACCATAATTATAGCTGTAGCCATAGTTATAGCTGTTTCGCAGCCGCTATGCTTCTCGTCAGTACCCGTCTTTGAACTGAGTGCGTCATGTTTCTGGGCTGACTTTTAAAACTATATAAGTTAACGAACGGGTTAATAGCTCAAATTTTTTTCAGAGAATTGACATACTCTCTTTTGCTTAACGTTTTGAAGTAAAATATTTTTCAATCCTTTTTCATTCATACTTTTAATTGTTACTAAGCAATTGTAAATTTCTCATTGATCTTTTCATTCTTTCATGTTACTAAGCAATTGTAAATTTCTTATTCATCTTTTCATTCATTCATGTCCCTTTACCGCTATTCATATAAATTGTAAAATTATTTAATTGATCTTCCCCTCTTTCTGCGAAGTAGATTGTAAAATATTATTTTTCTCTCTTTTTCTTTGTCACTATGCAGAGTAATTGTAAATTTGTTTTCTTTTTTTCTTTCTGTCGATTAGTAGTAAGAATTTTGATTTCATATTTTGATTGTAAAAAGATAAATTTAGTGCGATCTGTACTCCGTTCCCTTAGGGACGGTTACAGGCATTCATTCATTAAAAAATTAAATTAATAAAAAAAAAAATAGTTTTAAAAAAATTAAAACATATTTCATACTAAAACATTAAACTAAAGATTAATTCAAGTTCTACATAGTAGATAAATTAAAACATTATAAATCTAAAAGTGTAGAAACTATTGGAAATTAAATTAATAAAAACATTAAAATAAATTATAAATTATTTGTAAGACAACATTAAAAATTTTACTCAATATTCTAATTAAAAATATATTGACGGAACTCTAAAAATTAAAAGGAAAAATTTTAATTTATAAGTTAAATTCTGAATATGAATTCTTTAAAAACGTTGTGAAAATTATAAAAGTTCTTCTTATTTAAGGAAAACAAAACATGCTAATAAAAATATTTTTTTGAATTGAAATAAATTATTTGAAAAAAAAACTGAAATTTTCTATTTCCTATAAAACCTTAATACGACAAAAATAACTTATATTATATCTAAATTTTTAGTTTATCAAACTCTTATTTGACAAATTTTCCATACAAATATGGCAAAGAAGAGCCGTATAAGCCTGAAATAATTTTTATGAATTAGACGGTATGTATTTTTCTATACCTCAATTCTTAAAATCTTTATTTTATATTTAGATTTTGCAAATATGTTCAACTTTTAATTCTTTTATATTCCGTCTTAATGTAAGCGAAACACCCGTATCAAATTAAAATGTCATAATATTTATAAATGCTACAATATGGACAAGCAGTTCGTCCTGGTTTTATTTAAATAACATCAAAGTCATGGTATCAGTCAATTGTTATTTTTTATTGTTGATTATAATAGCTGTTAAAATATAACAATGACAACAACCGTATTCCTTTAGAACTTTGACAGAAAAACTAACAACAAAAAGGAGATAGATATGTATATACATATGTATATAACATTAATTTTATAAAAAAAAACCATGACATTAAATCAAGCTAAAGATGATGAAGAGCGTGAACAGCAACTAAAAGAAGACCGTACAATGCAAAATGCCGCATAATTGACTTTGACAATTGAAGCGGAATTTTATGGTATTTATTGAAGTGACGCGTAAGGAAGTCCTAAGAAAGTGACTGCGAAAAGAAATTAACAAAAGAAAAAAAAATATTACGTAAACAATAACATCTTTACACGGACAAGTAACCCAGCAAACGCACTTTTAAAAGTGTTTGATGCAGATTTGAAAATCATGTAAGCAAAAGTAATGAACCGTGTCTAAATGTTGTTTTTTTTTTAATAAAAAAGGATTTTAACACCGTCAATCAAAGTTTCATAATTGCATTATTTTTAATGTTATATCTATTTATTTATTGACTTCTAGTTGTATTTTCACAATGTATAATTTTGCAAGCATATTACATATTGTATGCTTCTTCTTCCATGTCCAACTCAATCGAAATTTGCATTGAAGTGATAGAATTTACAAAAAATTTAGAACAGTACAGACCGTTTGACAACCGTTTCATCATGTTGGCCAAGAAACAGAAATTCAGATTTTCCTGCAAACATTATTCAAACATGCAAATTATCAATCACAAGACAATGTTTGTCAAATTGTTTGTGTGGTCTTTTTTTTTTTCTTTTTGCCCTTAAGCAAACCAATTGAGAATACTGATGATTTTGACATACATATATAGAACAAGTTTTTTCAGGTAGATTTTATTAAACCAATGGATTTAAAAGTTTTAAAAATATACGACGTTCATGGACTTTTATGTGAAGCTATTATATTCAGATATTATATGAACAAAATTTTAATTTAAGCTTCTTCATCTTACCGAGTCCTTACACAGTACAACATTTTTCAGGTGATTGCTTCGGCACTCAATTCTGATAATTGTTTAAGAAAGTAGCCCCAAAAAGAAGAACTTCTGCTTCATTCGTTTGGTCTTGGTACCTCAAATAATAATTTAAAAATTAATTTGAAGTTAGTAAGTATAGTGTAGGGGAGTTTGTCACATTTTAGGCCCTTATCATGACCCATTTCCTTTTAAAATACCATTTTTGTGCCGCTTTTTGACATTTTCCAAAAGCAACGTTGCCTCTAACTGTCAAAAGTTTGTTTCTAAACTGCATATTTACACAGCACAAACACACAAATGCGAACAAATGTTAGACAGAGAGTCTCTGGCGGACATTGAGTAGCCAACTACTAACATAGATAACTTTAAGTTAACTTTTATGGACTAGTTTCGAGTTAGCTACAATACAATCGATTTGTAATTCACTTTTTGTGGCCTGACTATAAGCTAATTAAAAAGTAGTACAGAGTTAAGCCAAAGTTCAAATAATAACATACACACACAATTGCTTGTTGTCGGTCTCTTTCTAGCTGTTGTGATAGCTGAGTGGGTATGTTGGCGGCTCAACAGCCATGAAGTTTGGTGGTTCGAGCGCCACCAGAGGCTAGCAAAAGAACCTGAATTGCATAAATCAATTAAGTGGAATATAAAAAGAAAATAAAATAGAATTTAAAATTATAAAATATCATTTCTGAAAAATGTAACACCAGCTTTGGTTTGTGTATTTTTTTCTGCGGGAACTAACTTTAAGTCGGAAGAAAAGTAATGCACCGCCAGACAATTGACTACTTTCTAGGACATCACCATGTTAGAATAGTCAGTTGTTTGCATTGAGAAGTAGTCCAGGCTTCAATCAGTGGCTGTTATGAAATAGCTTTAAGTTAATTCAAAGTTAACTTTGTTTCCGACAGGGGTAATTCTGCCTACAAAACATCTGCCATGTTTTTTTGTGTGTTATGTTTGTTGTAGTACCTCGGAATAAAGGAAAACTTGTTCCAGCCTTTAACTTTGTGTTTGCTGGGAATAATTTTATAAGTATTTGAAATATACAGATTGATGTAAATAGCACCATAAAGTTGTGATAGTGAAAACCCTTAAAAAACAATTTCTTCTTTTGTTTATTAATAAGTCCTGCAAGAACACTAAGAAAATTAAATCTATTCATTTGTAAAAATTTGTAAATTGGGACAAGTTGCTAAATATGCCAGACATTTATCAGGGAGCATTATTGAAGTAAACAATCTTTTGACCAAAATATCTATAAAAACGAAGAAGTAAACATAAGTTAATGGAAACAAATTAAAATTCTAAAACAAGCATAAATTCACGAAGCCAAAGTTTTGCTAATATTTATTTGCCAGCAAATATTGATAAAAATAAAATAAATAAAAAACTTTTTTGTAATTTTAATTGCATTGTAATACATTGGGCCTAGAAAAGTAATTTAATATAAAATTTTTTTTTTTTTTAAGATAACGCAATTTACTGATATTAATTTCGCTTATTTTGATTAGTAATATTATTCTTAATGTGATATCGGTACGCCCAAATTGAACTTTAGTTCCTCGAAAGTTTCGAACAAGTATGTTATTTTATACAACACTCGTAAGTGGCCTTAAGTTCAGTTTTGCTTCTCAATGAAAACAATAGAAGCAGCGTGACCTGACCTCGCAGCTTATCTGGTACCGCTGATCGCTGTAAAGAACGTTCAGCATCAATTGCTGTTCTTCAGCTCAAAAAGGCTTTTTATCTCCTTTTTTCCTATTTCAATTGACAATAATTTAGTTTATGAAAGTAAAAACGCACTTAGAAAAAAAAATAACTTAGAACCTTTCTACATCCGATCAACGTTATGCAAAGACTTTCCTTTAAATGCTACAATTAGAGTTGATTGTGAAACAAAAACTCATTTTTGTATTGTTTAGAATTTAATTATTTTCTAAATATTTAATTTACATTAATGAATTGCACATTTCAAATGACTTACATAAATCATTTAAAATGCATTGCATAATTTATTTACTGTATGTTTTGTATAATTATTATTGATTTTTGTCTAACTGTAATATACGTTTTTTTTTTATTTAACAATTACTAGCACTAAGGGAATTCTATGCAAATTAGTATTCCTTTGCTCTGGCATCCAGCTCAATGAAATGGTTACAATTTTTAGTAAATTTGCATAATGAAACGAAAAGCATTCATACATAAATACATACTTGTTTAGTTTGGAAGGCTGTAGGGCTTGTATAATTTAGTTGTCATTGCAAACATATTCGATGATGCCATATTTAATTTAATATTAAACATATTTATGTATTGTAATTTATTCAATATTTCTATTGTATTTAATTTATTTAGTAGCTTTTTTCCCAAACTCATTGTTCAAGTTTTTGTTTATAGTTGTAGATAAGTATGTACAAATAAATCATTTCTATCAGGGGCTTATTGTTATAAATAATTAAAAAAAAAAAGAAAAATTAAAAGAATTTTTTTAAGTGTGATTGATGCTGGGTTTTGATGCCCCAGTCATCCAAAGGTTTGTATATCATAGGTTTATGTGGAGAAGTAAAGAAAAGCTAGTCATAAAGGGCACCTGATTCCATCAGCAATGTTGGAAAAATATACCTGTAGATTGGTGTTATTTAGCTGAAAGTTATTTTTTAGGCTAAAAATAAAACTAAGTTTGATTGTTAAACTAAAAAAAGTTAAACTAAATAACTTTTATTTATTGCAAACTTTCTTTGAGCCCCCAAGTAATTTTTCTCTTGTAGTTTAAGAAGTATAAAATCAGGTCAATTTATCTTACATTATATTAAAAGCTGATGTGGTAACATTTGCGATTCCTGGCAAAAGTTTGGGGTCACTAAAGCACTTTCACAGTTGGGCTATAAAAGGGCAGATATTTTTTGAGTTTCCTTTGGGTCTTGCTCAAATCTGATACTTTTGGAAAACTACAATAACAAACAGAAAATATTCAAAAACTTCTATTGTGGAGAATCATGTACTACACTCTACACTACATCGTAAAATTTAGTTAAAATATCCATAAGAATTGCCTGTCTGTATTCCAGTGTCATAAGTGTGGACCTGTACTGTAGACAGCTCTAACTTAGTTTAATTGACCAGCCAGCTCGGTCAGATGGCGATAAAATCAATATTTAATACTTTCGGAAAAATGTATTTTAGATTTAAACTTCATTTAAGCTAGAAGCGAAGTTGATCGATATATCGTAAATTGGCTTTAAGTAAGTCAAAGCTTAAATTAAAATATTTTTTTTTTATATAAGGGCCACTTTTTATATTTCGAGATTTGGCAACCTTAGTGTAGCAATCTGGCAACGGACAGCTCTATCGTAAAGTTGGAAAATTTTGAGATTATACATACTCAGAACGTATGAGCGCTATTTTTGTTGTTGGCAGTAACTTAAAAGGTTCATGTCGACCCAAAAATAAAATTAAATCGCGAACACTTTTGTGCGATTAGTTTTTACAACTTTCGACGTGGGTCAACTCAGCCACAGTGCTTGAATGAGATTACTTACATTTTTGGCGATAAAACTCCATCAGGGAACAGTATTTTTTCGAGGGTAGAGTGAGCTCAATTGTGGTTGTAATTCGACAAATTTCGCGAAGATCGTCCAAATTGCGTTGTTGAAGGTGCAAAACCCATTGAAGGTGCGAGTTAGCTGAAGAGATACTCAAAAAATTAGATCGCATCGTGACAAGCGATCAATCGTGACGGGTGTTTCCAGAAGAGCAAAACAAAAAACAACAAAAGTTGTTCGTGCACGAAGCACATTCTGGACAAATCAGGAAAATCAACCGCCGAAAACGGATCACTTTTCAACACGACAATGTGAGCTCTCACACATCGGCTCACAAAACTGCACATCCAAAACATCGATATGATGAGTCCTGTAATATAGGCCTGACGCGACACTGACTTTTATAAAAGAAACTTAACTAATTCTAAAGTCAATCCTAGGTTTTGATATGATCTGCATAATAACAATATTTGTTATACACAAAATTGGAGTATCATATTTTCAAAATCATTCATTATCATTTTCTTGAAAACTGATTACTTCACTTTTAAGCACACATACAGTCTGACGAATAAGGGATAGATATGCTTAAATAAAACCTTGCTGGTATCGAGGGCAACTTGAAGCTTCAAAGCGCCCTTTAAATCTTTAAGGTAAAAGTTCATGAGAAATTTTCAAAACTAAAAAATTATACTGCAGTTGCAGATAAATAACCAGATGCAAAAACGCAAATATTAAAAAAAAATTTGCGATTTTCGACAGTAAACTTAAAACAGGTTTTAAAAATGCTAAATTGCAAGAATCGCTTCAACATTACTGAAATCTGTTCTTAGCCTCTTTTTACATTTTTGGCAAATGTCTTGCACTTTTGCTCATTGCAAAGTTTTCGTGAGTTTCAGCGGTTTTGCATGACAAATTTTTTTCAAACTTTCAATCATTTTCATAATATGATTTTAGTCTAATTTTACAAACGCAAATTCAGAAAGTCGTCTAAAAGCTTGGATTAGTTGAGCTCTCAGATTTTTTTTTTGCAAATTTTCATTATCTGCGACATTTTATCATTAGGCCATCAAAAATATTATTTTTTGTGAATTTTCACATTCAGGTTATGAAATATGTTATTTTGGCACAAACTAGCAGTTACTTATTTTTAGCAGTTTGATTACAAAAATGTATTATTATCTCTATTTTGATCAGTTGATGCAAATACGGAACGTCTCATGAGAGTTTCCAATAGTCTTGCTTTTCTCTCTGTTATTTTATAACTTGTGGTTTCATTCTCATTATGTTGAAATGAGAAATTAAGTTGGCTGTGAGAAAGTAATAGTTTTTCTATTACTTTAGCAATATTGCAGAGCAGCACATCTTTTTCACATTCTTAGAGTAATATAATTATTTTGATTCTCTAACTTACCAATAACACACTTTTTTCAAAGTTTCATAAAATGCGTGAGATGACTTTTTTAGTTTCAGATGGTCAAAAACCGAAAAAAGTACTTCCTTCCACTGACAAGCTGTTATAAAATTTAGTTAATTTTTTCTTTTCAAAATTAGAAGTGGTTCGTCATTGAATTAGTTGTAATGATTTCTTTACTTCTTTGGCTGAGATATGTTTTTTTTCCCAAAACAGCTTGAAAGTTCTCTGAATTTTTCATTAAACCTTATAGTAAAACATATTTAATATTTTTTTACTTTTGTTACTTATGCACCTGTTGAAACATTGGTGAACAAAAATATTGTGGTCACTCTTTTTACGCCCAGTATTTCCTTAACATCAATGGTTTTTCATAACAAGGCCGATGGCCAACTTGCTCTACAAGGCCTTTTCTGCAGTGGCCTTTCTTCCGTCTGCATGTCATATTAAAAGTATATATTTTAGTATGTTGTTGTATCATAAAGTAGTACAACTATTTTAATGTCGAAGTATGAAACATAATTATTTATAGTCTACTGCCCTTGAAGGAGACATAAATTGACAAATAATTGGGGGTCCATTCATTGAATGATTTATGGTAGATGGTAATGGTCATGTTAATGGTATGCTGTTACTAAAGTTCCTTTATTGCTGCCTGTTTGCTGTTCTGGCTGCTTAACAATTTTATAGCAAAACTATACAACTATTAAACAATTTTCACACAAACCTGAACGGTTGCAGAGCTGAAGTTGGATATTTAGTCTGTCCATTTGTCTCTTACGTTCTGTACGTTGTGCATCTAAGGCCTATGGAATATGAAGAAAAAGATGAAGTAAGAAGCCTGTAATATGATGTACAATACAAAAAAAAAAAAGGAAAAGGAAAAAGAAAATAACAAAAATGCTTACAACTGCAAGCAGCGAAAAGATTAAATATATGTTGCCAATATTTAAACAGTACAACACAGATCATAGCAGTGGCAACAGTTTGGAGTAAAAGGACAGACTAAGCAACCAATAGACGGAGAGACAGACACACCAGCATTACCATAATAACTGCTCATGATTTTCTTCATTCTATATATACGTTTTGAAAAACGGAACCAAACTTCAGCCCATCTACTATAACAGCAACAACATTTACGGTTTCTGGCAGGCGGCAGCAGACAGCCAACCAACCAACCAACCAACTTACTCATCCGTTCACAAAACAAAGTCCATTCTCCATTGTGCAAGTGCAAGAACACACAATAGTTACAGCCAGAGGAATTCGTTTAGACATCTCGTTAAATTGATAAGTAAACTGAAATGAAAATGAGAGAAAAACAACTTAAACAAAATACTTAACTTAAATATGGCAGTGAAAATGTTTAATACCCCCAGCTTGCCAGTTAAAAATTGCTCGTGAATTTTAAATCACTGACTAAAGTTTGAGATTCAAACAAATGAAAAATTCATAAATTAAATGTTTGCCTCGAACATGGGGTACTGGCAGCAACTATTGGTGTGTGCTTTTTTTTTCCTCTCTACACATTTTTCTATTATAAATGCGTCTCTTACGTTTCAATGAATTTGAATTGTTTTATTAACATTGAAACGCAAACGCATTTTACAAATAAACGATGATAATGATGTTGGAAAATATTGTTTTATTGTTAGTGAATATTCCGATGTGCAAGGTGGGTGGCTGGGTGTTGTGTCCTCGTAGTTGATTGCATTAGATCACACATGAACGAATTCGAAAGGAACAATTAGTAGAAGTTTAAATATTACTAATAAAATATTATTAGTTCTTTAAATGGTGTTGTTCATACGTAAAAGAGAGATATGAGTGGAAAAGGAGGTATCTTACACGTTTTGAAATTTTTTATCAATTTTTTCATATTTTGCCTTAATAAACATATGAATGTAAGAAATTTTGTGAGAAATGTCTTAAGCAATGTTTTCCCCATACCACTTTTTCTCTAGGAAAACTTATTTGGGAAATTATGTAAAAGTAGTTCATTGTTTGCTGTTAAAGTCTGGCTGAGTTTTCTAATATCAAACACCCTAATTCATAAAAATTATAACAGGCTTATAAGACTGTTATTTGACATATTTGTATGGAAAATCTGTCAAATAAGAGCTTAATAAACCTGTTATAATTTTTATGAATTAGATGGAAAAAGTTTAGAGCTGTCTAAGTTTTCAGTTAATAAAAGTAAAAAATATGCCTTCGGCCTGTAGTTGTGTTTTGTTTTTTGAAAATATTTTCTTACTTGTAATTCTCGTTAATTGTTTGCAATTAATAAGACATGATGTACAATATTAAGGCAAATTTTCATTAGTGCTTTCAAGCCTACTGACGAGTTAATTGGCCCCAAAAAAAATCAGGCGACTCACAGCAACTAACAAATTTCACCGCCATATAGAAATTCTGGGATTTATTCAGAAAACAGCTGTAAGCATTTTGGATTTTTAAAATAATATTATTTAACAAACACTTGTCTATCGAAAAAGCTCGATTTGTTCGATTGTATGTAAAATAAAAAGCTTTCTTTTTAGTATTTTTTTTTTACAACGGAAGACCATAAGACAATTTTTAACAAAACTGTTAAAAATGGCATTCATCTATCCGATGTTATATATTTTCATTGGCTCTGGAATAGAAATTTTACACACAAGTCTACATGTAAGGGATATGTAGACAAAAAGTCTGACCATCATTTGTGACTCGCAAGAAATTTCCTGCATTACGGTAGGACCATCACTCTTGATAAAATTCATACAAATGATTTTTAAAAGCAGCTAGTTTTTGGCGGGAACATTGTCTTTTTTTTTATTTTAATCTTAAATTTTTAAGGCTGGCATTTATCATCCCTGGCCGCTTGCTAGTTCTGAAGCAGAAGCTTCAAACACAAAAACGGTGGTGGTGAGGATCTCAAATCATGTCTTTCATATGGCTGCTAGAGTTTGTAGTGCCCGCACTTGATCGTACATCAAGCAGGTCTAATGCACTCGCAAATTAAGAAAAACCAAAAAAAAAAAAAAAAAACATTTCCTCTTAAATTTTCAAACACTAACGTACATAGAAGGAGGATAACAAGAAAACTGGTTTGTTTTTAGCTGGTATTTGACGGAAACGCTTGCTGCATCAGGTAACACCAACTCCCCAATATTTTTCTATTACTTAGTAGTTAAAGGCTACGCATTGTAGAGCTTTAATCTATACACAATAAATTGATGTAACAATTCATATTGAGTGAGTGTGAGAGCGATTGAGTGAGAGTGGGGTTGTGTGTGTACGAATTTATGTGCAATAACGGCAACGGCAGCAAAGAATGGCCATAAAATTACCACATCGTAATAATTTCGATACAATCAGCACTTGGGCCAAATGGTAATTGCGTATTGTAAATTAGTTGGTTGGTTTGGTTGAATGGTTGGCAAAATATGTATATGAATGAATGGCTGGATGTATTAAATGGTTTTGTGATAATAATAAAAAAAAAATGTGCACAGCACAGAGGAAGTAAGGAGTAAGAGGTTAATGTGTTTCTATAGGCTTCTTAACGCACTTAAATGCCTACAAATATACACACACACACCCACACACACACATTAGTATAAACATTAGCAAAACTATACGCACGCATGTTAGACGCTTGTGTATGTGAGCGATTGTGCAGCACCGTAATTAAATCTAAATATAAACATGCACATGCATGCCTGTAATGGAGTATTATGTATATAAAATGTTAATAAACCTACACAATATAATGAGCAAACATATTTTAATGTATGTGTGAATGAACAAATGTTGCTCTGCTTAAATCTACATAGTATATACATACGCAACAATTGTATGCAAGTATTTATTTATAGATTAGAAGATTTTTGGTGTGGCAAATGCGGAGTGCAAATTACTAAAGAGTATTACGGAGTAAATTTTGCTGCTAACACCTCCGCATACACATTGATAGAGAAATGGGGAAAAACAACGTTTACTTTTGTGCACATTTTGAAGGACTGATATGGATAATTTGAGTTTTAGCTAAGTGCTATCAAATAAAATGTAAATTTCGTTTTATAGTGCAATATATCGTAAAAATTAATTGAAATGACTTAAAGTTGAACGAGCACTTACAACTTGAAGGTAATGCGGTAGCGTGCCTCACTACATCATAGTACGAATTAATGAGGACTAAAAAAATATTCAAAATCTGAAGTGCAAGCTATGGCATCATCAGCCTGGCGTGTAATTTTTTGCAAAATTACACGACTGCGTTGAATTTAGTCTAAGAACATCTTTAATACTATTCTCGATGCTAGAGTTACTTTTGTGGCATTTGATTGAAAATACCAGTGTCTAGAAATTTATGAAAATTTGTTTTCCCATAACACCGAAGACTACCCCTACGGATATTGCCAGAAAGGACAGCGGTTGTATGCCTTAAAATCTGGAAAGCAAACTCAACGAATCAGTATGGTTGCATCCTTTAAGAGGAAGAAAGATAGTTGTTCCGTTAACCTGGCGTTTAAAATATTGACTAATTGAAAAAGTTATATTTCTGCTCTAAAATTTTTTTCTGTAATACGCAAACTTGAGCCCTTCCTTAATAACTACCCATATTTAACCTCTTCATCAACTTTCAATTTAATCACTGTGTTGTTCTATGGATTGTTGGGATGGCTTCTATTTAAAAACAGTATGCAATTAGTTATGACCGGGGTTTGAAGCAACCTGAGTGCGGAACATCCATGCTATGTTACTTAGCTAATAACTCTTAATATTTACATTACTTTTGTTCTTTCAACATGTTTACCACTACAATCTTACTACAAAAATCTTTCTTAATGTTGGGAAAGAAAAATTGAAATAAAATCCTGTAAAGTGACTAACAATTTTTTAGCCATAAAAGTCGACTATCGAGTCCGTGTATTGTAAAGGTTGTCGATTTCTTCAAAGATTGTCCAGCAAATCTACTAGTTTCTGCTTAAGCATATGCCGAATATAGTATTAAATTAATCAAATTACAGCTTCAAGTCGCAGGGAACTGAATCTTCGAATGTATTTCAGTTCAGATTCTTCGTTGATTACATTTGTAGACACCGCTTCAAAATTCTAAATACTGCGAAAATCAAGTCATCTGGCTCCGAAAAATGCATTATACATACAAAAACTGACTTCAAGTATTTGTCATATTTAACTGATAACAGTCAATATAAAGCTTGTAAATATACGCTTAAACCATTAACAATGCGTTTTATTATAGATTTTTTTTTGTGTTCTTTATTTTATGTTGAAGTGAGTGTGAGAAAACTCAGTGTGTAGAAGCATTTGCTGGCATCAGCTTATTATTGTACTGTTCTATTGTAATAGCATAAATGGCAACAACAGCAGCAACAGCAGCAGCTCGTAATTATTACAGATGACGACTATCACGATAATAATAATGATCATTATGCTGTTGTTGCTGATACGAATGCTGTTACTGAGCGAGATGGTGATGATGCCCCTCAGTTGTATTTAACTCATAACTTGAATGTTTATGCTCATAATAAATAATAACAATAATAACAATATAAGCAATTTGTTATTATTTAACACATCGAACTCATACAAATTGGTATTCAGATTTTTCTTTGTTATGTATTTTATTTTCTTGCTTTCTTTTTAAAGCTGCTTTTGTTTGCCGTTTATTTCAATCAATAATAAAACACCTAATGAAATTCATATATTATTGTCACATTCAAATAACAAGAAGCTACAGAAATTTCTTCTTATTCGGAAGATGTTACTTAAATTGGAGTTCACTCTGCGTTACTTTTTGATGTGCAGTAAAATGAATTACAACTCAATTGCATAAAAGTTAAACTGAAGTTATCGCATAAAAGTTAACTTAAGATTAACTAATTTGGTAAACGACTACTCAATGTTCGACAGGGCTTATAAATACATGAACCATTGAGAACTTATAAATGTATGTACCAAGCAAAAACAGTTTTTCGATAGATAATAATAGACTTTTATACTCGTATTTGTTTTTGCTTTCTGTTTAAGCTCTGGCGTTACGTTGTGAGTTACAAAATTAAGGCCTTAATGCATATATGTATTAACACTCAGTTTAAATAATTTTGCTTAGTTTAAAATTGGCACTCATTTATTAGTGTCGAGACCACAACTCTTGCACGTGTTGAGGAAAAGTGTTGCAGCAAAATGTCGTCTTTATATACAATATGTAAAATTTTTCAACCAAGTCTTTTATGATCAAACAAATAGAAACTTCTTCTTTCAACGATGCTAGCATACTTTAATAAAATGTTATGCATATTGTGTTCACTTGAAAAAGAGACTCAAGGGACCATTTGATGTTAGGTTAGGTTAAGTGAGCGGGAGGGTTATGTTTGCTCATATCGTGTGACTTATACTTCAGCCACTATAGGCTTGTTGTGCGCCGTGTTTACTTCACCACAAAAAGTGTGAAGAATAGGTCTATAGGAACTCCGTGCTGTTCAAAAAGATTGGATTTTGATTACAAGTTACTGGCAGCAATTCAATTGTGCGCCTGACTGAAGTTGCATACTTCGTTCCGTATTAATTTTAAGAATTAATCTCAAAAATGCAGAAATAATGAGTGAACAAATTTTGAAAATAAGAAGAATGCAAAATTTTTTGTTTGGGATAATGTTGTTTTGGGAAGCTTTCATGTTAATATAATTTGATTTTCTATTAACCTAAAAACATCGCTATTTGCCATTAACACAACTTTGATTCCTATAGATTTAATTTACCAACACCACCCAGAATCAAGAGTAAAGGTACATAATGTTCTTTTAATTTTTTTTTGTTCTATTATCTCTTATTTAGTCACATACAGTATTTTTCGGTTAACTGCACATCAAAATTTGCACAATTTTTTGTTCAATTAACCGGGGAACCAATTAGCCGATACCCGTTTAATTGAACAATTCGTTTGTTCAATTACAGAAATCACGCATAATTGAAATCATGTACTAATGAATTAAAAGAAATCGCATATGTGCACTTTAAGTTTTTCAAAATAATTTTTTTTACCTTAAACGAAAAAAAAAAAATGCAAGTAACAGCAAAAAATGTACATATATGTGTATAGTAGCGATGTCACCCAGTGTTTTTCGCAAATGATGTCAAATATGTATGTGCAAAAATGCCAGATTATTTTTCAATGCAATTAACCGGGTAAAAGTAAGAGGAAATTTATTTTTGATGACATGAATTTTGAACGAATTAAGCGGGAAAATCAATTAACCGGGTTCAATTATCCGAGGAAATTCACATGGTGTTCGTATGTGATATTTTTTTTTTTGCCCGATCATGTGGTTCAATTAAGCGTGGGGTCAATTAACCGAAAAATACTGTATTACTTTTTTTAATTTCTACATTTCTCTTATTTTATTTTACTACTACGCTACCAGCGCAACGATTGGAATGAATGAAACCAATTGAAGTTAGACGTTCATTTTGATTTACCTTAATTAGTTATTAGGTTTATTCGAGCCTTTTTATTTTAATATTACTTTTTGATTTTTTCGAGCTTTAGATCTCTTTTATTTATTTGGTTTATTTGCTCATATTTCGCTCTGCTTCGGATAACTGCTACAGGGCAATAAGAAGCGAAATGTCGGCAAATTAAACAAATAAATAAAAGAGACCTACGGCGCTAAAAAATAAGATAATATTAATTTAGTTTAATAATTTATTTTACTTTATCCTTTTTTGTTTCAATATTGTTCTATTGTTTGAACTGATGAACCTCTGCTCTTAGAAACCTGTATATTTTTGTATTCTTCTTCGGGTAGAGCGAAATGTTGGCTCAAATTAAAAAAAAATTAATAATTAAAAAGGAGAACGCCTTCAGTTCAAATAATAGAACCATATTAAATTAGAATATTTTCTTATTTACACAATTTGAACAACATTTTTATCAACATTGTGTCATCTTAGCTTTATTTTTATTTTCTGCGTAAATAACACATATAATAAGAATTTACAAAGCTCTACTTGTTTTAAGCCAGTAACGTTGAAACGTTCAAAATAAACAGCAATACAAATGGTTTCTTTCTTTTTTCAAAAAAAAAAGAAAAAAAAAATAAATTGTAAATATGCCACCCAGTAAACACCCAGTTTCATTATAAAATTAATTATAACTCCATAGAGCTTCCAAGACAGTTGTGAATAATGCTGTACAACCTGTAACACGTTACACGAAATAAATATATAAATGACGAACTGGATACCGCAGCCTGGCTGCAACTTAGATAGAATGGTTGCATGTAAATAGAACGACAAGTTCCAGCGAGTTGCGTTTTTGTTTTTGCAAAAATTTCATTTTATGTTTATGTCATGTTTTTGTGTCCACCTCATTCACATCGTCAGTTATTTTCTAAACACTCCATACATTAGAATCAAAGTGCATAATATTTTCAAGCATATTTGTACTTAAGCCAGAAGAAAAATCCTGTTGGTTCTGCAAAATAACACCACCACCGGCACACGGGCTGTTTGTTATTGGTGTTGCATTTACTGAACAATTTGTCACAAAATAAAAAATGACCTTCAGTATGGCTGAGAAAAGTGATGCCGAGCTGTGATCGCAGGTATTTCTCTTACAACTTTTATGGCGCAACAGAAATGTCAGCCAACGACTGGAAAATAAACGTGCGTCTCTTACAGAAACTTCTCGTTTTGAGGCAACTTTTTGTTTAGTCGAGGTGCAGGCATTTTAAAAATGATTTTGCATGAGTCCCAACATGAGAATTATAAGAATTAAATTCTAATGGAAAATCGACCATATACAGGCAGCAGGTAGCTGTTCACTTGCACTTGCATTTGCACAAAAGCGAACGCGCACGAACGAACACACAGTTTGACAGGTTTGTTGATAAACAACACAATGCACCACATTTAGTTTGATAAAAGTGTAATTACTGCGAGTACTTGGCTTTTTAAAAGCCTGACTACTGACTAGTTCTTGTGTTCTACGTTTTAGAATTTATGTGTAATATTAGAGGAGATAAAAAAGGTGCGTTGCTGGCAGCTGCATAAATTGCAACACACTTAAATGCCGCTTGCAACAACCTGAATGGCATATACAATTTGTTAAGCAATTTATTAATATTCCATTAACATTTTGTTGGTCATGGATGAATTTTCTTCTTTCCCTGTGTGCCGCAGCCAAGGTGAAATATTTTTCATTACATTTTACTTTACAGAAAGGCTATAGATGGCCAGACAGACGACCATAAGCCATCATTATTACAAATATATTTGTTCAAAATTGAACACTGTCTGTGCATGTAGAATTTAAATAGAAGATTTTACTATGGGTCATTTATTCTAGTCAAAAATGAAAAATTTCTTCTGGGACACATTCAAAACTTTTACAGGAAATGTTCAACGGCCAAACAAAAGAGGTAATCTAACATAGCGATCTTAGTATTGGCCGAGAAAAAAAGTAAATAGTATGAGATTGTTGCAACAGCAAGACAAATTTAAGCAAACCTGTAGGGAAACATCAATTTTAAAGTTTTTTTTTAATTATGCTTTTTTTATATGAAACTTTAACATCGGTATTCATAAAAAATAAAACGTTGCTCAAATACATTTTAGAAAAAATTTTATATGAAAAATTTGTTATAAAATGTGTTTCAACAATGTTTTATTTTTTATGAATACCGGCGTAAATATTTAAGTGGAATTAAGATTACAAGAAAATGTCTTAAAACCTATAAACATATAAGTAAAAAAGTCAGGAAACAATGCTCTTTAGCCATTTGTTTACAAAATTGTATAGAAAATATTTCACTTTTAGAGAAAAGTAAACCATATAAAGTTCATCAAATTTCGGAAAATTGGGTATCAGCAATTTTTGAAATTACAACTTCTTCTTCCTCTTAAGCAAAAAATATCAGTAAAATATATCTCTTGGAAATACAAAGGGACAATGATAATCTAACAAAGACTTTCGAAAATTGTTTCATAAAGAACATATATATAAAAAGTTTTTTACGGATACAGATCAACTTTCGGGAATTACTCAAGAGCAGTAAAAAGAAAGAAAAAAAAGAAGTTTTCTTTCTGACGGTTGAGTTGAAATTAAAAAAAGGTGACAAAATATTGTTTGACTAAATAGAGTTTGCTAAAAAGCACATAATTTCAAGTCCCGTATAATATTATGATTTGAATAATAAATTCAATCATTTTTGAACCTTAAAACTTATCGGCTCAATATTTCAAAACGGGCATTCATCTGCCCTAAAAATAAAAAATATAAATTGTGCCAGTGGCGTTTTTAAGCGCCGGCAAAAATAAAGAAAAAGATTTCTATAGATTATTTATAAGGAAAAAAGAATAAACATAAATTTATGATTAATGTGTGATATAAAAATCAAATGTGTGTGTGATTTTAGAGTCTGATTTGTGTTTCTATTACACATGGTTGACTTAAAAATCACATGTGCAATGCTTGAATAAGTTGGCTTGTTTTTTTGGCGTTATATCACATTTAGTATAATGTGATTTCAAAAACTCAAGAACTATTTCATTGGCTTTGAAATGCGTTTATGTTTTACCTATTCAAAATCATATAATTATAAATCACATTTAATATCACTAGTAAAAATCATGAAAATCATATAGCAAATTACAAAGGCTGTATGGTATATACATCCCTCAAAATAAACTACTTTCCTTTGTTAACAAACAATGAAATCAACCGGGCAAAAAGCTGCTTATTCTCGAAACCTCACAAATGCTGTAAATTCTTCAAGAGCTTACGCTCCAGCAACAGTACAGAATCAAGTTCCTAAGTCACTTTTAAGCTGCCTGTCAATAGACAAACTTTTATCTGAAGCACATTTCGCATGAAAAGGCGTTATTGCCATACGCAAACTACTCAATATTTTACACTAGTTATACCAACAACACAGCACTTTGTCGTACTCCCAGACAATAATAATACGTAACTTCATCAAATGCAATCATAATAGTAAATAGATTCATAGGCAAGCAACATACGTATTAATAGAAGACATCCCTATATAGGGATGACTGGTGTTTCTGCTGTTGATGGCCCTCCAAGATATAATAACTCAAAAATTAAATATCTTGAACTCCTTAAATTTGACGGTAATCGTTTTATAGCAGATGGAGATTTCAATTCCGAAAACACAATCTGGGGGTCTCTTTTAAGGCTACCCAAAGTAATTTTAATATGATATAATAATGCGGCTCCGATCATTGAACTGAAATCCTTAAAATAATAATCAAAAATATGTTTTTTTTCTTTTCGAGCAAAGGCAAGTATTCACTAGAGGCAATAAATAAATTCAATTGCAAATTTATAACTAGCGACATACACTAGGAAAAAACAGACTTACTGCTCACGAAGAATATTAGGTATGATTATCTGAATATAAAAACATGCTTTGATTTATCTTCCGATCACTCTCTTGTTGTATTTAAATACACAGCTGATGTACTGCCTTCGAAATTCAAAATAAATTTTTATACAACAAAAAAAAATTTAATGATTGGGATTGCCTCAGAGAAATCCTGTAGATAAATCTTGACACAAGTGTATTGCTAAGAACTGAAGAACGGGTAGACAATGCTATAGCTTCTTTCAATGAAAAGTGGCTAGTGATTTGATTCCGTTCACACACAACACATAAATATATTACTCCTGGTCAGAACGAAATAAAAGCAAACCCAAGAATAAGAAAACGGTGGCAAACTACGAGGTCAAATCAGGATAAAACACTCTTAAATAGACTCATAACTTTCCTAAGGAGGGATGTAGAGGATAAGCTCCAAAGATATTTGATCAACCTGGGCTCGTCAGCTACAGCAACTTTCTCGCTTGGGAAAGCCACCAAGAGAAAAATAGTTATTTAAAAATAACATGTGATTTCAAGGCCGCTATGTGATTTGATAAAAAGCTACACTTTCTACCCCGAACAATTTTTCTATTCATACCTGCTTTTTTAGTGTCCAAAACAACAGTACATCAAAAAGTTGTATTGAAGTAAAATATTTTTTTGACAATTACTTATTATTTAGTACGGCTTCATTTTTCGAAAATTGAGTAGGATGTACTTTTTGCGGTCAAATTGTAAAGATCATCCTTTTTTAAGGGAGGCAAGTGTAGTAAACTTCAAAATCTACTTGTTAGGGAGTATACCATGACCTGTTTTATGTCCGTCACAATGTTTATCAATACCTAAATCACTTTGAATTCAAGTACAACTAAATCGCATACTGTATATTGATTCAGCAATATCTCAGCAATAAATTATAAAGTTCAACCCTGAACTAAAATTAATGTTAAAAAAACATTTTAATATAATATAATAATGCGGCTCCGATCATTGAACTGAAATCTTTAAAATAATAATCAAAAAAATGTTTTTTCTTTTCGAGCCATTGTGCATGCATTTATCCTGCCTGCATACAGTAGCAAAAACTAATCACAGCATTATTATGAAACATTTTTTCTTTCAGCTTGTCAAACAATTTCTGGACTTTTATAATTCGTTTTTATGTTCTTGTGCATTTTTTGGAAGCTCGCATTAATTTTTATTTTTCAATATTGCAGCACTAAAGCTCACAAACTTCAGCGGACGCATGAGTTGCAACAGAAAATACATTTTTATTGGAAACTTCATTTATAAATGTTATTTTCATTTTTGTTGTTGTTTTTTTTTTGTTTGCATCATTATTTACTTTTTTATGTATTTTTGGTTTTTTGTTTTAAAGTTGACGGAAAAACAATTTGAGGCGCTTCCAGTTTATAATGGATTATGAAGACGATGCTAAAGAGAAGTTGAGAAGATTTGCTTGTGTCTGGCTGCGTTTTGTGCCAAGTCATGATCATGAATATAAAATTCATATACTTTAATATTTTCTCTATGTGTTTTAATGCACGTGTTGTATTATTGATTTCTATTCTTCGGCATCAGCATTATCGTCGTCATCATCGTCAGACATGTACCGTGTGTCTTTCAAATCCCTTCTTTTCAATTTACATCATCCAGTGTCGCCTCATCTCTCACGTATGCAGCTTAGCGGTCTGATAAAAGATAAAAAATGATTGTAGTTCGCTCATAATACAGCAGCAGCACTTGAATTATGAAAAATCCACAATGAATTGTCGGGAAAAAATAAAATCAAGATGAATATTTGAAAAGCTCAAACTCATATAGAGCTGCACACGAAAAAAAATCTCCAGCAATTGTTTTATTTGTTCAATTGTTGTTATACACAATGTGTTTGTGTGTACCAGGCAAGCGCATGCGCGTGTGCGGCCTTTATTGCAATTGCAATTTATGATTGAAATCATGAGCTTTGTGTGCAACTTTTGCATAAAGCATGACAGAAAATATAGTAACTTGATTGCCAAGTGTTTAACATTTAAATAATCTTGGCGAATCAAAGTATCTGGCCAGGCATCACTTTTGGCAGTAATGTAATCTTTTGTTTATTTCAACTTTGAACTATTTGTAAAAACTCCAGAGTAGATACATGACAAATAAAAAAAATTTAACTTCGTTTATAATATGAAAAAACCTTTTGACTTCAAAAATAACTTTTTCCTTTTCGAAAGTTTTCCTAGTCTTGTTTGACTAGGAAAAACATTTTTTTTTGTTAACAAATTATTAAGCACCCGGAAAAATTTAAAAATCTTATTCACTCAGATAACGAATCAACATAAAATTTTTGTCAAAATTTTGTCAGAATTTTCTCATGGAAATCAAAAATTTGCTTAGATTTAAAACATAAAGTAAATTAATTTAACTGAAAAAATTGTATCCACTAATAAACTAAAATCTCCTTTCTTAGACACAATTCGATAAAGAGGAAAAGAGAAAAAAATATCATGTGAGAATTGGCAAGAAACATGTCAGCTTCACATCAACTAGTTGCGCACCATAGCTCAAGCCTCAAATATGCTTTTTTACGCCATTTAATTTACTATTGCTAATTTCTTTATGGAATTTTTGGATTGATTTCAATCATAAAAATTTATTGATAAGACCAAAAATTACTAGCACCATTAAAAAAAATATACCGACTTGTATAGAAAAAAGTTTTCCGATATTTTGCCCTCGATTCTTCTATAGCTTGTGCCATTTGAAAACAAAAAACCTCTACTGCTACATATTAAAAAATCATTTTGATAGCGGACAATTTTCAATCTTCTTCTGTCTTTTTGTAAGAAGACAGCTAGGGAGGCGTAGTACGGAAGAGGTGCGTTGGAAAAAAATTTTAGGGGGAAAGTTATATAGCGCTGGTCAAACATTTTGCTCTTCGGCGGGCACACCGGGACCAATGAGCATTAGCATTTAAAAATCAACACCTCTTTAGTTTCTTAAAAAAATAACTTGAAAAGACTTTTTTGATATGCTAGAGCATACAACAGGATACAACTTCTAAGTTTAAAATATTGTTTTAGGTCTAAAAATTATTAATGTTTTCTGACTTTTTTAAAAGTCGACCGCCGACATTTCTTGACGCCAATCGACTCATCAGTAGACTGGGCAAATCTTAAAGGAATGTTTGAAACCCAACTACTTTATGCGACATTCCCATGTTAACATGAGTTTTCTCACTTGAATTGAATGTAAAATCAAAAATCCCAGCTATTTGGTATTTTAATAACCTCAGCAACTCTATAACCCACACAGACTTTAGGGCATGCGCGATGAAGCGAAGCGATCATTTTATATATTTTGTGGCATTGTTTGCTCACTGATTGTTGTAGTTACGAAAACGTTGCTGGCTGAAGCTGAGTTGGTGCATTGGATGGTTGGTTGGTTTTATTCAATCTTTTTTTTTTTTGTGGGCTAAATTTGCCTGGATGATGGTTGATTAGTTTTTTTCCTGCTTTTTCCCATTTTAATATAATAAACATGCAAAAAGCATAAGAATGGCATGTGCAAATAATCAAATAACAATAATAAATTATTTACTGAGTGCTGACTTTTATTGTTATTATTGCGATTACAATAACAACGGGCAACAACAATTTAGGTAATACCACTAATAACAACAAAAATGACAGCAGTTTGTGTATCACACACACACACACACACACACACACACATACATGCATATGTGTATTTGCGCGAGTAAAGTTTGTCTGGAAGGATTTGGCTGCGCAAAGATGATGAAGAAGAAGAAAAATTGATGAGAAATCGCATGAATAGTTTGAATGGTTGCCTGTTCCAACCTGTATATACACAGATACTCGTATATGTTTTTTTCATATGTTAAAGAAATGTAGACCTTTTGACAAACTTCATGGTCTTGAACTAATTTGATAGATTGTAACTACGTGCTCATATACTATACATATGTACATATATTTCCATTACAACAATCATGAATTTATAAAGCAGCTGCGCGTGTGTGTGTGTGTGTGTCCTTGGTATGTGGTTTATTTAGTGCGGGCTCTGCCACTACTAGATCACCGACATATTATTTATTTTATGAACTTTTGCCAGGCGAATGTCAGTTGAGTGAGACTTTGTCGGCGAATCTTAAAGGCGCAAGCAAAACGCAAAGACAGATGCAGATTTAAACCAATCAACATTTATTTATTCAACGTGAGTTAATGCTACACCAAGCAAGATGAGTTATAATTTAGTTTTCAAAAAACGCATTTTGCAATGAAGCCTTTGTGTGTGAAATATTGTTCTTTATATTTTTGATTGGGATGCCGAAAATATTTTGAATTAAAATCTTTTAAAATTACAACAACGCCTTTAATTATCCACAGAAAAAAAAAAACAAATGAAAAGGGAACAACTTACAGCAAATAAAATAAGTAATTGGCAGAAAAGCAATTTAATCGATACAAAAATTGCCATTTGCAATTTTATCTTTGCAAAAAGTATTTATATTGAGCACACACACACACAAACACACATACATATGTTGCACAATAAAAAGGCTTGATAGAGTTGTACGTATGTTTGTAGTACAGCGTTAATCTTTAAATTCCACAATGATTATTAAAAGATACTAGATATTAACCCGTACGGAAGCGAAGGAATCTCAAACTAATTTTATAGTTACTAAATTTTCCCAAATCAAAGTGTACTTTAGAAGATAAAGAAGAAAACTACTAAATGAAGATTAATATAATATTACTTTAAGGCATAGGTTTGTTTTTATGACAAAATTTATATATGTACGTCCATTCTCTATTATTTTTCAATTGAAAATTTTACTTCGATAGTTTAAGAACAAAAAGAGAAAAGAGATTTTATTAGTTGAAGAAATTTTTTTGCACTGGCAATTTGTAAAAGCGCAACTGGAACAAACACGATTGTGCAGTGTAAAAATTTACATGACCCAAACAACATTTCCGTACTGAACTATAAAGCTTTTAATTAAATAATATGATAATTAAATTCCACAAACATGAACTTTTTGTTATTTATTTATATATTTTAAAGTATCAAAAAGTAAAAATTTTCTGAATATATAAAAATTTACTTAATTATTTATTTGCTAAGAGTTAATTGTCATGGGGCAAAGGGAGGGAACTAACCGGTGGAATAGGGGTGTAGCCGAGTACCTTGTTGCAATACTACTTGTTTTTAAAATTTTAGGTGCATTCATTTCTTTTTTCGCTCTTTTGTGAGGAAATAACAGCTTGCAAATATAGTGGGTACAACTCACTAGTTTTTTTTTTCCTGCGAATATTACACCCACAGTGAAAACTTGAGGGCATTTGATTGACTTGGAAAAAAATGTTTCTTCTCTCACATAAACTTTTTACAGAGTTATAATTTCTTGTGAAAACTTATCCAAATGATATGTCCATTTGTAAACAACTTTCTTTTTAATAATTTAATAGATTCAATTATTTCCTGCCAACGTTGTAAATTAAGTTTAGTATAAAGTTGAATAATGGGTTAAGCACTTTAGCTGCTTGTAATGGTACAAAATGAGAAAGAAGAACAGAAAATAAAGAAATTAAAAACTGCAATAAAACCTAAGCCGACATTTACCTGTCGATTATATGACACTAAGGTTTTTATGTTGGCTTGACTTGGCATGGCTGGCAGGGCTGTTGAAGCAATTAAAATCCACACAAGCTAATTTAATCGCTAAAAATGACTACTACAACGAGGTGCCAGATATATGCGCTTTTCACACTACACTCAACCAGCTACAGAGCACAAGGCAAATCAACAACAACAACAACAACAACGCAGCCAGCACTCACCACACAATACAGACAGCTCCGCTCCGCTCGGCTCGGCTCACAATATGAAGTGCAAAACAACACACTTAAATGCAATAATATCAGGCCAAGACAATTCATTAAAAAAAAGAGCGAGAAATAAAGAACTTAAAGAAATGTGTTCTACTCGCTTTACTCACTTGCTTATTGTTAGAAGAGATGTAAAAAGTTAAACGAGCGATACAATGCTTTGAAGTTAAATGCAATTTAAGCCCAAGATCTGTTCAACACTCAGGTGCGATCGTATATTTAGACATCAATTCGTTTATATTACGTGTATATGTGTGTGTGTGTGTGTGTGTGTGGAAGTGTGCATACTTTTATCTTGGTTATTGGCCAAAACAATTTTAAGCGGCTTATAAACGTCCATTCAGTGCAGGCAAACTATTTATATACGAATTGCAACTCCCTCCGTAAAACACTAAATATTAAGAAATAGTACGGCTGCTACCACTAACAACACTGGCGTTGTTTGTATAGCAGCAGCAGCATTTCATTGCCAATGTTAATATTTTTTGTATCGTTTCTTATATATATATATTTTTTTTTGCTTTCAGTGTTACCTGTCAGTTTGTATTTGGCTCTAATACACTCATTTTGCAGCTTAATTTGAACGATTTGGCGGGTGTTAAATTTCTTCGCAACACAGCCAACTTTGGTTGCAGTGTTTTCTTTTTTATAAAATTTTACAATCTAAAGATCTCGTTTCTCTTGTTCCTCTACTTGGGTTAGTGGAAAATACGGCTTGAAAATATATGTATATATTTTTTTTAAGGTTTAACCGATACTTTTGGTTGCTGGCAAAAATAATTCTTAGTTTTTATTTATTTTATTTTCATTCATTTTTTTTTTTTTTTTTTTTTTTGTTAAGGAGCACTTTTTGTGGTATTGCTTGATATTTATTATTAAATAAGAAATTGTAAAAGTTCGTTTCCTTCTCTTTTATTGCTCAAAATGCCTCCTATTACTTACAAAGTTTAAGTGCTAATAAAAGAAAAAGAAGTTAGCTTATTGTTTGGCAATTTTGGCTGGCGGAAGAAACTTATTTGGTGAGGCTGTTAATCAGAACGTAAAATTATTTCAATAACTGTAGCAAAGCAAGCAGAAGTTTTACTCATTGCGCTATTAAATATTTCCAGTGGCAATTTTTATGAATTGTGGCTGAGCTCAATCACAAGTTTTAAAATAGTGGGAAGTACGATTAGCTCTATTCAACTCACAAGTCCCGGTTGTCCAAAGCTTAGTGCACATCTAAATGCATAGAGCGCGAGTTCTGCAACATAACCTCAAATAACAAATAAAAACCAAGCCAATTCTTTCTCACTTCAAAAACTTAAACACTACTCTCTTGTTGATCTTTATTATGGCACATGAACATGTACGTATAAATAATTATAAGGCTCACTTACACTCTCATCCATGCAATCAAAAGCAACATCGAGTGGAAAACCCAGTAGAAAAACATAAGAGAATTAAATTTTACAAAGGCATTTTTAAGGTTATGTTTGCTCAATGAGTACAAACAAAGTTTAAGTAAAATTTGTGTCTTTTCCTGACAAACTTTTGTAATATAATTTAACTATTCGCTGATTAAGGAAAAATTACCTTAAAATATAACGTTGCGAAACACAATTTGTAAAATTTAATGCTCTTACATTAATTTAAGTTTTATAGTCGAACTTTATGATTTACAATTTTTATACATTTTGTCAGTGCTTAATTCAATTATTAATTTCTCAGAATTGGCCAAAATCTTTTTGTGTTAAGATGCTGATCAGCACCATCATTTCGCTGTAAAAAACGTAAGAAAAACAAAACTTAAAACATGTTAGCTATGAAACATGCCCATGGCTTGGACCAAATGAGGGTTAACAGAAAGTAGTAGTCACATTTTTTTCTGAATATTTTTTTTATAATTATAACCATATCTTTACGTTACCTCAAATAAATGGAACTGTTATATTTTTATTTACTACTTTACATGCGTTCAACTCCAATTCTTTTGAAAAAAGTTGAAAAATTTTGGTAAAATTTAATTAAAAAATTAACTTAATTATTTATTTGCTTTAAGAGCTAATTGAAACATATATAATTTTAAGTCCACAAAAAGACCTTATTTGTGTCCAGAAAAAGGCCTTTCTGACCCTTACAGCCCTCTTTATGCCGCCGGCATTCCGTTGATGCTAATCAACTCATCAGTAGACACGAAAAATCTTAAAGGAATGCTTGAAACTCAACTACTTATTCGAAAATTCCCATAAACAAAATGAAAATTAGAAATTAATAATTCTTCTTTTGTATTGCCATCAATTATTAGAAATGTTCAAACAAAACTTTAATAAAAAAAAAAAAATTTTTTGGTCCTTCAACACTTTTCTTAACAACTTCTATACAACGAGTTGCCATCGGTTATAACGAGTTTTATTTGTTTTAAAGAATCAAAAAGTTAAAGTTCTTTTTTTTTATTCTACTGATGAGTTCATTAGCATCAATGAAATATTAGCGGCATATAGACGTCTGAGAAAACAGAAAACATTAACAATCTAAAGCTTAATGTGTTCTATTTTGATTTAATACACGAAAACTTAAAGGTTACTGCTAAAGCACTACATTCTAGAACAGAAGAAAATGATTAGTTTGCAAAATTTCGATACATATAACATTACCAGCTGGAATGCAAATGAAAATATCCGCACCAATTTTCAAACCCCTGCTAAAGTAATGATGTTATGAGCAGCATCAATAAAATTAAGAATATTTTCTTAGTTGTTTTATACTTTGCAATAATTTTTACTTTTCCCCACCTACATATGTGTACTCTTATCATTTCTTTGACTTTGCTGACCAAACGAATAACCCTTTGTTTTACTATTTTATGCTCTAAACTTAATTATGCACAACAAAATTGCCTTTCGAGTACCATAAATCTATCAGTTAATTTACCATGGCCTTTCTACATTTTTTATGCAAATTTTTGTTAATTTCTGCACTCCAACAATTTGCACGATTCCAAAAAAAAATGAAAAAAACTAACAAACTAGACTGATCATTGATTTGTGATATAAAAACTTTCTAAATATAAATAAGCGATTAGATTGCATTCATGGGTGGCTTTTTTTATCATTTAAGCGATTCTTTGCCAAAGCCATCAAAAGTTTAAAAAAGCAACAAAAGCTCATTCTGGTACACTCACGTACACATGTTTATAAAAACAACACGATTTTACTGATAAATAGAGATAGCAAAACTATTTTAAATATTAATTATACATCTTAAACATGACAATGAAACTGGAGAACCAGTTAATTCCCAGGCTGCATGCAATCAGTTTTCTCTCCACCATTAAAAGTGGAAAAAAAATATGTAATCGCATAAAAAGTCATGAGCAGGGAAACCGAAAAGGAATTACCACAAAAAACTTGTTCTATGTGCGCACAAAAATGCAGAAAAAAAGTTTTCTTTTTCAATATATGGTGAAAAATTAAAAAAAAAAAAATGCTGTTCAGCATTGTGAATATTTTATCTGGGAAAACTAAAAGTATGATTCACTTGTAGACATAGCATTTACCTGCCATGCAAGGGCTATTCGCCAAGAATCAATAAATTTTATTGTTCTCTATTATTTGCTGAACTGTAGATCTCGTTTTATGTTACATATTTCTTTCTTCTTGCACGTTTTTTAATTACCAAATTTCTAAGCTCTTCTGCTTACAGCAGACAAAAAACACATTTTTTTAATATTTTGTTTACATACATACATACATACATACATACATATTAAAATGTCTAATAAACTGCCAAAATTCACCACACGTTTTCTAGGGAAATATGCAAGCTGCGATGTTCTATAGACCTGTCATAATATGTTATTCTATTCCTACTGTTAAATTCGCCATTGCGGAGTCCAGCTCCTAGGCAGTAAATTTTTCGGGAAATTGCTTTAGCTAAATTGTACGAAAAATCAATTCATTTTCTATTTACATATTTACAAATATTAGACAAGTTCAACTTGTAGAGAAAAAGTTTTTCCATGTGGCGCAACATGGATTTTTCAATAATTTTTAGCTTGACGAAGAAAAATATTCACTACTACACATCAAAATAATCAATCTCGAGGCTTCCGATTTTATTTTTTTTTTATTTTAGTAAGTGATCCTCTCTGAGGAGGAGTAGTGCGTGGTGTATTCGAAGAATATATTGCGGAGAACAATTATTAGGGTTTGGTTACAAATTATATTCTTTACGGGTACCTTAGAGTAAGTTAGCGTAATAGAAGGTACATATCAACTTCACTGAGCCCAAATACATATGTATCCCTGAGACTGATTAATAATATAGAGGAGTCAAATGTACTACCAACCTCCCATAATTTTTTCTTTCCAACACACCGAACTAGTACCGTGCTTGCGGCCACGCCCATATAAAAATACAAAAAATCTAGGCTTGCCCGCCTAGAGAATGGTTTCTTTTATATGTAGTACTGGAATTGTTTTCTGTGGAAAAATGAATTTACCCTACTGTACATAGCAACATTTTCAAACTGGATTTTTTTTTTCTATCGAAAAATGGATCCACCCTTTTGTACGTGGCAAAGTTTACAGACTGATTTACCAAGGTAATACGCAAATTCATGAAATGCTCACCAGCTCGTGAATGTTTTTCCTCTGCCACTAGAAAAAAACATGCAGTTGCATACGTTTGGTTTCCCTGCTGACAAACTATAAAACAAAGAAGAAAAATTTATATTTTTAAAGTAATTTTGTAAAATCTTTATTTTTTATTCAGCAGAGCAACAGGGGATTTTTCATAGCTATACAAGAGAGATGAGTTTTAGGGGGCAGTTTGTAATAGAGTGGAATCTCTAGAGGGGAGTTTTGGTGGATGTGATTTTTTTTTGAAAGTAATACATTTTAAATTTTGACCCAAAGATAAGCAGTAGTATAAAGTTCTCAAAAATAAAACTATGCGCCAATGTATATATTTACTGATGTTTTTAGACGAAATTTGGTAACTTTATCTACTTGTTCATGTAATTTTCAAAATAGACTAGAAATTTTCAATTATGATGGTATTGTTGTTCTGTCCTGTTATTTTGTTATAAAACACACACGTAATTAAACTCACTCACTGAGTAACAGTAAAAATTTTCATTTCGCAGTTTTCAGTGTGAGAAAGTTCTCACTAATATTAAAGAAACAAGGCACTGGTCACAGTATAAAATTCATTTAAATCTTTGTAATAAATATTTATCGTCGTTTTGTTACACATTACTCTTGACAGTTCATACTCAGCTCAGGCAGTCGTGATGTAGAGATGTGGAAAATTTATTAAAAAATATTTGGTAAGCCAATGTGTTTTAATTGTTAAAATATTTTATCCAAACCAATCATCGATTTCTGTTACGAGAAATTTTTTGGGATAAACAACATGCTAACAACATGGAATATTCATCGTTTAGTTAATGATTTCCAACAAAGAGGGACCACAACGTACTGCAAGATTGGCTGGAAACACTAGTGCTGCTCAAGAAAGTGTTCAAAACAATCCATCAACCTGAATTCGAGGTGGTGCTCAAGAGCTTGAAATTCAAAGGACACCTTTTGCAGTGCAACGAAGAATGTGATCAAAAGGGCTCGCATTTTTGAGTCTAAATAAAATGTTTATCAATACAAGATTCATTTGCTTTCATTTAATCAAATATTATAAACAAACAGTATTATACCTTCCCGCCGGCCATCATATGGATATTAAAAAAAAATTAAATTTTACTACACGATTCTTAACTGGCTCAATGCCAACCCCTAGTTGAATACGTTTTTCTATCAATATCAATTAAGTAAAGAAAAATAATACAATAATATTAATAATGAATAAATTCGATTCTTAGTGCCACAGAATTGAGAAATTAGTTTTGGATTAACGTTTTGTTGGGTCCATAATATTTTTGGCAGCATTAATTAGTTAGCAGGATAATGCATACACATATAAAATATTTCATTTGAGTGCTGAAGCTGTTTGTTCCTGAATCCGTTATGAACAATAACAAGATTCAAATCTTTCCAGTTTTTCCTTTATAACAATTATTTTCTTCCCCTTAGTTTTTCAACTTAGAAGAATGCATCTATTGGCAACTCTGTTCATAAACAGCATATCTGCAAAACATAAACGTGTCTTAATTTATTGTCATCATTTTAATATTAGCAATAACTTTATAATAGCAGTCAATCAGTCAGCCAGACAAAGTTCGTAGGAAAAAAAATTACTACAGTGTACAAAAGCTCCAGCAATCACTGTTTAAAGTCTGGTAGATGGCTTCAACTGGTGGCATAGGCCACCCATACAGTTTAATCATGAAACGTTAAAACATGTTTGACTTCAGGTTGAGCAACACTAACGTTTATAAACAATTTTAAGCGCTAAAAAACTTTGTTTAATATTTGCTATTAAATCTAATGTTTTAATACAGAAACAAAAAATCATCAAAATACCAGAAATAGTTGTTCACTCGAAATACTAGGAAACATGGGATGCAGAAATATGATTACGCAGTCTTTCGGTGTTTGAAATTTTGTTAAAATATTTTACTTAAGAAATTCTTATTTAGTGCTTAAAGACAATAAAATATTAAGTAAAGTTTTCAAGTCCTCTGACGAGTTGGGTGGCATCAACAAAATGACAGCTGAAAAACAAACAAAACCAGCTAAAATTTTTGGAGTGTGAATTCAGAGAATCTTAAGCATTGTGCCAGTGCTGTAAACTCTCTAAAAAAATATGCAATCAAAAAACACTTAAGCTAAGTTTTTAGCCAATATTTAACTCTATCGTTCAATCAATCTCTTAAAACCTACCCGATGATTTTTTGCATTGAGACCAGTGATATTCATCATTATGTTATCATACTTTTCAAAATCAAAAATAAAAAGTGTAATTTCTCTTAGACAACGAATGAGAGTTGTATTGTGGTGCAAAGCAATCAAATTTTATTTCAAAGATATTTTTTTTAAATACCCTAAAAAGGATTTTAACAGGCAGACAAAATGTTCATTCGAAGAGGAACATATTCTTGTTGAAATATATGGGAGATTATATAATTGTATAATATGCTTGCCACCAATCGAATTATGAGGCTGTCACCATAGTATATGGTTACCTTAAGCATACTATATAGTTGCCAACCACATATTATATGCAGAAATTGTATTTTTATAGCTTCCAAAAAAGAAACTCATCAAAAAGCATATACAAAATTTTCCGCATTTCGTTATAGTGTTTTCTTCTATTATTGAAAAATGTTTGACTAATTGCTTACAGATACTATTACTTATCATTTACTGCTTAGAAATATTTGATATTAATATTACCAATTTTTTTTCATAGTCAATTTCATAATCTTAGCCACCACTTACTTGCATTTATATTTACGTTTCTGTTTCCTAAATCGTGTGCTTTCAAATAACGTGATTTCGAAGCTCAAAAAAGCATTGCTTCAATGAGATAAAACTTTATATTTGGAATAAAATTTTAACCAACTTAACGGCAAAAAAAAAATTCACAAAAAATCTGAGTAAAGTCAGCTGTGCAATGGAATTTCTTTGCAGTAATCTCAAGCAAAGTTATATCCAGAACAGACCTATTAGTTACTCATCTTTCGCACAACATTTATATTCCTATGTATGTACAAACGTAAAAAAGAAAACATTTAGAAAATATAATTTTATTATTAAATCGCTACATTGGCATCTTTCTCTCGATTGATGCATCTCAAGCTCTAAACTTAAATTGTTTTATATAATTCTTTTTTTCCATCTTAGAACGCTGCAAACAATTCATTCCCATGATTTTTTGTGTCAAAAAAAAAAAGGAATACATACTCCTCTAGTGTGTTACATGCAGTTTTGTGATTTCTTCGTTTAACCAACTGTGATGTTTACTTTGAAAATGTTAATACCCTTCACAACAAGTGTTAAGCATTAATTTAAATTAATGATAACGTTTGTAATTTTTTACAATTTCGCAGATGGGATCTCATAAATTATAAATCGTCTATATCAGTATTGACAGAAATAACGTTGTATTTCTGGGATCTCATAAATTATAAATCGTCTATATAAGTATTGACCGAAATAACGTTGTATTTCTGCTCGTCTGAAGGCCGTTGAAATCCCGCCTCTGCGAAGCTAAATTGAGCTGAACTTTTTTTTATGAAATATATAACAAAATTCTTACAAATGCCGGTATTTGCCATAAACTATTCACCAAATATCGGCTCCTGATATGTTTACATATAAATATCAAAAAACATAGACCTTTTAAAATCTTAATGATCATGATATAGAAAGATCATTGCAAATTAAACAATACCACGATTCTATTCAGAATAGATTTCAGGTAAAAAAGGACCAACTAAATTAATAATTTTTTTTTGCTAAAACTTGTTCTTGCAGTTGAGGAAGACTATTGAGGGACAAAAGCCTAAATCGATAAAATCGGTTCACAAGTGCGTGTGCCCGAGATCGAGCTTAAGGAAACTATCACGGCAGACAAAGCTGCAAAATATTTGCAGTAATAAAATGAAAAAAATGTATATGCAAACAAAAAAACGATTTTTTAGAACTTTTTATTACAAATGAGCTACACAGTATATGAAGCTATAAGGCACCACATAAAATAAAGTGAGGAAAAAGAAGTAGAAAAATCGCCACAACGAACGAATTTCCATTTTGAGGAAAAAGTACTCAATTTTACATTAGCATATCATTGGATGCAAGTACTTAGTTTTGATAATTTTAAACTAAAAAATATCACTTCAGAGATTCTAGTAAACTTCCCCAAATTTTGAGAGCTTTAGAAGTGGAAATTAAAAAGTACGGAAAAAACCCAGTTATATTTCTTGCTAAGTATGCGAACAAGAATTGGTTGTCCATATTTTTTATAGTATTTATATCACTATCAAAATATTTTTTTTAGCAAAAAAAATGAATTAGAAGTTGTGTTGTAAGTCATAAAAAAAAAATAGAACGAAAGCTAAGACTGCCGCGAACATCCCTAACTTATCTTAGTCAATTGATAAAAAAAATAAATTGCTATATATTTTTATAATCGGAGTGCCAAAAATGAGTGAAAAAATAATTGCCACCCTGTGAAAAAATAACATTTTTGGATCATCATTAGACAAAGCTGGACTAAAATCATCTAAGCTGAATAAAATAAAAGCATTTAAACAGCTCTTTGAATTTGCATATGGAAAAATAGACCAAGACTACATTCTGCAGAGGTGACTCAGTTAGAAAAAATCTATTCCATGCAAGAGCAAAAAATCCCTGAAAAAAATTTAATTTAAATCAATTTAGGATGCAGGAATTGCTCTACGTTTCTACAACATGTTCTTCGGCGGCCTTTGAAATTTAAAACTTTTTGCATAGTGCAAATCTTCAGCTCGTTAGCGCTTCTCAACAGTAGTTTTGTTTTAATTTTGCACAGTGAAAAGTTTCCGGAATGCACTCCGACCATCTACGGGTTGTCTTGGGCGAGCTGTAATGTTCTCATAATGTCGCATACTTGCGCCGGCGCAAATGGTCTTCTGGATGAAACCCTTGTGTCAACTGAATCTTTAATGAAAACAGATGCAAATCTTCGTGCGAAATTGTGGTACTTTGACCACAATTTCGAATACCAAGCCACTGAACACGGCATCGAAATGAGGTTAATGAATTGTTTTGTGTACTTTCTTAAGCAGCAGCAATATTTTCAGCCGGTCGTTCATTATGTTGCGGTCCATGCTTGCGCCTATTAGCTGCAGTCCTTCTTTCTTGGAAATCATTCACTACACGATAAATATGCGTGTTGTTGGCAGTTTGTTTCTCCCAAAAATGTCACGTAACTTTTAACGTTTGAACGTAAAAGTTACGTTAACGTAAAACTTGGTTTACGGAATATTTTCCCATAATAAATTTGCCACGTCTCCACCATACGTTTGCCATCTACGAACTGCCCAGATTAATGTTTACCAGAATAGTTACCTCTCTGCCCGACACCCTGTACTTCAAAATTCAATACATGCTAAAGTACTTTAACTATTTTTTTTGTGGTTTAAGGAAAAAAAGGTGAAATAGAGAAAAAAATTCTGAGAGGCATTTAACATGTATAAGATGCTGATTGCCAGATTAAAAAGCTTCAAATTTATTTCAAATTTTAACCATCAAAATAGTCTACATAGTGTTGCTGTAAGGCGTGTTTGAGATTCGGTCCAGCTGAATATGGAACTCTTATTTATTTATATATTTTTTGCAATACATTTCTTTCTTTTTTCTCTCTCTATTTCCTTCATTTTGTTCAAATTATTTGTTTTAACGTGGGGTAATTTGGTTTATGGTTCTCATGTTAAAGCATGATTTTTTTTTCTGCTGTACGGCGTTTGCTGTTAAAATGCTCTTGATTGCGTTCGTCAACAGTTGGTGTATTATTTATCTAGACTAGAAAATTGTTCAGGCTGCATAAGAAGACAAAAAAAAAATACAACAGGAAAAATAATAAAAAAAAAAAAACGCAAGACAACTGCGCAATTATGTCGAAAACCGATCAGCATCATCAACAACTTAGAAAAACAACAACAGCAACAACATCAAGGAAACGAGCTACGTCATTGTCATCCTCATCATTTTAAATCCACATCAGCATCATCATCCTCATCGACAGCAACAGCAACAAAGAAACGTGTATGGCATGGTTTTGTGATGAAGTTTATAGGTAACGTTAAAGACTTTTTGCTCGATTATATGGCTCTACATGAATGATTGTCATGTATAATTAACCCACTAAATGATCTGTAAAAATGTTTCTTTTCAAAATGGGAAACAGCCACCACTTCAAAAAGTGAATTATAAATTAGGATGGGACTCTCTTCCGAATTTCTTGAGGCATTGAACACACTGCCAGCTCATAAGGTGTTAAAGATTCTATAACGAAATAATTACATCACGATTTGTGTAGCTTAATAAAGTATTCAAGTTTTTTCATCATTTGTTTCGTATTTTGGAATTTTTTTTTTCCTAAAAAAACAAACGTGTGCTCGTGGCCAGTAATTTTTTTATGTGCTACACAGACACACAAATACAGTTTTTTTTTTGCCCAAGTCTCCCTTGGAGGCCCTACAAATACAGATAAAAATAAAAAAAAATTTACCAAAATTGTTTTATGCAAAGACGTTCAAGCACATTAAAACATACATATTTCTATACGTACATATGTATGTAAGGGTACCTTAGAGCAGTGAAATAAACTTAAAGAAGTATGATTGTTTAACTTTATAGATCGTTGGTTTTTACCATACCGCCGAACAAAAATAAAAACAAAAACAAAAATAAACAAGTATCAGTTTGTTTGGGATACTTTAGACAATAGCAACAATAACCAAATACAATTTTAAGCCGCTTATCAATAAACGTTTTTTAGCTGTTGTTTGTTTGGAAATTTTTTTTTTTTTTTGGTTTGATGATGTTGCCTTTTGTACAACCACCAAAAACAAGACGAAACACATGTTTGTGATTGTCTTAAAATGATTATATTTAAAACACAACACAACAACATGAGAAAATCCAAAGAAAATTTCAAGTCGCCTTTTTTGGGCACATTGTAAGTTTCTATGAGAACTGCACCGTTTCCTAAATGCTGTTTTAGAGATAAAGCGAAGTGACGTTAAGAAGATAATTCATAATGATTTTTTTTCTATGGTGGTGGTGATAAACAGATAGTTTTCAGCACTCCCCAAAAAAAAAATTTAGATTTCTGAAGATGTGCAGATTTGCTGGGCTTCTGAAGATAAGCTAAAAGAATGGAGACATTGAATGCCTGTCTGTTTCTCGGTAGAGGGTGGGCGCTTTAAAAGTTTAATTTTGAAAATGCAATAAAGCTAAACAATTTTAAAGTTTGCAAAATTTATTTAGAGGTTAGAGCCAAAGATCGTGTGACTGCTGCCGGGCTCATATTGCCCTCATTCGATCGATCAAACTTTCTAACATTTTTTGGGTGTATGTGGTCATATCTGGCCAATGGCACCACGATTGTTGGCTTTCAAAGATTCAATTGTCTCTGGTTTGTTGGCATATTAAAGGGTGTTTTTTTTCGACGTATAGAACTTTAAGTTGCAAAAAAACAACGATGAATTATTCGATTGACATGAATTTTATTTCTGCGAAAGATAATCTTGGGGCATTACATTTTAAATATGATTTCTGGCATGTGACCGCCACGGCTGGCGAGGATGTAGTCCAATCTGGACGTCCAATTTTCGATGACTTTTTCCAACTTTTGTGGCCGTATATCGGCCATAACACGGTGAATGTTGTCTTCCAAATGGTCAAGCGTTTGTGGCTTATCCGCATAGACCAATGACTTAACATAGCTCCACAGCGGTGTTAAATCACAAGATCTTGGAAGCCAATTCACACGTCCAAAACGTGAAATTAGGCGGTGTCTTTCAATAAAACCAATTAGGCACGAGCTGTGTGATATGCTGCTCCGTCTTGTTGAAACCACATCTCCTGGACATCATGGCTATTCAATTCAGAAATGAAAAAGTTAGTGATCATGGCTCTATACCGACCACCATTGATGGTATCGTTTTTGAAGAAGTACGGACCAATGATTCCACTAGCCCATAAAGCGCACCAAACAGTCAGTTTTTCTGGATGTAACGGTGTTTCGACATACACTTGAGGCTTCACTCCAAATGTGGCAGTTTTGTTTGTTAACGTAGCCATCCAACTAGAAGTGCGCTTCATCGCTAAACAAAATGAAAATCGAGAACAACTGCAATCTAGTTTTGCACTAAAATTGCACTATTTGCAAGCGTTGTTCAGGCATGAGTTTATTCATGATAAATTGCCAAACCAAGCTGAGAATGAATCAGTTGACAGCTGTTAAATCGGTATCTATACATCGAAAAAAACACCCTTTACTTATATTTAAGCGCACCTTATAGAAAATAGTACAACATCAATGGTCAAGACACTACTGAAAATGTCAGTGTCATATAAAGCTTGGATGTTCTGCTTCATCGGCTGGGGAATTTAAGGGCTTTTATTTTAAAAGTGCAACAAAACGAAATTTTGGAATTTGGCCAAATTTATTTTGGTTGTTATGAAGCATAATTGTTTCAATTAGCGGTGAATTTTGGGTCAGTCATCGATCGTTATTATACTCTTATATTGTTATTTCACTAAGGAAGAACATTTTAAGCAAAACTAAACTGTGCTGTCCAAAACTTTTATAAAAAATGGTAAAATAGAGGCACATAATTTCTTTCAGTTTAACTAAACCTGGTTTAACTGAAACCTTAAGAACCCAATCTAAGTGGAATCAAAGTTTGATTTGTTGTAAGTTACCTAAGAATTTTTTTCAGTTTATTTGCTGATTGAACAATTATGAATTGTTTAATACAAACAATATAGAAAAAGGAAAACTGATGAAAAAAATTATCCTTCAAAATTAATTCATTGCAGCTTATGAGCCAACCGGCTTTTATCATATAACTGTGAAAGTCTCCACATTAAGAGCAATAACATGGAAACAGTGTGTAATAAAAACTTACAAAAAAGGAAACTTAACAATCGTGGGTGTTTGTAGGAAAAGCTAAAAACAATATGTACTTTTTATATTAACTTATTAAGTTTTTTTTCATTAGTTTTAAATGTTTTAAATGGTAAATACAACTTCCTAACAACTTAATTGCATTTAAACTAAAACACTATGCTAAAATATTGCTGCTTAATTGTGATTTGTTGTTAGTCCTGCTACTAAAAAGCAAACATTAACATAACACACAGCCAGCAGATTGTGGTAACAAATGTACTACAAAACAAAACAAAAAACAATATTTACATATGTACTCTATGCAAAGAAAAATAATATTAAGATTGTGTGAATTCCTGGCATTGACTACAAATGTCATGTTTCCCATTATCTCACATATGAACGACATTGAGAATATAAAATGATTAAAAAAGCAAATAACAATCGCTCTTGTAATGGCTTACTGAAACAGAAATGGAACAGGACTTACACAGCAATATGAAATATTTGGCATATTTTGTAAATGCATACACACTCAGTCACTGCCACGCACATCAACTTGTTACTTATACAGAAATATCATTGTTGTGTGCTTTATTTATTATTTTTCATAAAATCCTACAAAACTGATGTAACTTTACAATAACATCAACTGCATTACACACAATTCAATCAGCCATAAAATATGCCATGCTTTTTTAACCAACACATATGTATGCGTATGTATTCTTTTTATTGCTTTAGTGTATGTGTATGCGTTTGTGATTTCCCTGCAGCTAAATTCATAAATTGTTACGTCTTGAAACAGTATTATTACACGTCGAAACAAACAACGAAACACCAACTGCCCTGATTAAAAATCGTGTTTCTCTTAAACATATGGTAATGTCACTCAATTATGTGCTGAGTGGTTGGAGGGAAGAGAGACATTTTCATTTCAGTAGTGAAGTCAACAGCGATTGATAGAATTATAACAAAATAGGTTCCAAAAACTGTCCGATTCGTCACAGGGGTCTTTGTTTGGCTGACATCACACATTTGCTTGCTCTACAAATGTGTGATCGATCCTTAATATTAATTCGATTTTGAGCGCTTCAATAAAGCATTTGGATTTTGTTGGAAGCAATTTTTTTGTCTTTTTACTTTTGCGAATTTTGCTTGCAAAAAAGCTAGCAGGTCCAAAATGTTAGGCCTGCAATCAAAAGCTCTGTAGAACACACCCACTTAGTATAACGCCTTCTAATGGGGGGCTTCCATAAAAAACACCAAAAAAAAATAATTGAAAAACGGAAGCCTCAGCAATTTATAAATAAATAATAATTATTATTTTTTTAATTTTTAGAGAGCTGAGTTTTTCGCAGTACATGTGATTACCCGTCCGCTATAACAACAAATACTCAAAGCAATACAAAACTTAGAACTAAAGGGTGCTCCCATATAAGGAACTATACAGCCTACCTAAAATTAGCTGTAACTTTTGAGCCATAAGAGCTAGAGAGCTAAAATTTTCACAGGATATGTATGTTGCTACACAGGCCTTACAACAACAAATACCCAAAGCAACAAAAGCTTAAGAAATAAAGGGTGCCTCCAATGCAACAAACTGAAATTAGCTGCGACTTTTGAGCCACAATATATAGTGCCCTGAAATTTGCACAGCATATGCAGTTTCTAGGCCTATACAACAAAAACTACCAAAGATAACCAGAACTGGAAATGTTGCCTTTTGTACGGAGACACCCTTTAATTTGCAAATTTAATTTAATTTTTGAGCCGTAAAAGATAGAGACTTGCCCCCTAATTCATAAAAATGATTACAGGATTATAAGGCTGTTATTTGACATATTTGTGTGGAAAATCTGTCAAATAAGAGCTTTATAAACCTGTTATAATTTTTATGAATTAGACGGTTAAAATTTTCACAGTAAATGAAGTTCGCAGGCAAAATATCCAAATCAAAAAGAATTTTAAATTTAATTGGTGTCCAAACACGGAGACACTCTTTAGGTTGAAACGCAGCTATAACTTTCAAGCCGTTAGAGATAGAGGCTTTACACGCTGCATATGGGGCTCTACAGCAGCAACTACTAAAAATAATAAAAAGTTAAAAACTGAAGAGTACCGTATACTAGGAGTAGCTTTTGTCTACCACTTGGATGGTAGTACCGAAACCTTGCTGTGCTGTGCGAGTCAGTCTCGTATTTGGCTCAATTTATTTTAGTCTACCACAAGGCGTTTCATCTGCAGGGCTACAGAGTTTTTTTTGTTAAATTTCCATGGATATGTCAGCTTTACCCACAATCACTACTTTTGAAAATGAGGAAACTGCAGGAGATAAAAAAAAATTATAGGAACTCAAAACTAAAAAACATAAGTTAAACAATGGCAACCTGTAAAAGTTATAACCTCAATTTACGTTGTTTTTATCACTTTTTGTAACACTTTTTGTTTACTTATACTATGACGTAAAAGGAAAATCAGGCCATTGTTGCATAGACAAATGGCATACTGGCACATTGGTTGGTATGTGTGGCTGCAGTTACTGTGGCTACTATCAAGGTATGCGTAAAATTTATGAAATTGCAAAAAAGTTCACTCCAGTATGTATATGTACATATGAAGGTATGTAAACTGAATGAAAGTTATTTATATTGTATGAGTATAATGCAATCATTTTTTACATATGTATAAGATTTTGTTAATTAAATTTGGCACCATATTTAACGTAGAGGAAAATTCAAGTAGAATTATTTTCTTGAACTTAAAGCGAGGATAAGAGAATTTTTGGATTGGCAAGGCCTGAAAATATTAAACTTAGCAGTTTCGAGTGGTAGCGAGCAATTAAATATTGGCAAGTCATGAAGTAATGAAATGTGTTTTGTTTAATATTTTAATAGTATAGAGTAGCAGCGGTATTGCGGCTCACGAAGATATTAAACTTAGCAGTTTCGAGCGGCAACGATCAATTAAACATTGGCAAGCCATGGAGATATGAAAGGTGTTTTGTTTAATGTTTTAACAGTATAGAGTAGCAGCGATATTGGTGCTCTCAATTAAATACTATTATCAGTTTCCAATTTATATGCCATCAAGTAACTAACGTAACTATAGCTTAAGCTGAAAGTAACTGATAGCATAAAAGTATTTTGCCTTGAAAACAACACGAATTCAATGCACTTAAAATTTTCTGGGGCCTCAAAAAACTACATAGTTATTAGTTTATCTATGTATATGGAAATACATAATTTTGCGCGAAAATATAAATTGATGCTTAACAGTGCACCCTAAATTAGAGCGTAAGACGCCTTTTATCTGTCAAAAATCCTCATGATCATACCAAATATATGAATCAAACCGAAATAACGCGGCGTCAACGTTTTGTAATTGGAAAATTTGATTTTGACAGAGCGTAAAAAGTGAAGTTGGCTGCAAAAAAAAGTCAAAAAATACATACATCATTATTGAGGCAAATAAATAATTTTAAAATGGAGGTATATTACCGTAACTGTTATAACTTCTATCGTAAAAGTCAGAAAAAAATAGTCATTTTTTGACTTTTATTTTTTCGAGCAGAAATAAAAGTTAATTTTTGATTTTTTTTTTTTTTTCGATGAAAAATAAAAGATATTTTTGACTTTTATTTTTTTAAACAAAAATAAAAGTTATTTTTTGACTTTTATATTTTTGAGCAGAAATAAAAGTTATTTTGTGATAAATTCATTATATTTTTTAAAAAACTTTTTCAAACAAAGATAATTGTACAGTGAAAATAATTTGCATATGCTCAAAAATGAATGGAGTTGAGTTTTGCAATCATAATTGCCACCAAAATTTCTTTGTCAATGTGGTTGAAAATACAAAAATAAATTTTATTTCTCCTCAAAAAAATTAAAGTCAAAAACTAACTTTCATTTCTGCTCGAAAAAATAAAAGTTAAAAAATAACTTTAATTTTTGCTCAAAAAAAATAAAAGTTAATAATAAAAAATAACTGTTATTTTTGCCTGAAAAAATAAAAATAAGATTTTTAAAAAACATCGCATATTCTGAAAATTAGGTCCAAGACTTTCAAAATGGTATACTTGGTTTCATTCTCATTTCATTCGACATTTCCTTGAGATTGCTTTTTTAATCAAAAATTCAAAAATAACAGTTATTTTTGACCCCTGGTAAATTAGTTTTATTGTTGAAAAATTTAAATAATTGAATTTTTATAAAGTAATTACAATTGTTTTTTTCTTTTAGAATTTGAATGAGCGGATTATTGAACAAGTGTGTGCAAATCCATATGCATACGAAAAAAGGGATGCTAAATTCAAAGATATTAAGCGTAAAGAAAAAATTTGGGAAGACGTAGGAAAGGAAACTAATATATCAGGTTGGCTTATCTAAAAGCATTTTTTAGTAAAACCCCAAAATATTTATAACAACGCTTCAGTTAGTTTTTAATAATTTGGTTTGATTTTTCAATTGTATTCTAAATTGTGTTTGCTATTATTTTTCAAGTAATACCAGCTATAGGAAAGAGGGATCGGTGGTTGAAAAAACGAAAATGCGGACTGTCTTTGGATGTTTAAATAAGCAAACAAATTATAAAAACATAAAAATAGAACTTTTATTTTTGCAAAGCGGAGAAAGTTGCTAGTTTGTCTGTTAAGTGTCCAGTCTTATAAACACTATCGAGTTAACCATATTTAACGCAACCTCTTCATTATGTCAAAACGTTGTCTATACAAAAGAAAAGGACGACACAATAACCGCAGCAAGACTTATTACGAACGAATTCTTAAATGTATTCTTAAAGCATACTTTTGACTATAGTCACGACCCAAAATCTTTTGCTTTCGAAAGCAAGTAAAATTTGTCAACCAGCTTGAAAAAATAATACGCAAAAGTGCATAATGAAAAAAATTTTTTAATAAAATGCTTTCTTTTCATGTTGTATAATGAATTTGAGCAACGACAACCAACACATACGCAGCGGTGCTTGTGTGAACGCACACACAAAAGATGCCGTTACAAATTTGCTTTCATTCATCATACGCTCCATCAAACACTGAAGTGAATCGACAATTTCAAGTCAATAAGCGAATAAAAATTTTAATAGCTTTTTCATGTCGAAATTATTAAAGCATGCAAATTTATGTTAAGAACCCATAATCATTGGTAGATCTTTAATGATATATGTTTTATGTTTTACTTTAATACCAAATATATTAAAATTTGGAAATACTTTACTGTTGATTTAATTTTGGTTTGAAAATCTTAAACAAGTAGTTCGCTATAATTTGGCAGTATGTATATTTGCAAAAGTTGATTTTCCGCAATATTTTTTTTTCTTCATTCTTTGCTTTCTTGCACTTCCTTTAAGAGTTTAGTTTCCGTTTCCTTTGCCATTTAACACTTGGTGAATAGACAGAAAACTAGTTTCTATTTAAAATACAAAAATCCATTTCAACTATGCACACAAAACCCCTAAAAAAGAATATTTTTTTTTGCAATTTTATATACGTATTGTAGAGCAAAAGCCTTATTGATAAGGATTTATAGCATTAAGTATTTGGCATGAAAGCTCCTGCTTAATATACTACTAATATAAACATTTTGCAAAATTAAAGTTGTGCTCTAAAACATTTCAAAAGATTGCATTTCTAAGATTTCAAATGCAGGAAAATCCTTCTTTTAACACTTTGCTATCGTGCACTTTTTTCTATTTATTTCTACTTCAATGTTTGTTTTTTTTTTCTTGCCTGCAATTTTAATAGAAAAATAATAAAATTGCTGTTTTTGTCCTGCTATAGAAATAAGTTTATTAGGATTTAAGCAAAAAAGAAAATCTATAATATTTTATATGTATGTAACTGTGTATGCCGGGCTTAGTGTAAGAAGCCAATTTATCTAAATTCCATTTTATACAAATTCTATTTACTAACAATAAATTCTTAAATCTCTTTTCCGCTTTCAGGCACTCTACAATTATAAAAGAATGCAAGCTGCACTCGACTCCTCTGGCTCAAAGTTCTCATAACTTCATTGCTGGAAGTGTGCGAGTGTGTGTGTGTGTATGTGTAAGAGTGCATTTGTGTGAGTTGCTATTTAGAGAGCTTGCATTCGAGACTTGTGTGTTTTCTTAAGCCATTTTTTTCGCGTTATAATGGCTTTAGTCCTGAATCGTCGTTAGATAAACTGAGTGCAGTAAATACTTCTAAGAATTCAATTTACTTTTGGAGGATAAAATGATATAATTCTTGTAGTTTTATGTTTGAAATGGAAAAGTTTTAAAGCAGATTGTAACTTAAAATATGTGGAGTTAAGCGAAAAAGCATACTTTAATATAAATTTCATTACCCAAGATTTCCAGGCTTGAGATAACAATTTGTTTGTATTTGCTACAGTATTTTGTAAAATAATTTCAAGTTGAAAACTTTCATAAACAAAGAGTCTGGAAACTTTTGTATTTGACAAGAAGCTCCTTATATCTAAAATTTGGCTTATATTGCTAGCAAAAAATTAGTTTAGTTTATGTATGTCAGAGGAATAACTTTAAAGTGGGCTCAGTTTTATTATCATCAAGCCAAAAGCAAACTGTATATTTAAGTAAGGTGAAAAAAGTAAACAAATGCAAGAACTGTAAACAATTACAAAAAAAAAAAAAAAAAAATATATCTGTTGTGCTACCAAAATTATTATTATTATTATTTTCATAAACAAAGAATTAATTGGTTAGCTTATTACAGGTAAATTAGTGATTTGTTTAATACAAGCAGCATTAATAAAAAAAGGGAACGTTTGCCATGAGCTCAGTTCGAAGCCTACTCTCGCTATTTGCGAGTAACGCGGTGGCTTATAACATTGCTTACCAGGAAGCATTTTCGAAAAAGAATCTCCAGTTGGAAATTCCTGATTGCGCTACTAGAACGCATCATTTTTGTTTGAAACAAGCCACCTAGAAGCAATAGAGTCCATTTTTTGTTTCAATTCTTCATTTTACTTCAACAAAGTAAAGAGAAATCTTGCTTGTAAAATTTTTTTAATTCATTAGTAACATTAGGTAGCTATTTTTTGCTTTTTAAATAGTTGTAAGCACAAAAAAAGTATAATATTGCATTAACCATTTTGAGTGCTTCTAAATCTTTGAATTTGTTTGGTGGGTTTGAGGCTACTATGCAGTTTTTGCTCACTAGATATTTTTCTTAGTCCTATCAATTTCTTTTCTTGATTTATTTAATATATCTTAAGTCAGTAAAAGTTTTTATGAGAATCTTTTTTATCTTGAACTTAAGCATTTTTATTACTGTCATTATTCTTAAATTTGTCACAAGGTGTAAATTTTTTGGATTAAATATTAAACGCAAATCAATTGTGTATAGAAATTTTTAACTTTTACACAAATTTGCTTAGTATTCTTCTCTATTTTGAAACAATCTTGAATAAAAAAAATAAGAGCAGTAAACATGTTGAAAGTACTATGCATTCGAATGCTTCAAATAACTTGGCAGTCTGAATTCAAGATGATGTTTCATGTCGCGCAACAAAAATATTTCACTCAAACAGGGGCCGGATTCTGGCATTCGTGATCGAATATACTCGATAATAAAAACAATGTAGAGCAAAAACAAAATGAGCAACAAACACACAGCATTCTTTAAAGAAATTGTTCAATCACGAGTGCCAGAATTTGGCCCCAGATCTCTATGCCACCTGTATCTGGCTGCAAATATAGTGTACGAAAAATAAATAACAAAGCTCTAACAACTGATTTTTAGAGAGGGCACAAAAAAAGATTTACAAGTAACAGCGTTTTCAAATTTTAGATCTAAAATTCATTTAATGGGCTATTTAAATTTGCCTGCTTGTATAGTAAAAAATCTAGTTAAGGATGCGGTACGAAAAATTTTTTATACAGTCTCTTCAAAGAATTTATTCATAACATTGCACATAACATTTTGTTGGCAAGTATCTGCATATTCTGAATGTTGGTTTTTCAGCGATTAACAAAAACCTAAATCTCCTTTAAGACAGACAAAATATTGTTACTGTGATGTTTTTGAGAAATTTTTAAGGGCATTACATGCAAAAAATTATTACACCGTTTTCTACAGGGATGCAAAAGTTAACTGAGTTTCAGATGTAGACTTTTAAGACCGAGGTCTACAATTTTATGTATTTGTTTAATCCTAAAAATTAACTTAATTATTTATTTGCTTTGAGATCTAATTGAATAGTATTATCTTGGGTCTACATATAGACTTTATTGATGTTTGCTTTCTTTTTCAGCTATTTATATTCCACCGACATTTTGTTGAAGCGTTTTTTTTCTGGCAGCTCTGAATAGGCTACTCAATATTCAGTCCCACTTAAAATAACTAAAGGTTTTGCATCTGTTGTCAGCAATTAAAAGTTATTCCAAAGCAAAAACTCGAGTTAAATGGAAACTATTTTTTTTTCAAATATCGTTCTCAATACTTTTCTTGAGATCGTTAATTAATATTTTATTTTTATGTTTTTTCTCCACCGTTTTAATTTTTTCACGCAGAGTCCACAACATTCCTCAACAATATTTTTTTCTCCCTGTACTACTCGCAATCACTTGCTTGAACTGGCATGAATTGAATAATTTGAAATTTCAAATTGAATTGTTAATAAATAGTTTGTGAAACCAATAAAACTAAGAGCAGTTGTTGCCTAAAACATTATGCCATTCAATTCAGGTAATTTCAACAAAATTCAGAGTTTACTTTTTTTTTCTAATTTTCTGTGAGAAACTAAACACTTGTGTCTATTGTTCTAGTGTAAAGAACAGAAACTAAATAAAAGGTCTCTTGTTTAGCAAAACACAAAAAAAGTGAACCAAGTAAAACAATAATATGAGTTGTGTGGCTTTTTTATAAATGAATTTTTCCCCTCAACAGCAAAAAAAAAAGTGTACAAATGTTTACACAAAAATGAACACAATGGGGAAAAACTTTTCATGTAACGAATAAGTTTTGCTCTTTTTTCAATAAACAAATCGAAAAAAGCACAAATTAAAAAGGCGTTGTTTTAAAACCCTAAATCAGGGAGAAAGCAAAACAGGGCAGTGAAAAACTTTCAATTAACAAAACAACACAAAACATGTTTAATAATTAAAATTATTCAACAACTTGAAAACGAAAAAATACAGGCAATAAAACTTTTATGTCAATTTACTAAGCAAATAAATATGGATTTGTGGATTGAGTAAAAGAAAGGAAATTAAATATTTTTTTTTCAATTCAGAGCCTGCGAAAGTGTTTATGCAAAGATTGGCTTAAAAAGAGTTCTGTTAGATTTTATTACATTTTGTCGGGAAATGGCGATGATCTGCCTGAAGAAGAAGTACATTCACTTATTTGCAGTTTATGTCTTTTTGAATGTGTTTTTGTAAATGTTACTGAAAGATTTGTATCTCAAAAGTCATTACCACTATTTTATTTAAAAAAAAAAAAAAATATAAAATAAATATTTCTTTTCCATTCACTGTTCATGCAACAAGTTACTACCAGCCAGCCAGCCACCAGCCATAAATGGTTGCGGAGAGCAAAAAGAAAAAGTAAACAACAAAAAACGAACGCAACACTACAAAAAATTCTATAGCACCCAGGCGGAAAATTGCTGCTTTTGATAATTTTAATTTCTTGCCATTATTTCTTCTTTCTACTTTTTTTTCATTTGAATTTTTTTTTTTGTTTGTTTTCAGGCCAACTTCAACATAAAACAGCTACCTTTTGTTCCAGTTTTTCAGACTTTTCGCAGTTTCCTGCTTTGTGCAATTTTTTAAAACATGTTGTAAACCAGGTTTTATTATATCTCTGCAAGACGTTCACTGGTAAACGCTTACATTTTTTTCATTTCATTATTTTGTGCCTTTCTGCTGCGCAAGTGCAAATGCAAAGTGTTTGCAGCCAAACACAAAAAAAAATGAGTTCAACACATTAAAAGTAGAGTTTTGTTTGATGGGAAATTGTTTTATAGCTTTTGGCTTAATTTTGTGCTACTTGTTTAATTTTCACAAACTGCCTAGAAAAAGCTATTATGAAGTGATTTATATTTAAATTTTTTTGTTGCAAATATTTGCAGTTTGCAGTGTCTTGTCATTGGGCGAGTATTACAAGGCGAGAGCAAAAATTATTTGAAAATTGCTTCCACAAGAAATAGTTTGTAGTATAAAAAGAGTGAGGAAATATTTGGGGAAAAAATGCTGGACAGTTTTCACCATTTACAGCCACAAGACCAGACTAAATGTTGTTGGTATTGACTGTTCACAAGCTGCTAAAAATATCTCATTTCTAGGAACTTATTTTATAATTCACAACGCACCACTAGAATTTATAAGAAAAACAGTTACAAACTTGAAAACTAACAATTAAAATATAAACAATAAAAGCTAAATACAAATCTGTAAGTACTAAAGCCAAAATAAAGCAATTGTGTAATATATTGTGGGAACATATGGAGACCTTGTTGCCTGTACGAGTATAAGTAAGAGCTTTGAATGGGGTGTATGTATAAATATGTGATTCCATTCCTCAAATATTCTAGTTGATTGAGCTATTGTGACCACTAACCTGAATTGTTGTATGCAATCATAATATTGCCATGCCTGCTCCATAATATTGTCATTTTTAGCGATAACATTGTCATTCTCAACAAAAATTAAATTTTTGCAATTTCCAACCATATCATTAAAAAAGATGATTAAGTGTAACCATGTTGCTGTCGAATTTAATTAAAAGATTGTCGCAAGGAAATATATTCTTGTTAAATTCAGCCAACATTGCCAATTAAAGCCTGAAATCTAAAAATAACACAATTAGATTTGACATTAATGTGGTTGAAAATCAGAAAAGTACGGTTGGAATTGATAAAAGTATGTTTGCCAAGGATAATAGTAGGGTAGAAAAGGAGAACTACTGGTGAATGCAATAACAATATGTCCTATTCAAGACAATAGTATGGTTTTAAATGACAAGATTATGATTGAATATAGACATAACATCGAATAGTGACCACAATAACTTAAGCAATGAAAGTGAAATTTGTAACAATGTGGATTTTTTCCTTAACAATAAATATTATTGGCCCCGAACAAATATTTTTCAACAAATATATCTTTCTCTTCGAATACAATAGCCTCAACCATATTTTCTCTTACGTGAGCAACCCCACATTTGAGGTCCCCAAAAGATCAAAACACTAGTTTAAAACTCTTGCAGAACTTCTTTTCAGAGCAAAATACAATATATGGCTTAAAAGCAATCTGAGACATGTTAAATACTATGCCATTATGACGCGCATGATGAAAAGCTTTCTCTCCATCGCAAGATATTGCCGCAGTAAAAAACTCTTCGGGAGGTTGCAATTGATGTCATTTTGAAACTCGAACAATGCGTCTGTTGCTAAATGGTTGCTTTTAAAGCCAAATTGAAGATTCATAATGTAATTCCTATTTATTCCTACCTTCATCTTTCTACCAATAATCCTTTCGAAAAAATTTCCCAAATTCGAAAGCAACTAAATCGAACCTAAATTATTTGATGTTATTAAACAAGATATGTTAATAATTCATCGAAAGCTTTCTTCTAATAAAATCGGGAATGTTATCTACGCCACAATGGGACTTTCTAGTTAAAAGCTTTAGGATATCTTTTTATTTATTTTCCTTGAAAATCTGGAATGTTGTATCCGCCACACTGGCACTTTCTAGTTCTAAGCGTTAAGATATTTTCTTATTTAATTTTCCTTGAAATGTCAAACATTTTTTTTGACGTAAAGTGATCGGAAACGTTGGCGTTTCACTTGTTCCCGTTTGGCAAACTAATTGGCGATTTGTTATTTGCGTCAGCTTAGCAACTAAAATTTTATTGCTGTTAATTTTAACTAAAATATTTTTGCCATTCTAATCGAGTTATAAGCAATTGTTTCATATTCTTATCAAATGGAAAATTTGATGTGACTTGACTTCAAGACGGAAAAAAGAATCTGTAAGTAGAATCCGAAATACAGGCATCAAAAAATATATAGTGATTACAATTGCTAAGAAATTATTTTTTCCTTTTGTTGCAGAGTGTTAAACGTACTCCATGCAATGTTGTATTATTGCCAGTAGAAACAAAAGAAACAAAAATTTATTTAGCAGGTTTTCGTTTTAAATAAAAGTAAAAAAAAAATATATATATTTGAAAATTATTCCGCTCTATTTTGTTTTCTTTTATAGAAATGTGTATCACTGATAAACAAATGTGCAAATTTTATAAAACAATATAAATCATTGAATCGAATTTCTTGTGAAAACCCATAAAAAACAAAACTTTTCAACAAACAAAATAAATTCTTATTATTATATTTCCTTTTTAATGCTGCATGCTTTTTATTTAAAGTTAGAAAATTTAAAAAACAAATTTTTTGTATAAAATTTATTGGAGTAAACAAACTTTGCATGAAAAACAAATTTATACAGAAAACTGATATGCAGCAACTGAATATGTGTGTTTGCTTTTAATTTAAATCATATAAAGAAAAATTAAATTTGTTCATTTAAAGTGTAGACTAAATGTCTGTAACCACAAGTCAAAAAAAAAAATTGCCAGATAAAAAGTTAGAACTGAAAAACAAACATATTTTTAGGTATTTTTTTTTTTCTTTTTCTAAAAACACTTGAAAGAACATTTTTGTTGTTTTCATCCCACTCAAGATTCAATAAAGTTACGTGTCATTTAGGATTCTACCATAATGAAACAGTACAGATAAAAGCGAAAACAATATGTTTTTCTGTAAATAAAACAATAAAACTACACAAAAAAAAAAAACCAAAGATAAAAACATTTCTTGACAAATGAAGTAGAAAAACAAACAAGTGTAAAATTTTAGACAATTTTTTTGCTCAAGAGTTTGGAATTAGATAAATATTTTCCCATCTTAACACAGCGCCGAATTAAAAAGAATAAACTAAATATTGCCAATCATAACCAGAAATCGTTGTTTAGTTCAAGTTTAAAAAGACTTTGCTAAATACTCGAATTTATGAACGAATGAATTTTTTCTATTATTATCTTTATTTCCTCAAAACTGAGAAAGATTTTCTTATGCTTATCACGCATTGAAAGGGCTTGACAATTAAGCCAAATCAAGCCAGTCTGGCAACCATGCGCTGCAAGTAGTTCCTTATTTCCACTCTACTGGTCTTATTTATAATAAATATTTTAGGTTTATTAAACTTTTATTTGACAAGTTTTCCATGCAAATTTGTCCAGTAAGAGATTTATAAGCCTGAAATATTTTTTATGAATAAGGGTATATGTATTTATTGCTATATTTCGCTAATATAAAGTGATGACAACGTTTTTAGTTCTTCACCAAATCACCAGATTACATTTCTGTTCACTCACCCCGATGTGCGTAGGTGTTAATATGGTTGCGTTTGTTATTTTCATAACCCAATTTTCTCAATATCTTCAATGCTTTACAAATTCTTTATACAATACGGTAACATATTGTTTTTTTGTTTTGTTGAAAATTTTAATGTTTCATCGTAGTAGCGTTCAACATTTTCAATTTGCAATCTCATGTCAATAGCATCCCTTTTTCTTCCTCATGTTTAACCTTTCACAAAAACCGATTTGTTACATGTCCTGTCATTTAATTTATTAATTTATCAAATGTGTCATATTACAATTTTTGTCTCCTGACAGTTTTGTAATATTTAATAAAACACAATCATGACAATGTGTTTGCAGCTTTTTTCATTGTAACTTTTTTTTTGCACATTTTGTAAAATTATAAGCGCGTTACTTGTCAGCACATTTTCATTTGACAAATTTTATTGTTAGTTGGTCTATTGAATTTTTGGAAAATGTTGAAATAGTTTTTAAAATAAAACAAAAAAGGAAAAATGGCTCATCACGTAGTATGGTGACAATTTGTAATGCAACAACTGGAATTGTTGCCATTGAGAGAGACAGTCTTATACAGATATGAAAATTTTCTCACATACTTCCACTTATACGAGTACAAGCATACATACATGTATGTACGTATGTATTCCCCCTACGCAACGATGCGTATTGGGAATCTCCTTTTTCAGGTTTCTTTCGCTTTCATTTCCCAGCTCGATGAATTTTCGTTCAAAAATTGGTTTGAAAATATATCATGGGACGCTGTTGAATTTTTCAGCAATACTAATAATTATAATAACAACAATATTGTCTCACGATTTTGTTGTTTAATTAATATGCAGTTGTGAGACCTTGAGCCAATATACTAGCTAATTGTTTGGTTTTTTCCAAATTTTTAGCGGACTTGAGGCATGTCCTAAGCTCTAGTTATTTACCAGTTTTTTTTTTATTTTTGAGGATACATATTTCCCCGAAATTAGGAGGCGAGATTGGGAGAAATCTAATTTTTCAAATGGCATCCCTAATATGCATGCTAAATAGCAGCTGAGCTTATAAGTTTGATAGAATAAAATATTTTCTCTCTCCGCTATTCTTTTTAAGCACACCGTCCACGTTTACTTCCCTGCAAGAACAGTGTCGGTCATATGATCCATCATATGACCGACACTGCTGATGGATTCATACATCAGGGTTTCTATCATTTTCTTAAGGGCAAAATGAAAAAACTGAAGTAAACATTCGTGTACGTGTGAGTTATTTTTTTAACCAGCGTTACCACCTCAGCAAAGCGATCATTCGAAATCTTTTTTTTCAAAATGCCCACAAAATTATATACAATGCTATTTATTTCTTTATTATTAACTAAAAAAAGAGTTTTTTCGAAAAATTAAAAAAAAACTATACAAAGAGAACAGAATAAGTTATTTTAGACATAATTAGATAAAATTAAGAGAAATACAGTAGTCAGTAGCAGTTTTAACATTTTTTTTAACGGGAAAATCAAAATATTAAAAAAATCATTGTAATGGCAACGCTGAAAGCTATAAAATTGCTTTGCATGTGTTAGTAAATAAGCTGTTACTGTGTTAGTTTCCATCAGCCATCTCTTGCAGGGTTAGGAGACCACCGAGATAAAATACAAAAGACGATCCTTTTTCCTCATGCTAAGATATGAGATGGGTATATACAAGTTATCGTGTTCACTACCAAAGTCACTTTAAGTAGAATTGCTTAAAGCAAAACACAGCAGGTCAAACTGAAATACTTTTGAATTGTTAATATATTTATTGGGCTTTTGAACGATTTTTCTCTTTTAGTGAAGTTGTATTGATCAACATTTTTTAAGAACACCAAAAAAAATGCAAAGTAGAAGACTCATGGGTTAAAGTTAATCATCAGCACCTAAATGGCTTGGTACCCAAGTTATAAATAATTACACACTATTGTTAAGCCGCAGCATTTAGATATAAAATATTCATGAAGTTCATAGGGTGCTGATGAAAGATGTTTGCTACCCAGAAACAGCCGCTTGTCCACCAAGCTATAAAAAATTGTACTTTTCTTTACTTAATTAATATTGATTAAAAAGTGACAAACCCAGGTTTGAACTTGAGCCTGAAAAAGTAAGTAATTTAATATATATTTTTTACAATATCGTAGTTCAATAAAATTAAAATTTCAGTAAAAATATTTCACCGGCATTCATAAAATTTAAAAAGTTGTTGAAATAGATTTAAGAACAAATTTTATATGAAAAAATTTTTCCAAAACGTATTTAAACCACATTTTATTTTTTTATGAATACCGGTATTTATGTTTAGCTTTTAAAATCTTGCTTCTGCCAAAGGCTTAAACAACTTTGGATATTATGAAAAATTTTGGTTATATGCATGGCAACGAACCAGATCATTTCGTAACTCACACATATCAGATATAATTGCTCTCTTGGTTAATGCGTGTGTGTGTGTACACAAGTGCATATGTATACTATTTGTTTGCGTATTTGTTAAATGTTCAAATGGCAATGAAATGATATCAAATCGATTTACATTCCAAAAGTCTTCACACAAGCGATTCAATTACACAAAGACAATGAATGACACAAAACAGATAAATGTTGCTGCTGAATGAAAGCATCAAATAAAGTGCAGTTTTGACAGCCAGAGTGGTAGTAAATCACTTTGTATGTCTCAAAGTGTTTATGTATGTGTCTCGGCACACGGGTGGTCGTTGAAGATTCAAATGTACGAACAACTCCCTATGATTTCTTTTCGCCAAAATTTTTTTTGTAGTGGACTACGTCGTACGCTTCTTTTTTTGTGGTGGATCGGGTGGAAGATAAAAAAAGAAAAGAAATCAGACACCTTGAAAATAATTCGTTTGGCATGTCGTAGAGAAATGTTTCTTTTCTCATGTGAAAATCTGTAGAAAAATCGATGACACAATATAAAAAAATTTTTTCCATATAATGTATAAAAAAAATAATACAAAAGAGGTAACTAAGCCCCAGCATGATTTTCCGCTCTTTTTGTAGGTTTTGATTTGGCTGGGAACAACTGTGCTTCTCAAATATCATAGCTTAAAAAATGAGATCTGTGGAAAATAGCTTAAATCTTCTAAACTTTTTTGTGTCATAAGTTGCAAAACTCCACGAATAGCCGAAAATAGTTCGAGTTTTTAAAACACAATATTTAAAAAAAAAATTTCACAAATTTGACAAATTTTTTTAATGTTTTTTTTTTTTTATTACAATTGTCAACAAAGTGACAGTAAATAATTACATATACTTGATTGAGGTCAATACGAAAACTCAGTCGAACTTAAACAAAAATTCTTTAGTCGATCCCTGATGTTCGATTTTATGCTATTTTTTGAAAAGATTTTAAAATTGTCTCATTTTTTTTGGTACTACTACTATTTATTGAATGGTATCCGGTGTAAATAAGAAATTATTATTTCCATCTAAAACTCTCGTACCTCCTCAGTAACTGCAAACCAATACACCTCTGACCTTAACTGCTGAATTTTACAACTAAAATTTATTTGAAAAAATTTTCCTTTTTTCAATCATTTATTTTGAGTCATATACATAATACAAACCTTTGCATGTTTGATATAAAAATCTTTTGAAAGGTTTATTCGAATTTTAATTGTATGTATTTAAATAAAACAGTTTTAACAGCTCAAATGGCGGCAAAGACAGAAACAGCATAAAATTTATTTAAATCATTTATCCCTTTGTTATGGAATTTGTTCAAAAATCAAGCAAAAACAAAGCAATTTAAAGAAAATAGAAATGACACAGGATGTCAATGTCAAAAATATCCTGAATTTCTTTAATATTATACAAAATTTTAACTAAGATATTAAAGCGAGTATTGTTTGAAAATTGTTTTTTAACAAATGTTCGATAACGTTTCGTCTCATATTCTTTTGGCTGTTGTGGCAGCAATAAACTTTTGTTGGACATTTTAAAAGCAGTCACTGCTAAGTATAAAGAAATCCTGCAGTTTGAGTTATTTTTTTAATTAATTTAATTTGACCCGTAATTACACTGACGGTAAAACATGATTTTATGCGTCCAGTAATTAAAAATGTCCCCTTATGTAAGTGATATCGTAATAGATACCTATTCTAAGATTTCTTCGACTTTATAACCGCGATTAGAAACATCTTAATTAAGAATTTCTATTTAAGCCTCTTCTCTGTGATACATTATCAATTGTAGGCATGATGTTAAACAGCTGTTCTTGTGCTTTTTTTTAACAATACATAAAAGCCCACTTGTATACGAGAGCAAATAATCAAAGAAACAAACTTAATTTAAAGAACAACAGAACGTATTTTAACGCATTATAAAACCAAACAAACAAAAAAAAAAAAACAAGTATCCAAAGAAAAGGGAACACACTTGGTATACAAACAAAAGGAAAGACGCATAAAGGGCAGGAATAGAAACAACAACCAACATAAAACAATAACAACAAGAACAACCAACAATATCAAAGGCAATAATGTTGATGCGTAGGCACCTGATTAAGCAGAAATTATACGATTACACTTTGTGACATAATGAATGACTCGCGCCAACTGCATTTTTAACACACACACACACACACACAAACGCATTTTAAGAAAATCAACAGGAGAATAAAAATAGGACAACCAAGAACGCAAGCGCTCACACAAACCCACACGCTCACACACTTGCATACATATGTATGTAGTTCAGGCAATAGAAATAAAAAACTTGAGATCATAATGAAAATGAGTTAAGAAAATCAACTTGACGACTAACAGACTGACTGACTGACTGAATGACTGACAGACTTTTTAACTTTTTAAATATGCTTTTTTTCGCACTATAACAATCATGTGCATGCATGTGTGTTTGTTGCATGCTTCCCTTACATTTACCAGCAACATCTTAATGCAGTTATGCGACAAATTCACATATGCACATGTTGCACGAGTCTTCTTATTACATCGAGCGTGTGCATAAAGCATGTGATCCTTTGTTATTTGACGTTGCAATTGGGGTGCGTATGCAAGCCTTGCACATTTTTGTAATTCAATGCACTTCCAATGCAATTTAAGACATTTATTTTACATGTTGCATTTGCATTGCTGTTGTTGGTATGGTGATTATGTGTGTTTATTGTGCTTATTGTGTGTGTTCAGACACACACTCAGCTTATTGGTTAAAGTGCACCACTTACTTATCAGCCGAGTGCAATTGAGTGACAAGAAGGTGGGTTAACTCTAAATGCATTGTCCGTTTGTGCAATTACTGGCATTCACTCCCAGCGGCATTTCTTAAAAAAAAAATAGTTTCTAGATACTACAATATGCTCATCAAGCAAATTAAATTTATATAGCTATTTTTAAGCAGGCTTAGGCTCAACCCTTCGATGATTGCTTATGATTAATATTATTTAACAAAAGAAAAGTAAAACTTGTTTTATTTTTTTAGCAAATTCAATAACCGATTGTCTTGAGTCCGCTACACTTATCATCATCATCAGCCATATTAACTTTTAAGCAAGCTAAGGCTTACAACCATTATTACCCAGAGTAAGTGCAGAGTTTACCCAAAATTCAAATAATAACACACACACAGACACGGTTAACTCTCTACTTAAATTGCTCTAACTGTTGCGATAGCTCAGTGGGTATGTTGGCTGCTCAACAATCATAAAGTTTAGTGATTCGAACCCTAGTATAAATAAAGTAGTATAATAAAGGCTAGTATAAATAAAGTAGAATTTAATAAAATAAAATATCGTCTCTGGAAAATATAAAACCAGCCTTGGTTTGTGCCATTTTTCTGTGGGCACTAACTTCTAAGTAGCTAACTTTAAGTTAGTTGAAAAGTAATGGAGCGTCGGACAATTGACAACTTTCTACGACATCACCATGTTAAAATAGTCAGTTATTTCCATTGAAAAGTACTCCAGCTGTCAACCAGAACCTGTTGTGAAATAATTAACTTTAAGTTAGTTTAAAGCTAACTTCGTTTCCGACGGGGGGTATTCACACATGTCCTGTAGTTGTGTGATGGCGTTTTCACTCATTTACTGCTTCCCCAAAAAAAAAAAAAAAAATGGGTGCCACATTTCATTTTATTTGTTTTATTTTTCAGCAATCTATATGCCGACGACATTTTGTTGGTGCTAATCAACTTATCAGTAGACTTGAAAAATTCTTAAAAGTTTGTTTGAAACTTAACTACTTATTTCATAATTCCCATGAACAAAATGAGAATCAGAAATGTTCAAACAAACCTTTAACACAGTAAGCATTTCTTTTCGTTTTGCAACTCTTTTACTTTTCTTTGCACCAACGAAATATCGTCGGCATATAGACAGCTCAATAATACAGTAAATATTTCGAAAAGGTTAGTTTTTGCACCTGAATTAATACATTTCAATTGGCTCTTAAAGCAAATAAATAATTAAGTTCATATTAAGAACTACCCATATGAAATTTAGCGCAAGCGAGTGACATCGAAACAACATCAAAGTGACACTGAAAACAACATCAAAGTTTTGAAATTTGACATTGTTTTGCAAGTAACAGAACGAGCGATCGATATCAAGTGACAGTGGGCGTGTCGCTTAATAGTTTTACATGCTCTTCTTGCTTGGCCAAAACAAAGCTGAGAGTAGTTGCCCTGTTGGCTCACGACTAAAATAATCTGACTGTAACTTAAGTTAAGATAAGGCTGCTTAAAAAGTTTTTATGTAACATTTTGCGCTTAAATCAAATTTGTCCCAAGTAGTTTAACGTATGTTTATAGAACCTCTTAAGATTAAAGTATATCTGAAAAAGAAAACAAAATATAAAAAGAGTGAAGCATGTTTTAAAAGATTTTTAAAAAATCTAATTAATTTAAAATTTTTTAAAACTGCTTATTTTACTAAAAACGGCCAACGAGCCACACATATGTACATATGCTAATTTGCTTAAAGAGTGCAAAATTTTTTTATGTATCTGCACTTCATCCCTGTTCTTTTTTCACCCAAAAAAAAAATAATAATAATTTTACTAATTGCTGTGAATACAACATGAGCATTTTTTTGGTATAATATACGCAAAGAAAAAACCATTATCTTTATAAAGCTTTTAAAATGTCCAAACTAATTTGGTTGCTTTAATGTTGCTGAAATTTTTGTTGATTCCTTTGACTTGCACAAACAGGATAATTTCAACCAGACACTTGGTTTCCCTCTCTCTCTCTCTCTCTCTCTCTCTCTCTCTTGCTCTCTCTTATGCAGAAACAAAAAATAAATCCTCAACAACATTGTATTTTTTCTTAACTGCAATGCGTCTGAGTGCGCCATTTTCAAATTGGGAAGCAATAAAAAGAAATGCTGTTGCTGTTTTCACTAAAAAGTAATTATTATAAAATTTTATTTAAGACCAAGCAATATAAAAATATTTTAAGTCTTGAATGCCAGAGAAGAGAATAAATAATTGGTAACATGAATTTTTCAAAAACATTTAAGTTCTTAAAACTGACGACAAAGCAAATAGATTTAAAATTCTTTTGCTACTCAGCTTAGGTTTATGTTGATTTAATAGGGCTGTACTCTCCACTTTCGAGGAAGTTGTACAACAAATGCCACGGTGTTCTCCAATTTAACCAAAAACTGTTTCAATTTTAAAACAAAATGCATGCAAATTTATAAAAATAATTCTAAAAACGATTATTAAATAAAAACAACTCTTAAGTACATGCCGCTAAACATATATATGTATGGTCTCATTTATAAAATGATTACTGGCTTATTAAGCTGCTATTGTTGAAGATTTTATACAGTATTTGCACAATAAACGTTTAATAAACTGAAATTTGTTTTATAAATACGCTAATAGGAACATAAAAGCTCGTAATATATCATCGCTGAACAAAAGTTGGAAAGTTTTTGTATTTGTCACTTTTCCTTTAAAAAAAAAAACGTGACCACTACTTTCTTGTAGCGTTTTAATTTTTAAAAATATGTGTTAGCAATGAGTAACCTGTTAACAAACCTTACGTTATTACATTTAATTTATTCTAATAACAAGAAATGGGAGTAGTAAAAAATTTATTAATCATAACTTAAATCTAGAACAATAGTAAACTAATGCGTAATTGTAGTGCCATTGAAATTAAACAATGTTTATATACTTGGGCCATGATCGAAAGTAATTTAGATGCTGTACAAAACAGTTAGTTGTCCCCCAGCTTAATAACCAGTTCGGTTTTTACTTCCTCCTAATTGAGAAAGTTTTTGTATGCGTTTAAATTAGACTGATCAAAACTTTTATAGAAGACAAGAAAAGTAACGTTTTGCTGGCTGGGGTACATACCATGGCTGCTTCACAACCACCAAGTCGTTTATTAGCATGCAAATTTGCTTCTAGTTCAGGCCACTACTAATTGTGTATTGTTTTTAGTCATGGCCTGGGTTCGAAGTAAATTTTTGTGCTGATGACCAACGTGGTGGCCGTGAAACAACCAGTAAGTCTTCAACTTTACTTTTCCTGTCTTCTTAAGATATGTTGATCACTTCAATTTTGTCACAAAACCATTTTTCGTAGTTACGAGGAAATGAAAATCAAACTAGAAAGGCCGATAAAATTATTAACAATTGTAAATGGACCATAAAAATAATGTTCCAATGTTATCTTCTTAAGCTATTTGCATATACATCTCATGTGATTTCTTACGCGTGCTTCTTTTGAAATCTTCTTATAAGATCCCTCATACATTCTTGCTGTGCACTTCTCTTATACAATCTTCATCTTTTGAAATCTTCTTATAAGATCCCTCATACATTCTTCCTGTGCATTTCTCTTATACAATCTGTTAACATAATATTCTTATGGAGTATTTTTATGTCATCTCGGTGTAAAATATTCAGCAGTCATCCTCTATAGACTTCTCTTGCCATTTCAATAAGCAACCGGATTGGCAAATTGGATATACAACATTCCTATGCAATTACAGACACTCGTTAGAAGAAGTTTTCTAAGGCAGCTTCCTCAAGCACTGTAGACATGCAATGATATTCTACAATCTTTTTTTATGCCATCATAAAACGCATTTTTGTTTTACAATAATTTTATCATATCAGCTCATAAAATCTTACAATCTTTTTCTGCTTATTCCCGTAAAAGTTCTAATAATGCCCTGTGCAATATTTCTATGTAATCACCATGTAAAGTTTTCGTATGCAGCTTCCAGAGCAGTCTAGCCGTGTAAGCTTTTTATGCCATCTTTCTCTATATATTCTTGTTATACATTCTTCTAAAAAGTCTTATACAATATCTTCACACAATATTCTTATTAAATTTGTTATTTAATCGTCTTATGCTGCACAATTCGACTCAAGTCTGGCTTTATTAATTATGGACTAATTTTATCTTTCTGGACACTTATTTCACTTCGGTAAATACTTTTGCCGTAAGTGTGGAAACAAGCATCTTATGTTGCACATAACATAAGTAATTATTAAAACATAATTAATTTCTCGTTCTATAATGAGTCTGGCTGGCATAATCAAGCAAATAAGAAGAATTGGATTTGTTTTAATGGTAATAAAAATATTATTTTAAAACAAAATATAAATAGAGAAGAGAAATCACTTGTTTATATACAAAATATACTATTTGTGTTGTTAGAAACGAAAACCCAAATGTTCTCATGCACTCAAATTCACACAACCGCACAAGAAAATATGTATGTGCTCTTGTATGTTTGTACATAAATTTTACTTAGAAAATTGAGTTTGTTATTTAAAACTAAAATTTCTTGTTGCAGCAGGCAGTGGAGTGAATGCTTGTTTATACATGTGGTTGCTTCAGGCCAAGTAAATTCATCTCCAATGGTGAATGTGTGTGTGTGTGTGCGCGCTGGTGTGTCGGGTATATTTAAGAGTTATTGTGTTGGTTCCAACTGTGCGGTATATCCTTTATAGTGGGTTACTATTCTACTTGCTCTTCTATCGCACAATATTTCTATCTTGTCTATAGGTTTAGATCCATGTTTATTTTTCATATATTTTGATAATGAAAGTTTTAATGATTGTGTGTGTTTTCGTGTCCATGTGCATAACCATGCATCTGAATACCTTCTGCAGACTGCATGGGTGTGTGTGCGTGTGTGTGTGTTCATGTGATGAGCAACTCTTCATTTTCTGGCATCCTCATGCATTTTCGCCTGGATTGTGTGGTGTTTATACATATTTTGTGCTGATATTCCAAGCGTTTGTGTATTTTTTTAACCCCTTTAACAAATAACCAAAGGCGTTTGGTTATTTTTGTGTTCATCATGTTCTTGCTTGTTGTTTTTTTTTTGCCCCAGCATAAAAAAGTATTTTGTGCTAAAAAAAACAAAAACAACGTATCTCTTTTTTTCTGCATTAGGTATTTCTGTGTGCTCCGTTTGGAAGTGTTTTTTACACTACTTTTTTGCCTCATTTTTTGCCATTTGTTATTTTTGTGGTGTCCTTTGTTACCTTTGTGTGTGGGTAGGACATTTATGACATTTTTCCAAAAATGCTGTAATATCCAAAGTATTTAACATATGCCGCCTTGTATGAACAAGAGCACACTTGTTTATTTTAAATTGTACTTTACTTAGTTCGCAAATAATAGTAATGCTAACAATTGTAATTTTTTAAATATTTGGAGACCCAGCATAAAAATTACAATTCCAATAGTCTTGTAACCTCGCACTAGAGAAGGCGGGGGAAGGCGACTACTGTCTTATCAATAAAAGTGGCTGACGTAGGTGGCCCAACTGTGGCTACTGCTTCTAAATACAGTGCAGTCGATCCATTTTATGGCAGTGAAATATGGGCAGACTCACTATCGCAGGAAAGTTTTAGGTGCAGCCCTGAGGATGGCAGCTTTAAGGTGAACGTCAACCTATAGAACAGCATCTGACTCAACTGTGCTTGCTATTAGTAGCTCAATTCTGGTTGACTTACTGGAGACTGAGTGTAAAAAGAGATGGCATCAGAAATATTGGATCGAAAATCTCCATGGGAGATGGGCAGCAGGTCTTTTTGCGAAGTTAACTACTACCTAAGCCAGCTATTGCCGAAACATGGACATATCAGGAAGTATCTGCATTGGATAAGCAAACATGATAGTCTATGTGACATACACGGAGCTGCAAACCTGGAGGAAGCTGAGCATACCTTCTTCGAGTGTTGCAAGTGGAGCCATCGGAGAACTTACATTGAAACGAGCTATGGCCCGTTGACGATACAAAGTGTCATTGGAATCATGCGCAGAAGTGAAGAGAGAGCTGGAATGATACAGCGGATATCGTCGAAGGTGTGGAGGCTTTTGTGTACAAACAAAAACACACTTCTTTACTGTTAAGTAGTTGAGTCCAGACTACTCGCTTTATTCCATTTCTCTTAAGTCTATCTCAAACATGATTCGTTAAATAAGTACATAGTTGCATTTTTCTTACAAGTATTATACAGGGTTGTATGAGACTGCTCTTATTAGGGAAGCACATTCACTACAAAGGCATTCTCTGCAGAAAGGAAATGAGTCTAGACGTATACGAAAATGGAAACTGAAGCTGAAGATACAGTCAACAAAGCGAACCCAATGGAGTAGTTCTGAGTAGTTCTGAGAGTGGCCAATATGTCCAAGAGATGGGAACCATACTAATGTAATATGAGAGTGGTTCCAGCGTGATTAATTCCAATGGTCCATGAAATGGTGGTCTTAGTTGGCAGTCTTTCGAGAAGCCCAACATCGCCCGTCGTGAATGGTGACGGCCTGGCAGGCATGCGTAAAAGCGTTTCTCCTCCCCACCCCTAAAAAAGTATTATCACTTAGGGCCAACTGTGCACCTCCGCCAAAAAGGACTTCTGTTATAAATAAATAGAAAGTTAACTCTAACTGAGCTCTAGTTCAATTTTTGAATAAATAAATAAATTCAACATATAAAGCAAAATTATGACGTGAGCTGGAGTACAACTAGCAGCTGCCAAATGCATAAAAAAATGGTATATTGTTGTTGGATTTTTTTCTCAATTTTAGTTAAATTTTTTTCAAGTGGCTAATGTTTTTTAGGAAGACCAAATTTTGTTATTAGTTTCTCCCATTACATTACCAAAATCTATTGTTGTTGCTTAATATTGTTTTTCATTTTTTTTAATCATGTTGCCAGATTGCACTAAATAAAAATTTACCCCTGAAGAAGTTGGAAATAAACCAACGAAACGTCGCGAACGATTTAAATGAAAAGATGTAGTTTTTCTTTTAAATGAAAAGATAAACTAATGGCCTTGAAAGCCCATTTTGGTTGGACACCATAAAAGGAATCAATTTATCTAATCTAAAAAGGTCGATATTAATAACACATTTGAAAAGTAAATGTTTGTAGCCTTGAGCTGGGGCACAACCAGTTGTTGTCGAATTTCATTTGAATTGACACACATATACAAATACAACAGCTTGCTTATGAGGGATAAGAAAGGCTTATAACGCTAAGATACCATTAAATTTGAAGTTTGACTTAAGTAAATTACTTTTTATTATTCCCACTTCTTCTAATACAATTAATTTGTACTAAGTTTCTTCGGGCTTAAGTTTTTTCTATATAAAGTTCTTTCTATATTATGATTGATATTAATAAAATAAGACAAAGAAAATATCAAAGATATAATAGCTGTTTCCAAGCCGCCATACTTCTCGTCAATACCTGTCCTCAGGTGACTCAGAGACTAATGTCTCTAATGCGACCCTCATGCCACTCATCTACTCTAGTTGTTTTATATTTAAATTATTATCAGCGTTGGAGATGAGCAATTGCTTCAGTTTTGGGCAATGACAGCAAAAGAGTGCTTTTTTTTTGCCAAAATGGGTATTTTTGCTTTTTCGGTTATAAAATAAACATTAACACACAGATTTAATTAAAAGAGGGCTCATTTTATTGCATTACATGCAGCTATATGAATAAATAAAAAAGTTAAAAAATATTTGCAACATTATATTTTTTGTAATTTTTCCAAAATCAAAAATTTTGCAATATTTAAAAAAAATTTTTCCCAATAACTCTAAAATTATTAACGACTCCAAAAAAATGATTTAAGCAAAGTTTAAAGCTGGCATAATTTATAAGTTTTTGACGTATTCTATGATAAAATCGGACATGCCGTTTTTAACTTGTGACTAGAGCTCTGGATCAACCTTTACGAAAGTCTCATATTTTAGAGAAAAAAAACTGATCCACAGAATTTGAAATTTTTACGATATTTGTACTTAGATAGAATTAAGACATCAAAAAAATGTAGTGGTCACCCATGGTCAGAAATTTTTTTTTCCATTTGTTGTGTAGTGTAATTATTTATTGGGGTCTTAAGTCTGCTCTTACTTCTTCCACATTGAGAAAAAAAATTTTTGTGGTGAATTATAGTGATCAGGTTTGTTAAGGAAGGCAAGAATTGTCAAATTGAAGAATTCTTAGCAAGGTAACATATATGTAGAACAGCAGTGGTATGTTCCCTGGCTAATAACTCTTAGATTTGAATTTTTTTGTCTCCTTTAAGAATGATGAACGCTACAATTTTACCAGAAATTTTTTTTTTCAATTTCGAGGAAGTGAAATTGATCTTACGAGCCAGATAAATAATTATCAATTTTAAAATAAACAACTGTTTTCTTTGTTTGTCCACAGAAATTTTCACTATCAGACACTAGACAGGCGATGAACGTCGCATTTTGCAGCAAATATTTAGTTTGTTTGCATTTAATTAAAATTGTATTTAGAGAATAAAAAGGGCAATTTTAAATATCACATACCTGTTTGTCAAAAACATGTCTGTGTTTTGTTTTCCACCCAAACCAAAACTAAAAGACAGAAACACTTGAAAGGATTTTTCGCCAAGCTCAAAGTAAAAATTTCATAGAAATTACCATGAATTTTAGGAATTTTTTAATTAAAAAAAAAACTGTTACTCTTAACGGTAATTGCACTTGTTAGGGGATTAAAAATTAAATTACCGTTTTGTGCATAGATTAGCTGATCTAAATACATAGAAAAAAAAGTTTACAAACTGCAGGCACATCACTGCCAGCAAGAATAGTAATTTTATTTTGCTGTACCATTTATACAATAATTCGATTACACAACACCATTTTCTGGGCCACAACATTTTTTTTTTTTGTACAGGCAGGTATTAAACATTCAACCAGACAACCAACCACCCAAACAAAAAATATCTGCAAATGCTTTCATACAGTTCATACAGGTATTGTTACACTAAATATGTTGCTGTTGTTGTATTTGCTTAACGATAAATTTGCAATTTTACACTTTGTCAATTTATGTAGCAGAGACGTACTTTTATATACTATAAACTGCCATTCAATTTTTTTTTCTTTGCTTTTGTTAATTTAGATTTTACTTTAAAGTTTTTTTTTTGACATTGGAAAGGCTGGTGGGAAAAATGTATGTATATAGAAAAAAACAGTGGACTAGTGAAAAAATACCTCAAGTTGTATGGGGGTAGATTCAATATTTTTTAGGTATTAGTTTTTATATTTAATTGTGCCGCCAAATATTTTAGTACCTGAAGCCATGTAATATAAATCTGCAATATTTTAGTATTAAAACTACTAGCACTAACTCGAGAATCTAAGCTTTCGTGTACATATCAACTTAGAACACCCCATACAAGGCAAATGCATGCAGGTGTCATTTACAAATGCAGATGTGGCGCGACATAAAGTTCCAGCATTTTGGTACATTTTTTTAAAGTTTTCAGTAACAGTCGTAATGAGTTTCACAGAAAACTGGTTGTATTTGATTAATGGGCATCTAAATCTATTTTTTTTATCATTGTGGATAGTTGCCTAAAACCAACGTGACCACTACTCTCTTGTTGACGTTTGTTTTTACTAAATATATAAAATTAAATTAACTAAAAATATACATGAGCATTTCATATCTGGCATTGAATTACATTTGTAAAAGAAAATTGTTAAAAAATTAATATTGATTATTTAAAATTTCTCTTTTTTTCTCTTTTCTTATATTTTTGAATCACCTTTAGCGATTTTTTGACAGTAAAAAAATTATTGTTCAGGATTGAAGATATGACCTGCCATTACGTTATTTTTATAGTTGTCGAAATAACCGACCGTTAGGTTATAGTTTTAACACCTTTAGGCTTGGTTATAAATATTCTTTGACTGATATATTTTTCAGCTGCCTCACGAATATGGGAATAAGAAAATTTTTAACGAAATGTTTTTTTTTTCCTTTCATTTCTTTGTCGTCAAAATGAAATAAAAGGCTAAATTCAAAGTGCCATAGCATTGTATGGATGAAAATTTGTCGAGATTTTGCCATGGATTTTTCCATAATTTTTGACATGCGAAAAAGAAACTTTATCCTTGACATATCAACAAAATCGTATTTAAAGCGACTGATTTTAAAATTTTTAGTTTTGTATGAGAGCACCTCTGAGGCCACCTACTTAGGGGCATGGGTTCTGCATAATCGAAAAAAATATTGGGGAGAAAAACTTATTGGAGCTTATTCATACATTTGACTTCTTTTTTGGGCGGCAAAATTAATTCTTGAGGCGCCCAAATACAAGCCCCTGTTAGTGATTGGTTTTGAATTAGTGCGCGTAGGAAAAAGAGCGAAAATGTTATCTCCTTAACATAAATAAATTAACAATAACACCACTGTACCAAGTTGAATACATGATATGCCACCTGAAAGCTTCCATACTTTGACTTTATCCTCTCATATGAAAATCTATAAACGTGCTTACCTTCAGTTACAAATTTGCATTTCCCTTTTTTCTTTTTTTTTTATTTCCTTCTCTACTTGACTTTTTTTGGTTCATTAAAAAAAAAACAAAAGCAATGAATTTAACAACAATGGCAAAAGAGGAAGCAAAAAATAACAAATGCAAAAAATTTATAAAAAAAAGTTCTCTGAACAGAATCTCGTAATTCGATTTAGCACCATTCGAAAACTTTGTTAAGTTAAATGTCGGCGCTGTCACTGCGGCGGTATCGCAAGACCAAGCCGACAAGGACATGCCACATGCTAGAGCGCTATCACACAGAAAAAACACTCTCACATCATCAGTGCTCTATTAAAGGCAAAGGGATGCAAAAACTTGTGCATACATCTGCAAATATAACAAAGGCAGATATTAAAGAATTATGCGAGGATTTTGCATTGTTTGAGCATTATAGATGTTTTTCTACAGCCACAACAGTGAAATCGAATTTTTGTCTGTTTGGATCCAAATAGATGCAGAGCCATCGCACATATAAAAATTAAAACTGTTTATATATAAATGAGTGGAGTTTTAGCGAAATGAAAAGAAGAAAATATATTTTAATATGGCAGTTTTTTTTTTTAAATACAACTCCGGCAGTGGTGAGTAAACGCCTAGCCTCTGCTATGTATATATATGTATATATATATATATATATATATATATATATATATATATATATATATATATATATATATATATATATATATATATGTATATATATATATATATATATATATATATATATATATATATATATATATATATATATATATATATATATATTTATATATATATATATATGTATATATATATATATATATATATATATATATATATATATATATATATATATATATATATATGTATATATATATATATATATATATATATATATATATATATATATATATATATATATATATATATATATATATATATATATATATATGTGCATATATATATATATATATATATATATTATATATATATATATATATATATATATATATATATATATATATATATATATATATATATATATATATATATATATATATATATATATATATGTATATATATATATATATATATATATATGCACATATATATATATATATATATATATATATATATATATATATATATATATATATATATATATATGTGTGTGCATATATATATATATATGTGCATATATATATATATATATTATATATATATATATATATATATATATATATATATATATATATATATACATATATATATATATATATATATATATATGTGCATATATATATATATGATCATATATATGTAAGTATTGGTGAGAACTATGCTTTTCTACTTAATAACTTATTGTTTTCCTTATCCTTTCGTGAAAGAAACGTTAATGGCTTTGTGTGTAAAACAAACTTGATGGATTTACTTTTAAACACCCTTTCAAAGCGACTTTCTTTTTTCGAAAAACACCTTTTCTGTGTCACTTTTTGAATTGACAGCAATGTGCTCATCGCTTCCAAGTTGCCTTGCCAATCTTCTCTTTTAGAGACTTTGGCAACCCTAATTTTCTTGCTCATAGCCTAGTTTTATTGTACTGCTAGTAGCTTGGTAACTTTGCAGTTATCTGTGTGTATTTGTATTGAAGTCATGTCGCAGAGGATAATAAAAATTTTTTCTCAGCATTAAACGGGTGTGTGTGTGTGTGTGTGTGCATACAATGAACGACTATCCTTGGAAAAGTTAAAACATCTATTGATTTTAACCAAAAGAAACAACAAAACCCTCAAATGCATACCAATAAAAAAATAAAAATTATTGGCAGAATCAACCTGAAAAAAACAACCTCAAAAATGAAACTTTAAGTCAAAGGATTCTCTTCCACAAAAATTGTGGGGAGTGCGCGACTTTTTATAATATCAAGCAAACAGTCTCGTTTTTTTTTTTTTTTTGAAATAAAATTAAGTAAAAAAAAGAATAAAAAGAATACTACTATATATATACATAGGAATATTCAAGGATAATAAAAAGCCAACTAAATGAACTTTTTAAAAGCAGGCATAAAAACAGCCAACTTAAATTATCATAGAAAACAAGCAAACATTTGGCCGGGAATGTCATGACATTTGGTATTCATGCTGCATATGACGATGTTGAGAGGATTGTTGGGAGGCAGGCATGTTCATTTCTTTTTATACTAGGCCATAAAAAAAATGTATCAAAAATGTATTTTTCTCCCCCAATTTTACCGCTGAAAGGACTGCAGTCGTAAAAACTTTCAACTTAATGCAATGTCAGCTTAAAAAGGCATATAATAAGTTTTTGCTTTTGTCAAGATTTTATGACTTTGACGGAGTAACGTGGCAAAAAGGTCTAACTTTATATGTACTGCTGTTTTTTTTTCATTGCCATCAGTGTTGACAGAATTTGTTTTTTACTTTAATTGCATTAAGTTGCTGCTAAATTGGACAACATAAAAATGTATACATGCCTATAATTTTTTAGTGCAAATTAGATAATAATAATTTATAGTATAATGTATCTGCAGAATACTAAAATCGTGTTAGAGAAATAAAATTGAGGAAAATAAAATTGAACTGCGTACTTTACAAGTTTTGAATGTAAATAAAAAAAAAAAAAAATAACACAAAGAAAATAGTGCAATGATATTCATAAGAATAAAAAATAAAACGCTGCTCAAATATATTATGTAATTCAAATATAGAATGTAATTCAGTACAATGCGCTTCCAACCACAGTTTATATTTTATTTCAATACAAACGTGATTGATCGTGAGAACTTTTTTCGCTTTACGTGTATGAAATTGCTTGATTGAAAAAATTTTGTTCTAGCGCATGTGTGACTGACGTGAGGAAAACTAGTCTGATCATTCGTGAGCGTGCATGACGTGGCTCTCAAAACAATCATGCTCACATCTCTAGTTTTTAAGTTTTAATAAAACTGGTTATAATTATTCTTAAATTTCAAATGAAAATAGAACACACTCAGCTCTTTTATTTACAGAACTTTACAGTACAAAGCTTAGTTCACTATTCAGCACAAAAAATTCGGCTGTAACAATCGCTTTTTGCTGGCGGTAGTACAATGAAAAAAATACTATGCTCTAGGGGAAATGAATGTCACTATTGCTAGTTTAACTTAGCTATCCAAACCTGATGCCAGATTTTATACCGGCCAGTAAAGAAAATAAGAACAAGGAGACAGTCTTTAAAAACAAGAGTTTTATTGGTTTGTAGAGGAGGTCGTGGTCTTCGCAAAACTAAAATCAAAGTCTGCACAGAATGTTAAATCGCGAACTCATAAATGGTTTTAAGCATCCTAAATCGTATCCCTTTTATGCCAGTGCTAAAATTTTGTCACAGGTGTGCAAAACTTGTTGTTGACAGCAAGGCATACGCCAATAAGTGGTTAAAAAGGAGAAAGCCTTCATTAAATATTAAAATCAAAATTAATAACACTATTCTTTAAAGCTTTAGGTCTTTATATTTTTCTTTGTTAATTTTTCGATATTTCGCTAACACATTGTTAGCATCATCAGGAATCTTTAATTATAGATACCTGATGATGCCAACAAATTGTTGGCGAAATATCCAAAAATTAAAGAAGAAAAATATAAAGATGTTGACAGCTTTAAAAAATAGTGTTGTTAATTTTAACAATAAAGTGCAAAAATTATAGATAAAATAATATATTAAAATCAAAAATATCGATCAAACTAAACAATTTATTTCTTACAATTCGAAAATCGGAAATAAATACTTTCAGCGGCAGGCAATGCAATGTTAAAATCCACACAACAGGGCTGATGGACCAGACCTAGAATTAACTAAAACAAATTCCTACCTGCCTAAATAACTACTGCAAATTGCTTTTAAGAACTTTGTGTCAAAATTTTCCCATTTCCATGATCAGTTTTACAATTTAGCAAAGAACCCCTTGTTTGTCATTGTTTATTAACCACAAATTAGCACAAGCCACAAACTAATTTAATTTTAATTAAATATTTTCTCCCTCGCCAATTTCATAAGAACAAGCCAAACCCTTTTTGAAACAAGAGAAAACAACTAAAATAAATGAATTGAAAGGAAAATAAATCTAAACTTGTCTTGATTGCGCAACTTGTTGTTTATTACTATCCCTTAAAAAGAAACAAAAAACAAAAAGTAATAAAAAAAAAATTCCTTTAACTTCAAGTAGTTGAAGATTGCGAAATAAAGAAAATATTAAATATTCACATAAGCTAGAATATATAATAATATAAAAAAAAAAATACAACTTGTTTAAACTCAGCAAAACAAAGATGAAGGCAATAGAAAATAAAAGCCCAGGCGTTGAATGCTGGTCAAACACATTGTGGGTTTTTATATGAAAATTTCTGGTTTTATTTTTTTTATTTTTTCTACCTTAAAGTGGTTTTAAGGCTTGATGTGGAAATAAAAGAAAATTACCAAACCCTTTCAATTCATTCATTTTACACTTTTCCGTAATTCTCACAAGATGAAACTGAAAGCGGGCAGTAGAATGAATGTTATAATGTTTGTGCAAGAAACTTAACAAAAACCCATCCAGTAGTAAACCAGATTATTAAGCAAGCATAATTTTTGCTATTCTACATAAAGTGAGAGTGAGTGATTGTTAAACACCGAAGTTTATAATGTTGCAGTATGGCAAAAATAAATAGAAAAAAATGTGTATTGAAGTGTTTATAAAATGTTGGTGGCGAAGGGGAAAAGTCAAATATGAACAAAATGTTATTAAAATACGAACAGAAAAGAGAAAGTCAAAATACAGAGAAAACTTTTCCTTTTGCAACAAAGTTGTGCCTCTCATTTTTATTTCATATTTTTTTCATTCAAATACTATTAACAATATTTTCTTAAAGAATTTCTTTCAAACAGCAAAACTAAAGCACACTCAATTCCAATAAATTTAATTTAAATAATAATTTTTAAACACCGCAAACACGGTGTTTGGAGCACGAAACTTATGGTTATTTAATTAAACGGCTTTTAATATTCAAAAAAAAAAAAAATTGGCACATTAAAAAACAATACGATAAACAGCTTTAAATGACAGAGTAAAATTACTTTCAAAATAGCAGTTATTGTCGTTGTATAAAAAAAAGACATTTTTTAATGTATAAAAAACGCCTCTACACTAAGAAGAAGAAGAAAATTCATTCATTTGGTCAATAATGGGGGGTGATAAAATGTTGTTTAGTTTACGAATGAGCGATTTCGTTTTTACGATGAAAAAATCATTCACATAAAGAATTTTGACATTTCAGTTCGTTTTTCGTTTGACAGCGTTCATTGTTTTCAGTAATAAGTTTACGCTGATTTCATGAAATTTCATATTACAAAAATTGTGAGACCTATAAACGTTAATTACACAAAAATATGTATATGTATATGTATATACAGGGTGTCTGGTGGCACATTTATATTTTTAAATACAACTTTTTCAAAAACTAATAACCGGTGTGAGGAGAGATTGGCGCGTTTGGAATTATTGATTGTGAGGATTTGTCAGCCAAGATGACATCGATTAAAGTTTGGTATTCGGCGAATACGTAATGGACCGAGTGTAAACTTAATTCGTTAGAGCGTTGAGAGATTCCGCACAACTGCTTCGACTATGTATGGTCCACGGTCAGTACTGCAAATCAGTATTTAGTTTTAACACTAACAAAATCGTTTAAATAACTTAACACATCATTTGGCGCTTTTGTTAGTGAATAACACTTTATAAAGACACTAGCAGGCGTTTAAAACCAGCTGTTTTTAAAGGCCGGCTGATTGGTGTTAGTTTAGAGCCAATTACATTTATGGTGTGTATTTTAACTTTAACATTTTTATTGAAACTACTTTTGTATATCTGACTTACGATTTATCCCTAGATTATAATTTCAGCACAATTTACTAAATATGCACATACTATAATTAAAAAATATTGCTTCAGTTTACTTCTCATTCATATTTTTTCTATTCAGTTTTTGTTACTTGGATATAAGGGAATTCTTTATGGAAAAACTACTTGGCTTTATGACATTTTCTTAATTCTTTCTACTTTTTATTCTACTTTCTTAACTCGTCAATAATTCCTTATTGATTTCATTGGGTGCCTAATGGTCGTAAGTGAGTCAGGTACTGTATTTGCTTCAATTTGTGTGTTTTGATGGTTGAGTGCCCAACTGACAGTAGCGAGGTTTTTGATTCGAGTCTATTAAGAAGAAGGTTTTTGAGAATAGCTAATAATAATTACAATTTTTCTTTTGAGTCTTTTCAATAAAGATTTCCTGACCAAAATAATACGACCGTTTTTTTTAAATAAATAATTTTTAAATAAACACCATGGAAGAAGCAACGAAATTGTCTTGCAATAACAACCTGTTGGCAAAAAGATAAAAAAGCTAAGCAGTGCTGCAGTGAAACTCTTCTTCCTAAAAGGACACTCTGTTACAAATGCCAGACCGAAGACAGTGCAAGTCTCCCGACTTATAAGCAGCTTGTATATCTATCCAATAGGTCTGTTTAGACTTATGAATCTCAATGCAGCTCTATTAAAGTTACAGTAAACTCTGAATACCTCCAGCGATCACGTTCCCTGTTAAAGCTCCTACAAACAAAATCCAAACTTTCAATTATTTTGTCATATCCTTGGAAATGGCCATAGGCAAATGCATACGAGTTTCTTTCATGTATAAATTATTATTCATTTCTTTGTTTATTCTTTTACATCCATACATATATATGTATGCCCTGTATTTACATTTAGCATAATATTTTTTTTAATGTATTGAAAACAATTTATTACATGAGCGGAAATATTAAGTTGTGATTTGTTCTGCATGTCGCAGTTCAAGTGACGCCAAAAGTTTTTCTTGCCACTATCTGCCCGAAATGAAATTGAAAATCTAAATGTTTGCGGTTGCATAAATCAAAGTAAAGAACTTGAGTTTTTCAACATTGAATTTTATTTGTATATATTGTAACAAAATGCACAAGATGTTGTATTGCCACCTAAAGCAGAATGTCCTTTTCTCTCTGTTTCTTGTTTTTTTGTTTTGCTTTACTTCCTTCATTTTTATGTTTCCTTTGTTTTCAAATTTTTCTTTTTTTAAAATAAAGCTGTACAGAAAATAACCCAGCGAAATTGTTTATGAATCTAAAGTGCCATACACTTGGTACTAACATTATGCTGAACATGGCACATGGTTAATGTAAACTCATGTCCATATTATAAACTCCAGAACACAACCAATCACGCATATTGTCTGACAACGATGTTCGAGCATCAGTGCTCTGCATCATGTTAAACACCATTTACACATGCAAGTTACTTGTTGCAAGTTGTGTGTACATACTAACAACAACGAAATTGACAGATATGATAAAATCAGTTGCTACTTTCTTGACTGTTTACACAGGCAAGTGCAAACTCGTTTTCAAAATGAGCTTGAATTAAATGGTCTTAAAGAAAATTGCTTTAATTTGCAAAATAACAGCATTAAATGCAAACAATAATAATAAAACGTAAAATCACTTTTTCATTTTTTATATTTTTCAATTTTTATATTTTTTATTGGCCTTTTTGTGTACTGTTTATTATGTTTTTTGTGCGTCTACATGACCTCTTAATGGCTGGGTTGCCAAAGTATTGTCATACGAACTGTTATGGGGAAGTAAATTATACGAATATCTTTTCTATCAAATAAACAGTAAATTACTACTCGACACAGGTCATATTTTACTTCAACTTTTTTATATTTTAATTTTTTGTATATGAGATCAAATAATAATGTACTATAAATCATTCCTTGTAAGGTAACACCGTTTTGCGTTTTGCTACTTTACTGAACAGAAAACTTAAAGTAATAAAATTAAAAATAAAGAAACCGAACTGCTCCCAAATACTACGACTCAATCCTTGATGTACAAGACACATATTTTTCAATACACCTCTCTTTTTTAATTGGACTTATCTTCACTTAAAGTTTTTTTTTTATCGAAGATATTATCAAATTATTTTGATCTCTGCATTCCTTGAAACTTTCGCTGGGTCACTTTTAATATCATGAGTAGTTGCGTATTTCTATTTAACAATAAAATAAATAGAAGAAATACAAAAAAAAAACAAATTCTGTTATTCAGCTGGTCCTTTGTCCTTTTTACCAAAAGAGTTCTTATATTTTTGGTAATTTGTGGTCTGAAGCATGCATCTGCCATGTTTTCACATACAAGTTTCCTTATTAAAAACAAGACAACACAGACATAAAATAAATTGCATGGCACTTTCATGGTTTCAATACCCTACATTATAACAAACAATAGTTTAGTGATAGAATTGGTGGGAACTAGAATTTGTTTGAGATTTGAGATAAACTGCATTAATAGTTTATCTAAGTACTCATTAATTAAAGCTTTATTAAGGCCAGGTTACACTATCCTACTCAATCGTACGATTCATTCACTGAAAATTGCTAGCTAAATCTGATAGAATTTTGTCCTACTTTAAAAAGTCGCATCAAAACGGACACACTATTATACTTTTGTAACCAGCTTTGAAGAGGCACCTCTGATCGCATAGAAAACTATATATTTTTAAAATTTTCAAAAGATTATCAAATCGGACAGACTTGTCAAAAAGTCTTTCACACACACACACTCGTTTTTAATCCAGACTACCACACTTTTTGAACACAGATGTCATTTTTAACAGATCGTACGATTCAGTAGGATAGTGATTCACGGCCTTTACTTAGTTACCTGGTTACTCTAATGAAGCAAAAGTATAAGTAGAAAAAATTTATGGTTGATATGCCAATATGAGAGAAACGCCTTGGTGGATGATTTGGAAGAGTGCACTACAGGGGGTCCCCGAGGTTGCAAGCTCGATTTCTGACAAAAGCTGTAGACATTTCTGCAGACAAGCTTGGGCTTTCTAGTTTTTAGTTTTCGGACTATTTTTCAAAAAAAAAAAAAAAATTGGAAAAACCGACAACGCTGTTAAGAACTATGCAGGACTGGTGGTTGAATGAAATCACCTGTCAACTATAGGGGCTCACGTGACTCAGCTTTAATTACAAGAGATCCTTAGCTTTATAGGAACTTTCGTAACTAACGCTACACAACCTAGTGGCTGCTCTAACAGGACACTGTCACATGGAAGTACAGGCGAGAATACTAAATCTTCCATATATTGACTTCTGCAGAGGCTGCAGAGATAAAGAGGAGGAGGAGAAGAGTGTCTAATGTTTCATCTGGCAATACCTAGAGCTTTATAACAATATTTGGGTAGATCAACACTACATGAGTTGGCAGATGTATTGGAATGCGAATTAGTCAGGATAGATTTCTCTCATGGGTTGATTTGGCTGGATTATGGCGCAACCAGTGGGTGGTGTGTGGTGGCTATTATCCTACGTGCCATTCCCGGGACCTTCAAGGATCCAGTTAGTGTTTAGAAATTCTACAAACTGCAATTTTAATTTCAAAACACACAATAACGCTTGATTTTTGTAAAATTTAGTTGCTATCACGACATTTGACGGCAACCCCACATCACGTACTTAAATAAATTTTAATTTTTCGTGCTTAAAATTATTTGATTAAAAAAGCTTTGTGGTGAAAATGTATGATTGAAAAACGTTTGCTCGCAGGCGTGCCTGACATGAGGCTCAAAGCCAATGTCGTATATATGAGGAACACTACTCTGATCGTGGGCGTGCGTGACATAAGCCAAGAAATACTCATGCACACACCTCTGTTTTGAATCAGCAAAAGACCAGCGGCAACTGCAGGGCCTCAGAAAGAAAAAATTTAAGAAGTGAGTACCGAACTTATGTTCATTTAATATGTAATGAACGGGTAAAAAAAGTAAATAAAAATTCTGTAAATTGATTTCTAAAGCCTGTAACACCGAAACTGCAATTTATTTTATTTTACATAATTTACATATAATTAATATCGGACACAAATTTTGTTAGACAACAAGGCCTGAATCTATTATAGGAATAATAGAAATCAAAGGGGAAAACTTAGAATTAGAAGCCGGGTTGGGAAACATTGAGTTTTATACGTTTGTAAAGGGGGTGCTGGAATTCCCAAAGAGAATTCTAGTTTGTTAATAATTCAATGTTGAATTTGTGGAATTAACTTAGGTAAATATAAAAATGTTGGTAAAACAGAGCTGCCAGGGGACGGTTTTCAGTATCAAGAATCGTATTTTTTTTATTTCAGTTTTTAAATCTTTTCGTAGGTATGCAAAACTTATTCTTGACAACCGGCCTTCAGATGAGCTAAGAGATTTTCTGTAAGCATCTGATAGCACACTTTATTATTTTGCGGCTTTTGTATTAATGGTATACCATTAATAATAAAGACGACCCAATTCAAATAATATGAAGTGTGCAAGAACTTCGCATACAACCTCGCAATTGCATATGCCTGAGTTTTTGTATATATTTAAGTTAGAATCTTTAAAACAACACAACTGTTTTATTTCAAGATCATTGCTAGAATTTTAATGATTTTACACAAAATTATTTTGCAGTTTTATTTGTTTATCTGTGCTGGCATCGCCGCCACTAACTGCCACAATAAGATGATTTCATTTCGCTGCACAAGCGACCAAACAGACATGTTCGAATGTGTGTGCCAGATTACTATAAGTCCGCTTAACGAGTATTTTTATGGTGAAATGCTTTAAGAAGCTTTATTGCAATGCGTCTTACATTTATCATTTTTATTATACTCGTACACAACAACAAAAATATTTTTCCTTTTCTTATTTATGTAAAAAGAAATCCTTTTTTCCCAAAATCTTCATCGTCGCCTTTTGGGTTTGTTTTTTTTTTGTACTTTTTCTCAGTTTCTTTTCATTTCATTACTAAAACAAAAAGATGAAACAGTACAACAAAAAAAAAAAACAAAAATATAAAGAAGAAAATGGCAAAGAAAAAAGTTGCGCAGACATTGGACTTGATAAAAATGTTCTTAACAATCGTCCTTAATGGTTAGAAAAGATGTGAAATAAAGGCAGAACTGTAAGCAGCAAGCAGGCTGGCGAGCAGCAAATGCCAGTTGCAGAGGCAAATACTTGAACTTGACTTTATATATTTTGGCTGTGAAAATTTATATAAATTTGTGTGACTGCTGCTGGTGCATATTGTTCTCTCTACTTTGTATTCTTAAGCCTGTGACTGAGCGAGTGTGTGTGTGTGTGTGTTTGTGTATGCGTGTAAATGACTGTGAATGCTACAGGAAGTCGTTTGTGAACTTTGTCTTTCTTAAGCCATTTTCATTTCTTTGACTCTGCTTTAACATTTTCTCATTTATACATATATCCAAAGTCTTCTTGCTGCATGTAAATGTTTGCGTGTGTGTGTGTGTGTTTTCGTTTTATTTTAAGTATGCGTGGGTGTTTGACAAAAAGCTTTTGTTTGTACGTATGTATATCTTTTGTTCATCTTCCTTGCTATTCCTTTCTTCTCAAAAGCCAGCAATGAGTTTTTCATTTTTTTTGTATTACTTTTAGCCTGGTTATATTTCTTATTTTACGCTGCATTGGAGCGGAAAAGTGTTTCGTCATATCTATGACTAAATGGTTGCTGCACGTCTTTAAAAGCTGCTTTAAAAATATGATTGAAGAAAATACTTTTTAACAGTTAGTTCATTTTACTGGCTGCTTTCTATTCATAGATACATACGGTGATATATTGGCGACACTATATTCATTATTTCCGATTTTTAAAAACGTTAACTAGACTTTATATATTTCTCTAAAAATGCAGCCTTAAAAACGCGAAAGCTTATTATATTTAAATTTTTTTTTTTTAGCAAACCAAAAAAATAAATTGAAATTTCCATAAAAAAAAATACAACAAAAATATCGCTAAATTAACAACACGGACATGACTGACGTTGTACTTGAAAATTTATTGCCATAATTTCAGTTTTTTTTCTGCTTTCATTTCAAGTAAATAAAACTCATATTGCGTTATTGCTCGGGGCAAACAAAAAGTATCTGTTTCATACTTTCACTATAGACAGGACAATAAACAATGACGGGAATTTCGCACAACTTACGCACTTGACTTTGTTGCGTTACCGCGTATTAATAACAAAACATGCCATGGCATGCTGCTGCTCAGCCATCGCACGTAACTGATGTGCCACGAGTTGTTGCAATATATAAATTTTGCATTATGTCTTTAATATCTTGCCACATCCAGCACAATAGAGTCACTGGTGCTACTTAAATCAGCTTGATGAGGAAAATCAGTAGAAAATAGAGTAGAGACAGAGACCAGGATGGGGTTTCAAAATGTCAGTTATATTTGACAGTGAAGTGGTTGTTTATATGTATATTTTGATGGCACTTTTTTCTTTTGCAATTATAATTTTGTGCGTGAAATAGCGTAAAAGAGACTTTTATGGAATTATAAAAACATTAACAGTAACACAATGGTGAGAAGCTATCAAATATATTGCAACTAACAGAAAATTACAGTGATAAAATGTGAAGATAAGAAATAAGATTAAATATGTGCAGTCTCTAATGAAGAGCTTAGGACATAGAATGGCTAAGACTGCTGCTTAAAACACAATATGAAATTGGTTACGATCTGGGAGCTGATGAGCTTCGTGGTGATCACGTAACAGTCATAGTATGACCTCAGCCTATAAGTCTTTTTTACCCTTAGTTTTTTTGTCTTATTTAATAATGATAACTTTTCTAGTTTTAGTTTTATCACAAAAACAATCTTTCTGCAAATTCAGTTTTATCACAAAAAAAATGTTTCTCCATTTTGAGAAAGAACAAATCGAACTGGGAAGGCTGCTAAAACTACTAACAATATATAGTTAAACGATAAATTTAAATTAATGCTTAAAAATCGCTGGGCCGTCGAAAAGTTTGAATGAAATATAGCAACAAACACAAAGACAAATTTCCAATTGATGAATTGAATGTTGTTGAGAAAATATAAAATAGTTTTCAATCAACAAAAAGAGGTAGCGACGTTTGTTTCAAAATTGATAAATTTTGAGCAAAAATAACGCTCAAATGCGATATTTGGATTAAAACATGTTCTAACTGCAATATTCACCAGACTTGGCTTTCTTATACTTTATTATATTTCGAAAACTGAAGAGACCAAAGAAAGGAAGGCATTTGGTCACAATTGATGATCTATAGTCAAAGTCGAAAACGAGCTGACCGAAAAGCGGATTTCTAAAGTGTTTCCAGGATTGAAAGATGCGTTGTCATAAGTCTATTTCATCTGAGGGGACAAAATAGGTATTCACCCCTATCATGAAGAATTTGTTGCCTAAAATTTTTTCCCATTCCCCTAAAGTGCGATCATGAATAACTTTTCCCATAAAATGTGGGACACACACGAAATTTTCCCTTATCGTGAATGGATTTTTCAAAGACATTTTTCCCATTTTTTTTTTTTTTTTTTATCAATTTGTTCATTTTGTTTTCTTTGGGGAACTAGAAAAAAACTGCAAGTAGTTGCTACATTTTAATGGATATATAAATCAGCTGGAAATTATTTTTAGGTCTAAATCAATAAATAATGTGCAACGTGACATGCTTCTCAATAGGGTGAAACATAACCGATTCATTACATGTGGTTTTGTGAAGGTTTCTAAAGATGTGGTGGCCGAATTTCGATATTCGCTTACAGAAGAACTAAAAAGTGCTGGCTGTCCTATTACAAAAGATCATGAATGGAATTTTATCCATGGATATTTTATTCATTCTGCGCAGAGACTTTTCCAAAACATTCAACACTTTAGAGAGCACTTTGCAAAAAGTGGATTGCGCCATTCCTACTTCGTAATCTCTTCCAACACTTTTTTGGTATCCACCCTCTGCAAAAAAAAACGTAAGCATGCGCTTAGTTTCACGATGGGCGGAATATCAAATGATTTTTTTTTTGTTTCCGGCAGAGAATCTGTCAAAATATTCAACAGGCATGAAAACGCCGATTTATTCACCCTTTTTACCTTTTAAACTACAAATTTCTGTTTATTAGTTATAAAACATAAATTTAATTACTTTTTACATCACTTACCCACAAATTTTCAATAAATTTCCTTTGTATTTATATTTTTTTCTTTCCCTACTTGCGAAATGAAAATTTTATGGGAATAAAAATTTCACATTTTACTCACGATAGGGGTGATTGATCAATAATAAAATACTTAAAAAAATTTAATTTTGAGCTTTCCTTTCAAGCAAACCTCCTATATAGTTCTTTACTTTCAAACCGAAAAAGTTTAGTAATAAACATGTATATAGAAATATTTTTTTAAAAAGCTCTTAGAACTGTTTTGAGGATTTATAGAAGTGGTGCTACAAGTGCTGGCCTGAACTGAATGGGATTGCCTCGAAGCAGATAAAACTGATATTGATAAATAATTTAATACTTTTCGTAAAAATTCAAAATTCAGATATTCTTTTAAAAACACCTTTTATGTAGCTATTTTTCCTTAAACGAAAACAGTTTAATGACAAACAAGTGCATAGAAATATTTTTTTAATATTTTCTTTTTAAAGAACGGCGCAGTTTATTAAAGAGCATTTTTTTGGACCAATTTTTTTCCCAGGATTAAACAACAGTCATGTTTACTTGCATGTTACAGTATGGTCGGCCATGATAAATGACGTTGCTGTTAAACATAAATCATTTCATTTTCACTCACCTACAGCACTTTCACAAGTCTGCGGCGAAAGGGAAAATAACAAAAGGATACACTTGGCCGCCACAGGATTCAAATTATTTGTAAAACAGACGCACAATCAGCAAAAATATGAAAATAGTATCGGCAGCAAAAAGCCCTTTATATTTTGCGACATTGAATTTTGTTTATTAAAAAGACATAAAATATATATGTATATTAAAAAAAAACTCGTACAAAATGAATAAATTGGACAATAAATTTTGACACTTTAAATAATGCAGGCGTTCGTATTGTTTCCTCGTTTTTTGAGGCGTTAATACAGCACAAGGCCAGCAGACAAATTTTCCAACAACTATAAATTAAAGAAAATTGTTGTTTTTTTAAATCGCTATAAAATGTGAAAAAAATGTTTTATTTTGGGCATAAATTTGAAGTCAGACTCATAAAACTTCTTTTGAATAAAAGCAAACAGAAAATATTTTAATAAAATTTCTCTCACACTCCGCTTCTTTTTAAGCTTTGTTTTAAAATAATCCCTTTTGATCCTGTTATCCAGTTTTTCAGTTCGTAAAGAAAATAACAAAACGTAAAATCAGGATAAAATAAAATAATAAAAAAATAAAATACATTCATTTCTGTGAAATGCAGTATAATGCTGATGCTGGTGCTATTTTAAGCGCTACGTGTTGCGTGCTTGTGTGCGCGTCGTGTTTTCTGCAGGTGTTAAGCATTTTTTAAAAGTTAATACAACGCATTTGTGGTACAATTTCTGCCCCCTCACACCCATCGCTGATAGATCTGCTGAAAGTGTTTTATGCCTGTTGTGTTTATGAGTTTTTTAACCGTCTCGTTGTTGGCTCATTTCGGTGGTCCCTTCTAACTGTCATGACGTAGAGAATTAACATCGTCATGGTTATCTTTCATTCTTTATCCGCCAAAAAATAAACAAATAAAAATTCGCTTGCATGCACTTGTATGTTGGTATGTTTATCACCAATTGCTTAAACAAAAATGAAAATTTACGTATAAATTTTTTAACAGATTTTTAAAATGCTTTTGTGGTTGTAATGCTCAAGTTATCGTGTTTTATCCACGTAAACATTTATTTAATTTGATGAAAATGAAAGCAGTATCAGTGTGAAATAAAATGCAATTTGCAGCATAAAATCAGCACAGTAAAATCTCCCCCCAGCAACTAAAGAAAAAAATTTAAGTTTAGGGGGGTGAAATACTTATTATGTTTTAAATTTTTGATTTTTTAGCATATAGTATTGGCCTCCTCAACTTAGGCTGCCAACCTGACTTTTTAGCTGAATTTTCCGCTTTAGTGCATTCGTAAATTTATAATACTTTAAAGGTATTGTTTTGTTCTTTTTTAAAGGAAGACCAAAAAAGACCCTGAGCAGCTAAAGGTTAACTTATTCCCCAAAAATTTTTTCCGTCATATTTTACATAAACATGGTTTCTTGTGCAGATTAGCAATAAGAATGTGCCAGAGCTGGGAAATTTTAAGGTTAACTTTAAAAACGCCGATAAGCGAATCTTTTCTTTTGTCTCCTCTGCCAAAACTTATGGGTCAGACCTTGTAATTTAAAAAAGAATTGATTTTATCGTGCAATTAGCAAATTTTGCTTATTCATGTGCTATTAAGCAGCTACTAATCACTTATGACCTACACGGTAAGTCTTTGATTTATACATTTTCATAAATTTATACCAAATCAAAGTTTGCCAACTTTAAATCTTATTTACAACTTATCTGTAATAAGCATAGTAATAAATTTCACATAAAGCGGTCAACTTAAACTGATAATTGGAAATTAAAATTAGAGAAAAGCTTCACTTAACACATTCAAGACTTTTTCATATAAAGCAATTAATTACATTGGAAAATTAGACCAGCTAAAAAAGGAACAGCTATTCCCTATGACTTTGTACACTAATATAATCAACATCCTTTTTGTCTTTTCCGGTTAAAAGCATGCATGAATTACGATGCTTAAAATATCATCATCAGCAGCGCCAAACTCATCTTCGTCGGCACTTACAGGTCTTCATCATTATTAAAACACCATCAGCCACCACCAACATAAAATTGTTATTGTTGTTTGTTTGATCCTGCCATAACATGTTAAAAGTAGCAACTGGACACAAGAACGAACTCCTATTTCCGGTGTTAATGAACTAAACATCCTGCACAACCGATGTTGTAGTGCTGGTGCTGATGATAACAACGGTTTTTAGCTTAACTATTGAACGCTTAAATCATTGAAAGGCGAAAGCAAAAAAAAAAAAAATGCAAGAGAAAATAATTTAAAAATAGAGTTTGTTCCGTTAGAAAAAGGTGGAAAAAAATGTGAGCAAGAAAAAAAGGGAAAATCTGAAAATGGTTAACGAAGCGAAACAAACTGTATGCAATGAAATATTGAACAAAAAATTTAAAGAAAACAGAAGAACAAAAGCGAAATGGATGTTTTTGTGGAGCGATTAACCCATTTTTGAGCAGAATATTTTGCGAAGAACAAATTTTTAGACTAGTCACAGTGAAAGTGAGGCCAGTATATGAAGAAATAAGGTAACAATTAAAAAAAAAAAAAAACTTGCCACGAAACTAAAAACGGAAAAAACAAGATTAGAAAATTAATTAATTTTTATTATGCGAACTTTTTTTTCTAAAATTAATTTATATTATGCCTAATGGCGTTCAGTTCATGCCATACTTTGCTACACGCACGGGTGCTGAAGACTTAGAACTTTAAAATAGTATTATATTTAAAATTATTTTAAATATAATACGAAGTGTGAAAATCGCTACTATTTACTTTTTGTTATTGTTTAGTAGTATTTTCCATAAAAGTATTGATTTGAACTCGCTGGACCGTAAAAATATGTTTTTTACTCATGATCATGTGCTCCTACTAACACCCATTTCGCAAAAAAATTCTTATATTTCTATTATTACATTTATGATCAACTCAAGACGACTTTCATCATCACAATAATTTTCTTAAAACACAGACATCTGTCTGCATGTCGGTGCTTCGACATGTCTCAATGGGTTATACTTAAATTGAACCGAAATGCCAATATGTTTGCATTGTACCTCGCTGTGCAAATGTATATTTAGATTTATAAAAATGTAGATTTTTTTCTCTACTTTTCTTTTCGTTTTATTAATATTTATTGTGAAACATAAAGTAGTATGATTATGAAATATATTTGAATTTTTATAACAAACATACAGAAATGTATCGAATGCTAGAGAAAATAAATGGCTGAATGAGCCAGTGGATTTTATGCCTTAATAATTTTTATGAATTTCAAATGAATGTATCTGTACATATTCAAGTACATTAAAAAATCCCCAGCAAAGTTTTTGACTTAATGGCAAATACCGAGCAGCCAGCCGAACACCCACTTTGACATGCACTTGTGCTTACAAACCTCTTTTTGCATTCAGCCATATTAGCATAGAAAAGTTATAGCACACATACTAACACACATACATACATATCGAGATATGTTTATGCCTATTGCTATGAAATTTATGAATATTTGCCAAGTGTCAGTGTTCAAATGTAGACTTTTCATTTCATTAGAGTTTTGTGCTGCACAACTCAATGCAAAGTAAACAATAACAATTTGCGCTGAATTTTCATTTTCTGTATGTACTTTTGTACTAATAAAAAAAAAAAAAAAGTCACAATATAAATCTTAGCAAGAATTGTATTCAAAGTGAATAAGGAATAAACAAATCTAACAGAAAAAGCAGGGATACAAATCCGACATAATCAAAATGTATTGCGTTAAATAATCGAAACACAACAGTTTGCATTTTACTTCAGTGCTAAAAACCAAAAAACGCCCTCTTTCCAGCTGAGTTAATCCAGCGATTTGTCACCCACAAAAATTGCAGCCAGCGGAAACTGTGGAGCAAAACATGTAACATTTTTTAAGAAAAACATATAACATTTTTTAAATAGATAACTAAATTCATTTTCAAATATAAAACAAATTCAGTCAGGTACGAGGCTGGCTCGCTCACTTACGGTTCCGTACGTAAGTGTACTGTACGTATGGAATGTCATATGTGAATACATATATTGTGCACATTTAATCTCTCTGTCTCTGTCAGTTTCGGAGTTACGGCTAATTTTTACTTTACATTGTACAGGGACATCTAGTAGTTTTAGACTTGTTATTGTTGTTGTCATTTGTTGTTGTAAGGCATCTGGGAAGACATACGCTGTGCGAATTTCGGTCCTCTATCTCTTACGGTTCGAGAGTTATAGCTAACTGTTTCTTTACGTTGTAAAGGGACACCTGGTAGTTTTAGAGTTGCTGTTGTTTTTAGCATTTGTTGTTGTGGAGCATATGTGAATACATATATTATGCATATTTCATCCCTCTGTCTCTCACGGTTCGAGAGTAACGGCTAATTGTTGCTTTACTTTCTATAGGGATACCTGGTACTTTTCATATTGTTGTTGTTTTCAGTATTTGTTCTCGTAGATCATGTGTAGATGCATACACTGTGCGAATTTCACCTTTCTATCTTTTATGGTTACAGAGTTATAGCTACTTCTTGCTTTACGTTGTATAGGGACACCTGGTAGTTTTCGACTTGTTGTTGTTTTCAGTATTTGCACTTGTAGAGCATCTGTGAATGCGTACGCTGTGCGAATTTTCGCTTTCTATCTTTCATGGTTAGAGAGTTATAGCTAATTGTTACTTTTCGTTGTATGGGGACACCTGGTAGTTTTTGACTTGTTGTTGCTTTCAGTATATGTCGTTTTAGCGGCAAGGTACAACAATATTGTGTGAAAATTTTAGCTCTCTAGCTCTGACGCTTGCGGAGAGCGTCCACTCTGACGGATGGATGGACGGACGGACGGACGTAGAAGTCTCGGTAATAGGGTTCCGTTTCACTCTGATGAGTACTGAAAAATAGTTATTCCCTAAAAATAGTTATTCTGTTTTTCTTTCTGTTCCGCTGTATCCTTTTAAATTTATTTAAATATTTAAATATACTTAAATATGTTGAAGAATACCTTTTTCTGCCCACCGTGGTGGGTAGTAGTGCTAGACATGGTAACAAGCAGTTAAGTTACGTAACACTGTGGCAGTGTAAAGCAGCGACAAAAAAGGGCTGTTAATAGTAGTGGTTGTGTCACTCGCACTTTTTAATATGATGCTGATTGTGTGCAACATTGCGTTAAAGAAATCAATATTGGAGCGACAAACAAGCGGATTAAGTAACAAAATAAGAATTTATACGTAATCAATACAAACAGCAAGACGTCGGCATTGTCTCGTACACATTTTCTTCTCCCCAGCTTCCGTTTCAATCACACACAAGGTACAATAAGCAGCAAGCAGCAAATGCATAGCATACTTTTTAGGTAACCAACCCTGCCCTGCTAAAAAAAAAAAACGGAAAAAAAAGAAATGCCCAAGAAAACACAGGAAAGGGTGGCTGTAATAATAAAAAATAATATTTAACATTGATTGAGTAACGATTTATTTAAAGAAATTTAGATGGCTTAAAACACATGCTGTGTTAATGTGGTCTCCAACCAGATTTGTTCATGCTAGATTTGACTGCTTTGATAAACGCAATATAAATTACAATTTTTGTTATACGGAAAAATGTTTCAGGAAAAATGGCTTAAATATAAAGCGTTAAAAAACAGCTTAATTTATTGTCAATACAAGGAAGCAAAAAAAAAGCAGGCGTGCACAGACATGCAGGGAGTCAGCAAAATTTTGATATGAATATAAATCCAAATTAACAAAAAACGAAAAAAAAACATTTGGCAAACATTAAAGATTTCCAATAAGCGATAGAAATAATTGATTGCTGTTATAAACATGAAACGAAAAAAGTGAAAATGGTCCTCTCCCCTTCAACAAAACAACCAGACACATGAAACTCTTAACCCCCGGCAGCCAGTTTATTTTTTCCAAAGCGCAGACAGTATCAAGGGTTTTTACAATACTTGGCCAAAAATTGCACAACAGCCACTAAATGAAGGAGGCAACAACAAAAATAATCATATGTCAGTCTTGAATGACAGCAATTAATCTATGAATTAATGTCAATGTTGCATGCATTCATTGGTATTTAACGGTCAATACACAGCCTGCCTGCCTGTCTACCTTGAGCAGCCTGGCCACGCCACACCAGCGACGTCTATAATTTCAGCCATAACAATTATTTTCCCGTATCATTGTTGCAACGTGCAGCAGACAGCGCATAAAGGTGGCACCTGCTTGTATTTAAAACATAGAACAAGAACGTAAATTCAAAAACAGCTTTATTGACTGGGGAAGCTTTGTCTTGCTGGGAAAGTGCAACCTGTCTAATACTCTTATTTGATGGTGTAAAACAGCAAAAGGATTAACATCACATCTCCACCAAACAATATTCAAATAGCAGCAGCAGCAGCAGCAGCAGCAGCAGCAGAAATCCAGCTCTGCTTACAACAACATATTTAAAGGTTTTCATTTTTTTGGACAAAAGTAATGGCTACAAATCACATACAGCACGCAGACGCATTTTACAAAATGACACATGTCTAATCGCCATCATTTGTCACAATGCCAACAAAAGGCATATCATGGCAACACCAGCAACAGTAGTACGTAGCTACAACTTGCTACTAGCAAGAAGTAGCTGCTGCAATGTGAGTCTGTTAACATGACACTTGGCTGTGGAATAGGAGAGCAGTGGAATAGTTGGTGGCAAAGCACCACATAACTCAAGTTTAATGTCGGCATTGGCTTTTGAAGCTTTTTTTTGTGCTCTGCAGTTTTTGTTACTGCTTATTATTTGCGTTTACAAAAGTCACAAAATATTTTGCACCCATGAACCCAAGTGATTATTAAGAGGAGACGACGATTGAAGACAAAACAGAAAAAAATAAATGTTTTATTGTTGGCCAACATGCATCTTGTTTTTACATACTTTGTCTTACTTGCAAGTTGTAATTGTAAGTTGTAAGTGTAGCTGTAGCGCATATTAATGTTGCATGTGGTATATATTTAGTGCTGCTGAAAATTGTATCATAACTTATCATTAACATCAAATCAAGTGGTATTTATGATAATAAAAAATGTTTTAGATAATAACTACATGGCAGCTTATGGGAGATAAAATCTAAATTGTTTTGTTTCAACTACAATGAAGTACAACAATGTCTTCACAGAGTGGCATTCAATCAAACAACAATAGTATTCTAGAGAGGTGAAAAAAGTTAAATAATTTTACAAGCCACTCAAGGTTTGGCTGTTTCAAAGATGATATTGAAAACAATTAATAACAATTTTTATTTTTTCTACTGCATTAAATTTCTATTCTATTTCTGTATGTGTATGGGCATTGACAGAACAGAAGATAAAATACTCACAATCTTAAATATCTGCTATTAATCGTTTAGGAATACAAAGTTTTACATTATGATTATTAAGCTGCCAGCATTGTTTAATTTAAAAGTTGCCAATAAATTGAAAAATAAGTTTTTATGAATAAGTGAATATGTAAATTCTTTTACTGTCAATAAAATGAGTTTTTTTTTCGTAAAAAAAATAAATAAATAAATTTTATAAAATATTGCTGTAATATGGTAGCGCTGCTGCTGTTGGTACTAAGATTAAGCAAGATGTTTTTTTGTTGTTGCTCTTAAGCCGTAAAACTGAGAGAAGGAATTTTTAACAACAAATTTGTCGGTCCTCCCCAGTTGTGCTGCTTCACATTATGTGTACTGATATTGAAAGTGGTTTGTGTATTGTAAAACTTTTTTTTTATAACTCTAGCTTTTCTTAAGAATAAAATATCAAGATAATAAAAAGACAGAAAAGCTCACATGAAACTGAACTGGCAGCACCCAAAACGAAAGTATTTTCTTAATTTATCCAAAAAAAAAAAACTACATATTTTTCTATTCTTTGATAAACACTTTTTTAGTGAAAACAATGCCCATAATTTTGTTATGAACAGCATTTAAACGAAATACAATAATAAATTTGAAATTTTACAAAATTGTCGTCGTTTCGTACGCAAATTTTCAACGCCACACAAAAAACAAGGCATTCGTTCATACATAAAGATTGAGTTTGATATTTGTGTGCAAATCAACCAGAATTTTTAAAACCATTTACATATTTGCCAAAGTTTCGCTTATAAGACCTGGCGTTACGTTAAGAATTACAAAATTATGCCCAGCTTCTTGTCACAATCGAATCTTGAAAACTAATTAAATACTTCCGTAGCAGTAAACGCAGTTGGCAGAGAGAAAAATCAAAACAACCCAGTCACATTTTTATAGTTTTCTAATTTTTGTACTTGAAGTTTAATTAAGTTCGTATTGCATGAAATGTAATTGTGTACAGTTCACATCTTGAAAACCAAATAAATTGTTAAATGTCACTTTGCTAAATTTGTAGAAATTTTAATTAAGCCATTTCATATATACAAAATACAAATACACAAAATCCAAATCCGACTAAATGAAAATTCAGTAATCGCAGAACGGCTGAATTCATGAAAAAAATATTTATGTTGATAAACAACAACAATAACAACGTGACTCTATACGCTCTGCAAAATACAGATGTTATAATTTTAAGTAATTTTTTCTTAGCAAAGTTTATCATATAATTTTTTTTTTTTTCATAAAAACACGCAAACATTGAAAGAAAAATTCAAATGTCACTTTCATTCATTTAAACACTTGCACACATTGAAACGAGTCTAAAACAACAACAACAACAACAACAACAACAACTAGAAAGCAACAAAGCAAAACAGCTTAAACGCAATTGCAAGTGAACGAGTGAAGAAAAAATCAGCAGCCAAAATGAAAGAAACACAAAATGCGGTAAAGTTGTTGTCAAATTGCCAGACGCCTGGCAAATTGCAGATGTTGTAAATTTATTTGGCTCTTTTTTGTTGCTTGTGTGTCCCCATGTAACTAGATGGGGTTGCTTTTAATTCAAAAGTCTTGAGGTGAGGTCAGAGTGGGCAACTAGTTGATGAAACAAACGTGACCACTCTCTTTAATAATTTTCAACCAAAAAAAAAAAAAAACTATTAGGCATGTTCTGAAAATCAATTTTTGTGCAAGCGATTTGAAAGCCCAAGAACTCAGCTTAAGATGTAACTTTCTTCTTTTCTCAATGCCTGACTAATTGCTTAGAATAATAAGTTGGTACGTAAAGCTGACAATATTATAAGAAAAGGAATAAAAAATTGAAAATGCTTATTTTCGTAGTTTATGTTTTGATTTTCAATCTGATCATAAAAATAGCAATTGCATTTTCATTAGTTCAGAATCACACCAAAAAAAAAAAAATATACAAAAATTATATGATTTACAGAATACGATTTTTCCTAAATTTTTACTCTTTTTTGAATAGAGTAATTTACTATTAAATTACTCTGTTTTTATTGCTACTTCAAAAGATTTTGCTCTGAAAAAGCCAAAGACGTCCACATACCAGTTATATTTATACAAAATATTTTCGCAAAAAGCTGGATCAAAAAAAAGTGTCTCCGAAAGGGCATGGCAGCCATAGACGTGCACTTGGGCAAAGCTACACGGGTTGCTCGACATTTTTTTTTTCAATACTGGTTCAATATTAGCATATATACCTGTTGAATAAGATTATGAAAATTGTATGAATACAGAAATATGTTTAACAATTGCAGTAAAAAGCTTAACAAGGGGTCACATTTATTTCGTCAAATATCTACCACCATGTGACCATAAAATTATATATTTCTTTTTTTACTTTTCCTTTTCGCAAAATGTCTACGTTGAATTTTTTGCATCTTTTATATTTTTTCGGTTTTTATATGAATTTGAATAATTATACAAAAGTTTAAATTTAGAAAATTCTTGTACGAGTGTCTGCCTCAATTCGTTTCAAAAGGATTTTGCATGAAGAAGTTTTTATTAAAATCAAATTTATGCTTTTGAAACTTCAAAAGTATGCATCAAAATAACAGCAACGAAAAAAAAAACGACAAAAGAAACATCGCTGCCTTTTCTATAGAAAGATAAATTTTTACATACAATTACATCTTCACGAGTTTTTAGTAAAATAAATTTAAGAGCACATCGTGGAGTGCGGGGGGGAGACATATGTTCTTTGAGATGCTATGGGCAAAGCAAAATATGTAAATTTTCGGCAAAAAGTGTTGCCATATCTGAAAACGTCTATTAAGAAAAGAAAACAAACAAAAGTTCGATAAATACTATGCGGTAAAAAGTGGTTTACCGACATTCGATGTGGTCGCACGAGAACAAATGACGCTGAACGTTCTGGTCGCCTAACTGAGGTCAGTACGCTAGAAAATGTTGAAATAATCCATGATATGGTGTTGACCGATAGAAGAGTACAAATGCGTCAGATTGTTGATACGACAGGCATTTAATATGGTCTTAAACAAGTTGTCTGCAAGATGGGTGGGTGCCGCGTTTGCTCTCCATTGACCATTAACTGCAATGTGTGAGAATGATTTGGAGTTGTTTAACCATAATCCGAATGAGGTTTTGCATTGTTTCGTAATTTTTGATGAAACATAAGTATATTGTTGTACTCAGCAGACCAATCAGTACTCTAAACAATGGGAATCTGCTACGAAGAAAGACAAATAAGTTTGTCGGCGGCCAGTCCGGCAATAGCAACAGCTGTTTGGAACGCAGGCGCGACTATCCACAGCCATCATCTCCAAAAGAAAAGAAGCATAAAGGGTGATAATTATGCCAACTTATTATAACAATAAAATGGGGAATTAAAAAGAAAACAAGCCCACATGGCCAAAGAAAAAGTTATTTTTAAAGGCTGCACGAGTATGCAGTCTCAATGGTAACAATTGGGCTACGAATTGATATCTCTCCTGCCATATTCTACAGATTTAATTCCTAGAGACTACTTTCTACTATCAAGCTTAAAAAAATACTTGGAAGGAAAAACATTTAGCTCCAAAGATACAACTATTAAGCAGACAATTCATTTCTTTTTAAGATTTGCCGAAAATTTTTACTTTTTGGAAGGGCTTTAAAAACTGAAACAAAATTAGACTTAAAATGAGGTTATGTTGAAAAAAAATTTTTGTTTTGCAAAAAAACTGTGTTTCATTCAAAAAGTTAAGGACTTATTGACCCACCCTCGTAATATGAAACTAAAAATGGTTGAAATAAACTTACTAGTCATTGATAATGATATAATATTGCAAACTACTCTGAATACTTGCAGTGACAGCCTGCTCATTTTTGTGAACGAATTTTTTGAGTATTTCGTACTTGAGTTACAATGGCCCATAACTATAGACATCGAAAAAGTATGCCTTAAGCAATTTTAAGTCACTGCTAAATAAAAGTAAGCTTTTTGTCTACTATAGACGAGAAAAAGCCGACTTTACCCACAAAAGTTTGCTCAAAACTTAAAATCAGCAGAAGCTGTCTTTAATTTATTTAGCAACAGCTTTGCTCAAACAAATGTCACTTTTTAATGTAAATTTTTTAAAATTAAATAATTAAATTAATTTAGGTCCAAAAATTAACCTTTTCAAAATATTTACTGTATTTTTCAGCTGTCTACGACATTTCGTTGGTGCTAATCAACTCATCAGTAGACGAACGAAACGAAAAGAAATTGTTTACTGTGTTAAAGGTTTCTTTGAACATTTCTGATTCTCATTTTGTTCATGGGAATTATGGAATAAGTAATTAAGTTTCAAACAAACTTTTAAGAATTTTTCAAGTCTACTGATGAGTTGATTAGCACCAACGAAATGTCGTCGGCATATAGACAGCTGAAAAATACAGTAAATATTTTGAAAAGGTTCATTTTTGGACCTGAATCAATACATTTCAATTGGCTCTTAAACCACATAAATAATTAAGTTCATATTTAAATAATTAAATTAAAGATTTTTTAATGACTATTATTAATCAGAATTTTCTTTAAAATTTTACTTTTATTCAATTTGCTGTGATGTTTTTTGTTTACTTACTAATACAGTCTTACATTTATGTAGGTGTGTGTTTACATGTATACATTATATTTGAGAGTCATCTCATTAGAGATGGGATTTTACTGAAATTTGTAAGAACTTGTATGACTTGGCATTTTCGATAAATAATGTGGCACCCATTTAAAGCTGGTTCAGCTTAAAGTCAACTTTAATTTTGACTTTAAAATTTAAGTTGTTTCTAAAAGTAACCGACTTTAGTGTTTGACTATAGTTAAGGCCCAATAACTTTAAGTTTACCCTGAGTTACTTATGAAGACGATTCAAAACTGTAAAATTTAAATTTATGCAAAATTGTAATTCATCTACCTTGTGCTCTTATCCTGCAAGACTGTGGAAATTCAAAAAAAAAAAAATCCCAGTTACAGACCATCTACTCTCCTCTGGCTCCAGAACGTGCATTTGCACACTCAAACACAATGCTATATACACCTTACATTCATTTTAACAACTACAAACGAACATATAATATTAATCTACGATTTCAATTTAAAATTTGTAATCACATCACAAGTTTTTAGTCAAATATTTACTTAAATGTTGAATGTTTTTAGTGTTTAACTTGAATAATTTAACTCATTTCAAGTACGAAATGAGTTTAAATGAATTTTTGAAATTTCTATTATACTGAGCCCTCGTTACTGCAACACGACGAAGATGTGAGTGGCAGTTTATTGTTTCTATATGCTTTTGAGCAGTTGATGGCAACATGTTGAAAATGAACCTTAGAGCACAAGTTGGACATTCATGGATATTTTTCACGGACGCAGGCAGGTGGTGCAGGGCTCTTATTCTGCATCATGATATCATCATGAAGCTTAAACGTGGTCTTATTTGCTAAAATTTTCTATTTGTTTTTGATGGACGTGCAACAACTCATCATCAATTGCAACAGGCACACCAACAGCCAGGACACCTACTACATACATATGATACACGTAAATGAGAAATTTTAAATTATATACAAAGTTGGAACATACCCACTCTCTAACAGTTTTTAATGCGAGCAGTGAAAACAACAATACAATATACAATATGTATTTAGTAGAATAAAATATATGTGTGTGTGTGTGTGTTTTAAGCGCAGCACACAAACTCTTATATCAAAATCTAGCTGCTGTTGCAAATGTTGCTTTTTTTTCTAGGAATAAGAAAAAAACAACTATTTGCTGGCAAAATATTTCCAAAAGTGTTAAAGTATGTTAAAAAAAAAATAAAAACTTTTGCCATTTAATGTTGTTGTTTTTTTTTTTTTTTTGCTTTTTGTTTAAAATTAGAAGGCTAAATCGTTTAAACTTTTTATCTGTGTTAAATGGACGTTTGCTTTTGTGCTGCACGTTCTACTGCATACTTTTGTATACTTAAAATAAACTATTGTTCCAGTTTTCCGAAAATTAATTAAATTTTTTCCTTTTCAAATTGTTTGATAGTTAAGGAATTTATATTAAAGCAAACAGTTTTCAACTGGCATTTTAAGTTGATGCCAAAATGAACAAAATGAAAATAAATTTCTATGCCACATTCTACTCTGTTAAGGCAAATCAAGAGAAATTTTTTAAAACGGTTTAACAAAGGTCTAGCTTTTGAAATTAATTAGCAATTTTAGCTGTTGCTTTTTGCAATAAATTATAAAATGTGCAGTGGTAGAACATGGCAAAAAATTGGGAAGAAATCAATATGAGGAATATACTTCCTCTTAAAATATACTTATAAAACTCTTAGGTATATTTCCTACAGCAAAAACGATAACAAAATTATTTGTGTTATTTTAAATCGAATCTAATTCTTGTTTGAATACCGAAAACTTAATTCGATAGTCGTTATAACTATTTGTTTGTATGAATTTCACTGCTTGAAAAATTGTGCCACTAAGAGTAGAAAAAAGCTGCACAAGAATTTAAGTGAAATTGAAATTTTCTCGTTCAAAGACTCCACGATACATTTTGAAGCCTTTATATTTTAAAAAATTAAAAAAACATTCAAGCAGTCTGGCATATTGACAGCTGAAATTCAGCTTCATGAAGGAAATGCCACTATTTAAATACTAAGCTCTTTTTATTTTCTTAATTTAAATTATTTTCATTTCCCTCTTCAGTATCTGTATTAAATTTCAAATTTATATTTTAATTTTCAACAACCCCCTTTAGGTCTAAAAGGTTTAATAAACAACAATAAACTTCCTCTAATTGTCTCTGGTTGCCAGTAAACACACAACTCATCACACAATGACAATTTTCTACATATGAAAATACATTCCAATAGGTTGCCCCCATACATTCAAGCAAATGATAAGGTGACATTTGTGACAAATTAAAAATAAAGTGTCAAACCTAGTGTGTGCACAAAGGCAAAATGATGAAAATAAAAAAAACTACTATTTTATGTACATGCACACACACGCAGCCACCAGACGCACAGTCAGTCAAACAAATTTATTATGTAGAGAGATAATGGAAATAAACAAGTGAAAATGAAAATATAAATGAAAAATAATATAGGAAAAAAAATTTACACAAGAGACTGTGTGGTGTCCTTTATACCACTCTCCATTAAAGCAGAACTTATTCACGTGCGTTAAGCAAAAAAAAAAAACATACAAAAAAGGACTTAATGCATGAGTGTGTGTCTATCAAGTGACTGGGAGCAGCAGGAAAACAAAAACTTTTTACATTCAAATACATATTGTTTATTTATTATTTGTAATGAAAATTCCTTTCATAAACAAAGGGCCTACCAGCAAAGATGAGTTCGCAGTAGTTATAATTTTAAAGTAAAATAAAGTAAGAATGGAGAAAAGACCAGGACGATTTGTATCGATTTGTCGATAGTGTGCCACTATGTTGGTGGAGTTTTTGCGATTGAGTTTTTGTATTCGAGAAAAATATTGGGGATAACAAATAATTGGGACTTGGTCATGCATTTGACTTCACAATTGTAAATTGCAAAATTTGTCTATTTAGTTATAATCATGATTAAAAATCGAAAAAATTGAAAGCGTTGCCATCACCTGAAATAATAACAGCAAGCACAATAATTATTTGGCAGTCAATTGGGTGTTAGTGAGAGAATATCAAATATATTTCAATCAACCGAAAAGCGCAGTAATAAAATTTAAAATTGATCAACAAGACAATCAGTAAAAAAGAGCTCACCTATTTTAGGCAGAGCTCTGCTGCTTGAAAATAATATGCAATTAGTCATGGCTTGGGTTTGAAGGCATTTGAAGGCTGATGATCGTCGTGGTGAATGTGACACAGCCACAGTATGTACCCCAGCCAGTAAGTCTTTAACTATACATTTCTTGTCTTACTTAAAAACACCGCAATTTTCCCACAAAAAATCTTTCTCAATTTTGAGTAACTAAAATCCAACTTCAGCCTGCTAAAATTATTATCAACCAGTAGTGGCCTGGGGTTCAAAATAATTTATGTGTTGTGGAGCGAGTTGGTAGGTGCTCTGCTTTACTTTTCTTGTCTTTTCTTAGGAAATGTTGATCAAACATTTCATCACAAAAAGTCGGTTTTCAACTGTGAGGAATTAAAATCGAACAAAAGACCTGATGGAGTAATTCACAATTACAATAAAATTTAAAAGAGGTTTATTTGAATATTCCATACATAATTTTGTTGCAGTCAATTTCAGTCAATTTCTTTTTGCAGAACTTTTGCCTTTCTAATTTTTCTACTTTGTTTCAAAATAATAACATGTAAAGCAAACAGCTTACCTATTTTGGCTGAAATAAAAAAGAATAGATACATTAATTTACAAATACAGTATAATCGATTAAAAGAAAATATATTTCCATAAAAAGAACAAAATTACAGAAAAAGTTTTTCCATTTTTCTATATAAAAATTTATGCTCATTAATATTTACAAGCATAAACGGCCAAAATTTATTAACTAATATATAAAAAGAAAGAATATGAGAATTATGTTTCTCATTTAAAAATTTTACAGGTGTATTAATTGAAACAGATTGCAATTGAAATGAGTCTTTTGAAAAATTTGCTTGGCAATAACGAAACTAGCAGTATATTTAATTTACTTTAATTTTTATATATGAAAATAGTTTGGGTGCTATAAATTTCGTGATTTCATGATTATGATTATGCATGAGGAAAGAGAAGATTTTACTGCCACGTATCAAAAAAATTATTTTCGAGCCGCTCTAAAGTTCAAGCCTACCGACCTGGTGTGTTGGAAAAATATACATTGGGGAAAAAATATTTTGAAGCTTGGTCACACACTCAACCTCCCTACGTTTAACCAGGGCCTAACTTGTATTAAAGGGTGTATCACAAATCCAACTATTTGCCCTTGGTCATCATAGAAAAATTAAATGTCTAATTAACCTCCAAGAATTTTTCTCCGCAATGTTTTTTGCGAGCACATCGACCCCGTAGCGCAACCCCCTTAAGGCGCTCCCATACAAAAATAAAAAACGGTCGCCTAGAAATTTTTTTTTTTCGAATAAATTGCAATCTGATATATCGCTGCCTTTTTGTTAATAAAGGGTCAATTTGAGCTTTTTCTAGTACCTCTAACACTGTTTATCATACCTTCCTCAACATACCCAATCCAAATGGATTGGGTATCCATTTTTTTTTCACGATTTTGCGTGTCATCCTTGCATTCATTTGGATTGGCATCCATTTGGATTGGGTATTGAGATTGCGATAAATTTTCCACTTTCTTCTATACATGAAAGAAAGGATTCTTGACACAAAGACTAAAAGAAAATTTAATTAATTTGCAGTTTCTGATTGTCATAAAATTTTAGTTGAGAACGTGTTACCAGGTTTTATAGTTTATATACTAACGGTCTTATTCATAATAAATATTATAGGTTTATTAAACTCTTATTTGACAAATTTTCCATATAAATATGTCAATAAGGAGCCTTATAAGCCTGAAATAATTTTTATGAATGAGGGGAAAAGTGTATAATTACTGTCCTTTTCTTAACGTTGGCCCCTTGAATGGAATTCTCATATCTCTTGGCTTGCTTTCAACAGTTTGTGTTATCGCTTAGTTGAGCTGATTTAAGTCTACAACGAGCAAACTTGTATATTTGACTTTCTTTTCAGGAGAACAATAGGCCAAGGTAGATAAAGAGTTGGAAACTTTAATGTAGTTTGCTTGATATCTTCTCAGAACTGAAAGAAATATTTATATTTTTGTAGATGTTTATTTTTAAAATTCTCTATTTGTGTCATTTTTTGAAATTTTCTGAGGGTAACACTGGCTTTTTTTCTCATGCCAAACGCTATCGAAATCTCGTTGGCATTACATCGACTATATCGACAGAGAAAGAGGGAGAAAGAGAGAGAGGAAAAGTAGAGAGCTGGAATGCAGCTAACTCTACCACTAGCACAAATTTCAACCGGTGGAAAAGGTGTTCATAAAAAATAAAACGTTGCTCAAATACATTTTAGAAAAAATTTTATATGAAAAATATGTCGTAAAATGTGTTTCAACAATGTTTTATTTTTTATGAATACCGGTGTAAGTGTTTTGTCCCGTTTCGATTGTTTCACCTGTTTTACTATTAAATACGCTTTGCACTTGATTGAAATACTGAAAAGTAGTATTTTATACTTTTAAAATATTTTAACAACACATTAATGTCTATCTGAATGTGCATTAAAATTTATTTGTTCTTTACTGTAACTTTAGACCGTTAAGTGTCGTATATACATTTCGATATTATAACGAAAGGCACGCAATTAACATTCAGCTTTCACGTGTTACACATGTATGCGTGTTTTATATACATAAGTGGAATAATTGCAAAAGCATTCCAAAGAAAGTGTATGGCGAAACTTTGCACTTCGTGACTGATAATTTTTTTATTAATTATGGTCCAGAGAATGAATACCCAGACTCTGGAAAATATAACAATTTAAAAATATTAATTTGAGTCATCAATAAATATGTATAAATAGAAAACTTTTGGTGAAACAATTGAAAGAAATACGTTGAACACAAACTGCAGAGGCTATGCGATCAACACAAGCTGGCTCTACGCCAGCATTTACTTTTTTGCTTGTAATTTTATTGCTTTGCTTATTGTCAGTTAAGTTTTTTTTTGCGCAGAACTTGACTTTGTAAGTCCATGAAAAAATTATTGATTGCTAAATGAAACCTGTAAAATAAAGGACTTTCATCCTACCGATGTTTAAATTGATTCGAGATTGAAATTGAAACACAATGACCTCTAGATCTACACGAAAACAATTTTTTCATTTCTATATTGCAGAAATAGTAATAAGGCGAGTTTTAATATGCACAGCACTGCATGGGAACTTAGAAATAAGATTATTTGGCGGTATACTGCTTAAAAAGATTTAGCTCAAAAAGTAACTGCTTAATAAAAAAATTTTCGTAGACATGTACATACATCATCAGATGCTGAGAATGAGTCGTGAGGTTTGAAATGTATGGATCAAGAATAAACAGCGTTTTATTTATTACGGGTCAAAGAGAGGCAAAACAAAAAATAGGAGTTAGAAAAAAGTAACTGCTCAATTTTGTTAACTTTCTTAATAGAATCAATATGAAATCTTTTGATTCTGAAATAGTTTTCAGCAGGCGTACATCTAACATTAATGCCGTTTTCGTTTCTACACCAAATTACTCATTTAGTTTGCACTTTTTTCGCAAAATGTCACTTTTAATATTTTAGTGAAACCAAGATCAATGAAAATGTTACAGTAGCCATAAATAATTTAAAAAATTTATAGAAACAATCACCCTCAGAATTTTTGACAGCTTTTCTATGTTTAAAATGTTGCCCTTTGCTCTAGAAACGAAAACGGCATAAGTTAAACAAAACAAATCAATACAGATATATATTAAAATTAAAAAATTTTTAGTTTAATCTACGCTCGTATAAATATATTAATATAAAAAAGTATTATAGCGGTTTGAAGTTAAAATTGTTTTCGACTTTGTTTATTTCACCGTTAAAAAGTGTTGAACTTTGTTGCTGTGACAACCTGCATGAGAGTATTATGCCCAGCCATTATATATTTATGTGGTTTGAATATGTGTGTGTGTGTGTGAATGATTAATAAAACTCAGCTAATTGCTGAAAGTGTTTATCTAAATGCATCTACTGTATTTGCAACAAATCAGGTATGCTTCTGTGTGACAGGATTTGGCCGGCACTTATTAAAGTAATTTTAGAATTCCTGGTTCATTTATAGCTTCGTTTGGAACGCATGAGATAAGCACTATATTTGAGCCTGTAAATTTTTATTTTAGTAACTCAACCTATTTTGCTTCAAAATGTGGTCCATTTACTATCAACATTTACAAGAAAATTTCTAATTTTATGATCTTTAAACGTCTAACTCTGATCAAACCATACTGAGATATAAAATCCATAGAAATTTTTTGCAGTATAATTGATGCGTATGATTGATAACCCAATGAACACCTGAGCAATTCATACGTATGAGTGATAATCCATTTTATAATCTAATTACACTTACTTATATCTACTTTTGGCTTAATACTCGTATATTTGTATGCGACGAGTTGTACTGGTAGCTGCAAATCAACCCCTACTTGCTGAAAAGAAGAAGGCAGCAATATTTTGTTGTTGATAAAATCTGCTAACAGACACATTTTGCAAGTTCTAGTCATATAAGCAGAATACCGATCTATTATCATCATTTCGTGCTTATTTTTCACGACCGATTGTACATTTGTTTCTGAGCATAGTTAACAAAAAAATTTAAAAAATATCAAAATTTCTTTTAGTTCAAATGTTCCACAAAAAAAGAAAGAAAGATTTTTGGAACTCATTTTCAACTTATTTTTTTAACGCCTTAATCTTTCTTTCCCCAGGCTGGAGGATTTATGTCACTAATAAAGATTGAGCTAGAAAGAACATAAAACGTCTAGGTTAAAAGTAAGAACTATAGCTTTTATTTTTTGCAGTTAAACTTAAAACTTGTAGTCATTTTCTTATACCTGTAGAATGTACGAAACATAATGACATTAAATAATATTAGTTTTCAATTGTTAAGCACCTTAAGGGCATATAAAGTGGTTCTACTTTCTCAAATTTAAAAATATTTTTTCGTGATCAACAGTTTTAAGGAAGACAAAGTGCTGTTGAAGCTTTATTGTAGTTTGAATATTTATTTAGTAGCTGGGGAGCATGCCGGAACTGTTTGACGTCAGCCGCAACTGGTTAACGTTGCCCTACTTTTCAATGGAAACCACTATTTATTTTAGCATTGCGATGTCCTAGGCGCTAGTAAATTATCCGGCGCTGTATCATTTTTTCAAATAACCTCAAAGCCAAATCGCACCAAAAATACTCTACAAGCGGGGTTTGCTTTTAAATTTTTTGTTGTTAATATTTTATTTTATCGAAGCTAATTTCTCTCGCTACTCCTTTTAATGTTTCGTTGATTTCATGTTTGTTCTACAAATTTCTATTATTGCTCTCCGATTCGATTTGAACCTTCAAATAGTACAACTGATGTCAGCTATTGGGTATACTCAGCCATCGCAACAATTAAAACGAATACACAAGAAATAATTTATAGAGAGATTTGATCATGTACTTGTGTGTTCATTTTTTGTTTACATTTTGGGGAAACTCTGCAATACTTTTCAGTTGGCTTATAAGTAGTTCATAAAAGGCGAACTATAAGTCGATTGCCTAGAAGTTTACTTGAAGTATAACAATTGTGTATTTTAGTAGTCGACTATTCAATGTATGACAGGGCATGTAAGGATCATTGAAATATCTATCACAAAGTTATATGCAGAGAATGAAATATATTTCCGTTCAATGGGTCTTATTCGCAATAAATATTCTAGGTTTAATAAACTCTTATTTGACAAATTTTCCACACAAATAAGAGCTTTATAAACCTGAAATATTTTTTATGAATAAGTCTATATAACTATAATCCAAGTTTTGGGACGTTTTAAAACGAAGAATATTTTCGTCAGCGATGGCAAGTTTCCGCCCTGAAAAATATAAAAAATATCATCGTTTAAGAAAATTTCAGAAAACAATAAAGTCACATGGATGGAGGAATGTTAGCTTGTTATCGTATCATTTGTTCATTGTCAGAGCACACTGCATTTACTCTTTCACAATGGCAGGCATTACATTACAGGCATTAGCAAAGTAAGCTGCCCTTTAATGCCTAAATTTCAAAAAATTTTCTTTCACTTAACATCATTTTTTAATAACTCATTGGCTGCAACCTGCAATAGTACCAGGAGTACGTTCAACTGACTACAAGTTTCGTGTACTTAAATGACAACAAACTACCTTAGTTGCCAGTTGTGCTCCTGCTGCTGCTGTTTATAAATTTTCACTCGTTTTAATTCCCTACCGATGGTAAAGTTAGAATTATTTTAATGTCAATAAATAAACTTGCACTTGCCAACACACTTTTATTTTATAGTTTGAAAGCAGCACTTGCTATTTGCTTTGCTGTGCGTTTATTTATCAACATGAAGAACAACAGCACTAGCAACAACAACGATTATTTATTTAAAGCAAGCGATTAAATGCTGTTTACTCTCGCATGCGACATTTTCAATTAGGTTTTCAATTATACACTTTTCTTTGCCGTTAAGTATGCTTTAGTTATCAATGTTTGCATTGCTTGATATACATATGTAAGTATGTGTGAGCTTCTGAAGTTGGGTGAGGGAAATTGTGCGTGCGCGTGTGTGAGTGCGTGTGCTTGCATTTAACTGTAGCATAGAGATTTCTATAAGCATGTAAGTGTTTACGTGTGTGTCAAGTGTGTTTAATATCGCTGTATTATTGTGAAAAAAAAATTATTTGCATAAATTTTATTTACACTCAAGCACATAAGTATATTTGGTATTTACGTTAGTTTTAATTATAAAACAAACTCTGTTCGATTTTAATTACATTCTTTGCTTATCGCTTAATACAAGTCAAACAATGTAAAGCCAAATAAATTACTTGAGTTTCCCAACTACCAAACGTACTACATGAAGGCGGCAGTTAAGTAAATAGCTTTCTTCAGCGTAAAAGAACTATTTTTATAGAGAAATTATTTGCTTCGAAATAAACTCATATTTTTATCTCATCAGTTTTACAAACTGCTTCTCCTCACTGAAACTCTTATTCGGCTTAAATAAGCGAGATATTTCTATAAACTTTAATTTTTTACTTTATAGTCGAATTTTATGGTTTTCAATCGGCAATAATTTTATCAGACTTGAGTTCGATTTGACTTCCGCAATAGGAAGAGATTGATTTTTTTGCGCTAAAATTGGAGTGACCAACATTTATTTGCTTGAAAAACCAATTGAAATGTATTAATTTAGGTCCAAAAATTTTTTAAAAAATATCTGCTGTCTTTTTCAGCTGTCTATATGCCGACGACATTTCGTTGGTGCTAATCAACTCAGACTTGAAAAATTCTTAAAAGTTTGTTTGAAACTTAACTACTTATTTCATAATTCCCACGAACAAAATGAGAATCAGAATACAGAATAGTAGATTACAGAATCAACTTTTGCATCAGCAGTTAACTACACTTTTCTTTCTTAAAGAAATAGCAAGCAGAAATATTGAAAATTAAACTAGAGACTGACTACGAACTAAACAAAATTATATTTCCTACAGTATTTATTTAAAAAAATATTAGACAAGTATTAAACGGAAGCAAAGATTATTACCAAATAGAGCAATAGCTCGATCCGTAAGTATTTCAATAATATTGAAGCTTTTGCTCAAAATATTACATGGATAAAAAGAAACATGTAATCCGTGACTTTTTTCTATATATATTGCCAAAATTTTAATTCTAATATTTTGGTTTTTAAAAGTAAAAAATAACCCACATTATTTGCAAGAAACATAAAACTAAAGCGAAGTAACAAATTTTTTTATATAATTTCTCTTAATTTGCGATCTATTTTCCACAGAAATATTAAGCAAATAGTTTGAATTTAGTGACTAACAGCTTATTGAGCTCCAGTGAGCCCAATAAAAAAAACAAAAAATATGTTCTTAGAAGTGTACATATACTTAACGTAAGATGTAAATAAACTAAAATTCCCTACAAGGAAGATCAAGTACGTGGTATCTCTTCAGTATTTTTCTTTCATCACTGCCATTTAAACGATTAATGGCAAGCGGGCTTGGTAACAAATGACAAACATATTGCTCCTTAATTTTAGTCAAACATTTAAGTCGGTTCTTTTTAGAAGCAACATAAATTTTAAAAATTGTTGCTAACTTTTTTCTACCTATAAACAAAATTAAAGTGGACTTTAAGCTGAATCAGCTTTAAATGGCTGCCACTTTAGTTATCGAAAATGCCAAGTCATACAACCTCTTACAAGTTTAAATAAAATCCCATCTCTAATGAGATGACTCTCAAAAATTATGTATACATGTAAACACACACCTACATAAATGTAAGATTGTATTAGTAAGAAGAAACAACAAACATCAAATCGAATGGAATAACAGTAAAATTTTAAAGAAAATTCTGATTATTAATAAATAGTTCTTAAAAAATCTTCAATTTAATTATTTAATTTAAAAAAATTTACATTAAAAAACTTTTACATATAAAAATTATATTATGTTTGAGCAAAGTTGTTGCTAAATTAAAGTTCAAGAGAACTTCTGCTGGTTTTCAGTTTAGAGCAAACTTTTGCGCTTACAGTCGGCCTTTTCTCGTCTATAGTAGACAAAAAGATTACTTTTATTTAGCAGTGACTTAAAATTGCTTAAAGCATACTTTTTCGATGTCTATAGTTATGGGCCATTATCAAGTTTTAAAACCTGACACTAAAGCGAGGTAAGAAATGACAAAAATGTTTTCCATGTTTTTAAAATGCTTACATTAATTCTATATTATTATAATACACAGTATGTGTAGACTTAATTTTCCTTTAGATGTGGCGACTGCATTAAAGAATTTAATTGACAAAATGTGATTTTAATTTCAAACCAACTGCCATTTAAAATTTACTTTTTATTTCGCCTTATTCCAGTGTGTAGTCTTTGCGCATATAACAACGGTGCTGATAAAATTCAAGCATTTGCGTGTTAGAAATGACGGTGCTTCTGGTGACTAATGGATACGTGCGCACATTATTGCACAGTTTCCATAATCATGAATATTGGTGTGCTTAAAACCACAGCTACACTTGCACTACTCAACTTATTATTTCAAAATTTTCTATACTCTTATTAGAGGAAAATTTCAGTGAAATTTGATGTAGAGGTTTGTTTTTTTTTTTCATTTTTTTTTTTTTTGCTGAAGTGCTGCTCCAAAAGATGATTTCTGTTGATGTTGCTTGTGTGCTGCTATAATTGCACTGCGTATTTTAAAGTCTGTTGTCAATAAATGTATAACAATGCAAATGAGTTGACTGGTTGTTTGGAGGGGGTCTGTTGGTTGACGGACCGACCGACCGGCTGACTGACTGGCTGATGGTCGGCCGCCTCAATGGTTGTCTACAAATGAAGCATTGATGCTTTTAGTTTTGCCGTTGTTGCAGTTGTTGTTGTTGATGTTGCTGATGCTGTGTGCATTATTTTTCCGTATACAAAATAATGAAAAATACCCACTGACAAAGAAGCAGAAAAAGAAGTATGAGACAGGAGGCATGTGTAATTATAAAACACGTTATTCATGCAATAATTACAATTTTCGAGTCACTTTTCCACATTTTTTTTTTTGCAGTGGTTTTATTGGTTTAAATACATCATCGTCATCAACATCAAAAACACCATCGTTATCATTGTTATTGATTGAGAGAGTCTTTGTAAGCATTTGTGCTTTTGTGTTCTCATGAAAGTTAAACAAAAATATTAATTGCTTAAACATTAAGCTGCTGTTTTTGTTAATGCCGCTGTCAGGTAAAACAAATACTTAACGTTGTATGGCTTAAATATTTTAGAGGCCTTCAATTTGCTGTGAAACTGAATGTAATGCAAGTTTGTTTTAAAATTCAGAAAAATGTTTTTTTTTTTTTAAAGAAAAGTCTTACCATTAAGACCATTAAGAAAAGACTTACCTTAAAAATGAAAGACCAAAATCCCAAAACCAGTTCATTCATATTTGTAGTTACATTTTTCAAATCTAATTGAAGCTTAAATAAATCGCATGAAAGTTTATTGAATGTTTCAACACAGAAAGAAAAATCTTGTTCAAAGCTTAAGCCCTTTTTTACTTGATTTTAGTACGGAGCTACTTGGAACTTTAGGTACGCATAGTGTATTTAAAACAATCCGAATAGGGGTCATCAAAAAGAATCAATTCTTTTGTGGCTTATAACCTAGACAGACGGCAGAGTTAATTTGCATTAAGAGCTCACTAATTTGAATTAACGGTTTCTGCATTTAGTAAACAGCTGGATTTAAAAAACAGCTGTTCTTTGCTATTGATTTTTTGTTTTGGCATTTAAAATATTTACTTAGAGTTTACTTTTACACACAAACTGGATAGAAAACAGAGCGTAAAGTTTGCAGGTATGCTGTTGATAGGAAATGAACATTTATTTGCAAGCAAGTTAAAATTTATCTTTATATTATATGATCTTTATATTGTTAAATTAATTATTCAAGCTATTGATCTTTGGTTTTTTTATAAAAAATAATATTAAACAATTATTTATTTATTTTCAATATTTCGCCAACAATTTGTTGGCATCTTCAGGAAAATAATTATAAAATTCAAAAACAAAAACAAATTATTATAATTATTATAACTAAATAATTGTTAAATATTATTTTTTATAAAAAAAACCAAAGATCAAGAGCTTGAATAATTAATTTAATTACATAAAACATAATGTAGATAATTTTATTAACAACTAAAGTTATTAAATAAATAAATAAATGAACATATATATTAGCTAATAAAAAAAACAGTGGAAAAACTCAAAGTTGATTGATGCTTATGGGTATCAGATTAGCATCCTGCATGGCTGCTTTAAAACAGTAGGAACTCTGGGTATGAAGCACATTGGCGGCTGACGATCGTTGTGGCAGACGTGAAACAGTAATGGCCTTCAACGTTTCTAATGTTCTTTAAGCATGTTTGCCCATTTGGAGAAAGAAAGAACAAACTTAAATGTCCAATTGATAACTGCAAAATTTTAGAATTTGTAACATTCCTCTACATTGAAATAATTAAAACAACTTTTCAGCTGTTTCTTAGGTTCTTTTACATCCTCAATTAAAGATCTTAGGAAATTATTAAATTCTTCCTGCCCAGCTTTTATTTGGCAATTTTTCCCACAACCTGTCCCCACATTGTTAAAACTAAATTTGACAATGAATGATTGATGGCCTAGAAAAAAGCAGGAATCTGGTTTCAAGAAAAATTACAGAAATACAAAATACTTCTAATAGTCAGAGGCTGGCTACTAATTGGAAAAAGAATTAAAGCGTTCTCTTTAAGAAAAGCCTGGTTTTGCTTTCATATTTAATAAAGATGTAATTTAATGATAATAAGAACTTTAAGCACTAAATGACTTTAGAAGCAGGCAATTCTTTCTTGGTGTTTTTATTTTTACAAAGCAAAAAAAAAACTGTAATAAAAGAGCAGACAACTTTTTAACACTGTTTTGGGAAACAACAGCTTTTCTTTTAGGAAAAAAAGAATGTACAAATGAAAGCATGAAAAGGTTTTTTTTTTGTTTTAACACAATTAAAAAAAAAAAAGATAACAACACTCTTAGCGTTCACAAGTTAGATGTTGTTGTTGTTGTTGCTGGTGGTGGTGGTGGAAGTAGTGTCCAATTAAATACCTCTTTTTGCTCTTCTGCAAATGCCAAAGACTGGCAAATGTAAGAGCGAAAAAAAGTGCCAAGTGAAGGCTTTAAGAAGCTGTTAAACAATAAGTTAAGCATTACTTAGCAATTATTGCAGTTAGACATACTTAGATGAAAACTAAGCCAGCCAAACACTAAGACAGACAGATACAAAGACACACAGTCAGGAAGATGCCACAGACAGCCATAAAACCGAAGATGCTGTTTTTAATAGTTGGCAATATGTTGGCTGTAATACTGGTGTTAGATGCGCTTGGAGGGAACGCGTGCTTGTTGGTTGGTTTAAGGTTTGCATCAGTTCAGGCATGGCATGGAATTGTTGTAGTGTTCAATAGACCACAAGATAAAATTCGAAGCAATTGAAGAAGAAGAACAACAAGAAAAAAAACAACAAAAGACAAATAAAAGAAGTGTTAATAGTCACACGGCATTCGTTTCTTTCGCCCATCGTTGTTTTCATACGTGAAAAGGTGTTACAAACATAGTGAAAATCACACTTACAACAAGTTTAAAAGCTACAATTGTAAACCTTCAGCCCAACAACAATTGCTAAAAACAATGTTGCACAAGATTTTTTAACATAAGCGTGGCTTTTTTTTTTTTTTTGTTTTTGCTCTGCCAGCAAAAACAAAGCAAAAATTAGAAACTGAAGACTCTAATCTTTTTAATACTTTAAAGCTTTCGCAATAAAGCGAGCATTTTCGATTTGAGATTTTGTTTGTTGCCACAAAGTAGGAGTTTTATGGTATGGTAATGTTTTCGGATACACAAAAACCAGGCTGTAGAAAATACTGCTGCCTTAAATCGATTTTTTGGCATCTACACATATATATATATATATATATATATATATATATATATATATATATATATATATATATATATATATATATATATATATATATATATATATATATATATATATATATATATATATATATATATATATACATATATATATATATATATATATATATATATATATATATATATATATATATATATATATATATATATATATATATATATATATATACCTATATATAATCGTGGTCGGCTTTGTTATAAAAAAAATAGCACAAAGAAAAACGCAGAAATGTTCTAGTTCATACATTGCCAAAATGGTGGCTGCACGAGACAGAAGTTGAAAATTTCTGCTTTTGTAATTGTCAAACTCTTTTACTACTACATAAAAAATGACTGCGTGTAGCCTGCATATATTTATCTTCGGATGCATGTTTGAAAATCATTGGCCGAACACCACGCACTGCAAAGCAAATGATCAAGTTTTTTGACGTCTCTCTGTCGACGTTATGTCACATGTTCAGAACTATACATTGCTGGTGAAGGCATAGTGTAACCTGTTCGTTCATTTTCATTTATATGCACTTACAACCAAAAGAAAATTTTAAATTAGTTGTCGATATCAGCTCAAGCCCACCTTAGAGTTTGGCTTTATTTACAGATAAAACTACTAACACCCATATTTATCAAAACTATTGAAGGTTTATTACACGTTTATTTGACAAATATTCCGTAGAAATACGTCAAATAAGAGCTTCATAAACTTACAATAATTATTATGAATATTTAAATTAGTTAATCTTCAAACCACATTTACACAAAGAAGGTCGATAAATAATGTGGCACCCATTTGAAGCTGATTGAGCTTCAAATTCAGGCAACTTTAATTTTGACCTTAGTTAGAAGAAAGTTAGCAACACTTTTAAAAATTTAAGTTGTTTCTAATAAGCACCGACTTTAGTGTTTGACTATAGTTAAAGCCCAATAAAGTATTTTTGTTAACTTATTTTAAATTCCAAGTTTGAAGTTGCCAGCAATAATAATTGATAGATATTTGTTAATTTGAAATGAAAAACCCAGGTTTGCGGATGCTCTAAGTGATTTGACAATTGTCTGAATCGTATCCTTATTCAGTAAAATTATGGTGTTATTTTTAGATTCTCAGATTCTAAAAAAATTTTAAAAATTAAACATTTATATTTATGAAAGGGACAAAGGCCCCAGCAGCCAGCTCCTGACAAGTGTAGTTAGTAATATATAAATTTATTTAATTGTTTCTTTATTTATTCTTTATTCTATATTAATAAATAAAAATTTCTGTATTTAGTTTATCAGACTCAAGTTCTTTCTATATTATCCTTGTGATTTATATTAATTAAATTAGGCAAATTGTCCAATTTAATTAATATCAATCCCAAGGATAATCTAGAAAGAACTTGAGCCTGATAAACTTAATACAGAAATAATTATATAAGAAAAAGTTCGAATAATAAAAATAAAAAAAAAAATTAGTTTCTCAGAAAATCGATAGCCTCTGCTGAAATATAATCAACACGGCTGAATATTTTATTTCTCTAGATACATATATGCCAATTTATCTTTTTGGTGGTTACGCAATTCTCTTTCATTATTTGAAAAACACGCTTCTAAAAACTGATACAAATCAATTTTAAGCCGTAGGGTATTTCTATCAAATAATGTCCTTAATTCTTTTGATTCATTTTAGCGGCGAAAAACTTGAAATTGAAAAAACCAAAAACTATCTTTGACTAAATTTTGAAACCAAAAAGGTTTTACGAACTTCACACACGACTTTCATGAACCTCAACAGACCGACCACAAAAACAAATACATTTTTGTTATAAAAATACCAAGCTGTTGCCAAAGCGGATGATACCTCCCCCCCCCCCCTCCCCACCAACACCAACAAACACTTTGAGGAAAAAACACAAAGGAACATAAAAACAAGGAAAAATGTTAAAGCAACACATTTTGTCACTATCGCCACTTTGGAATCTTAAATTTTAGTTTTGCTTAGAAGTGAAAAACACAACTAAAGAAAGAAAAGCTGCTTGTTGCGACTAAGTACTTTTGGTGTTTGTTACATAAGATGAACAATATAAGGAAAGTTGCAACAAGAAAGGCAAAAGAGGAAATATGGAGAAAATAAAAAAAAAAATAAAAGAAGAGAAGAGAACTCAGTGTGTTTGTCGAAGTTCACATGGCAGCCGATAATGGATGTGTCCCTTGGGTGCACTATTGAAAGCCACATAAGATGCTGTCTAGTCACACTAAACATATGTAACAAGCTTGTACCGCTTACAGTTCTGCTTAAAACAGCAACATTGCCAAAACCACTGCCAGACTACAACAACAAAGAAAAAAAACATCGCAAATTTTAATAACGCAGTGCTTCTTACAGATCTAATGCAGGAAGTAAGCACATGATGGAAAGCAAACTTTTAAACCTTTCAAAAGCCAACAACAAACATTCTGTGCTTTGTTTTACTTCTTCTTCTTCACATTTCTGTCTTACTAGAGGTTCTAGACAACAACTACCACTACATATTTTTTTTACTTTTTTTTCCATATTTGATAAATTTGAGCTTTACCCAGGTGTAGCAGTGTCTATGACTATAGTGGACATAATAAAGCCAAAGCATTTTACTACCTACTGTTCCATATGGAGTTAAATTTTTTGGGGAGAACAAAAAAAAAACTATTAAATAGTATATTTATGACTTTACACGGGTGAAGCAAAATATAAGAAATGTTTATACTTCCTGATATGGTTTGATGGTAAGAGGGTGGTTATGAATGCAACAGAACAGAATGCCACTGTTTCAAGCAAGCCATCAAGCACATTTACAGAGTACGCGCCTAAAAGGAGTACAGTAAGAAAAACGAAAATGAAAGGATCAAAACTTAGATGTGTATTCCAAATAGATAAGATAAAATTTTCGGAGAAGAAAATTGTCTTACAATTGATAGAAAAAAAAATCATCAGCACAGCGAAAACGAATGATTGGATACACGCCAATGATAATTGTGTGAATGAAAAGTCAAATTATCAGAACCTGGTCACCAAAGTTGTAAAAGTGGCAGTGCCAATTTAACATGTCCAAAGTTCAAATGATGGCGAATAATAAAGCTTAATGGCTTCGAAACAGCTGGCGGTAGACTAGCAAAAACTATTTTGCTTTCTTTAATTAAGTTTTGTAAAAGGCATTGCTATAATAATGCAAGGTATCATGATCAAAGTTCAAATGATGGCAAATAATATAGCTTAATGACTTCAAAACACCAGGCGGTAGACTAACAAAAACTATTTTGCTTTCCCTAATTAATAATATTAAATATACATAGAAAAAAACAGGTTAAGAAAGTAGGAAATAAGATTAGATCGCTCGAGTTGAAATCATGTTCTTCATTAATTTTAACTTTATAGTCGAGCATTCAAAAATTAATATAATTATTTATTTGCTATTTGAGTCAATTGAAATATATTATCTTAGAGCTTTTAAAAATGTTCTATCCTTTTCAGCTGTCTATATGCCGCCGACATTTCAGTGATGCTGATCAACTCGTCAGCAGACTCATTGTGAAGAAAAATAATTGTGTTACAAGACGATATGTTTTCTACATTAAAGGTTTATTAAAACATTTCGAATTCCCATTGTATTCATGGGAATTATGGAACAAATAGTTACGTTCTAAACATTCTTTCACGTTTTTTTTTTTGAGCCAACTGATGATTTGATGAGCATCAACGAAGTGATTTGGTTGCAAGGGTGTCTACTTCGTCATAGACCCGAATATTGCGCGATTTTGGTGAGTGTATCGCTCTATGATATCACAAATATACAAAAAGATTTAACATTGGCAGCAATTTTCAAAATAAGAGTAGCTTTCAATTTTGGCCCACCTTGTATAAACAATACTAGCTCTTAGCTTTCAAGCAAAGCTCAGTCTAGCCGGTACTAATTTTTTAAAGCCAATGACCACGGCCTTTATTCACAACAAAAGACCAGTTGCCAACTATTAATTTGATCAGTTGTCTGTGTGTAAGTTGTTATTAAGCCAAGATAGCAAAAATTATGAATAAAAGTGCTAATGCTTAGAAGATATAAATTTGTATACACTAGATTAGAATTTTTGCCTGTGTGCAGCAGCACAGTTTTTGCTATTAATCAAAGCTAGTCTCTAGCGAATTTAATTTTTCAAATCATCTTAAAACACAATGAGCATAAAATATATTTTAAATTATTACCGACATCATTGTTCCACCCTCGCATAAAAATCTACTTTTAATGCTCTGTGACAACATGACAGTTGTTTTTCTTTTTTCCAAGCTGTTGTACTTGCTGTTTTGGTTGTAACACCATTGTCATCGACGACATCATAACTGATAGTTATCGCCACCTTGGAAAGAAAAAAAAAAAACGAAAACTTAAAGATAACTTGCAAGCCAAAATCACAAGCGAATACTAACGTACATACTAACAAATATTTTGCCTTAGTGTTTGTGAACATTTTGAAATCTGAAGACACATTTGTTTAACGCTACACCACATCATATACTGAAAAGAATTTTATTGCAAAACATATGAAAAACAAACAAAAAAAAAACATACACATTTATTAAAAACATGTTTATGCTCAAACAATAGTTACCAATTTTTTTTTTTTTTTTTACATATTTTTTCGATAGAATTTTGTGCTTAAATCTCTGGCCTTTTTTCCAAACTAAAATCGTGTATCTTTATTTTAAAATCTTGTTTGAAAGTCGTAAGGCTTAACAAAAATCCTTATCACATTTTAAACATCGTTAGCAAAAGAAAACAAAGGCGGATAATAGAAAAATAACAAGACAGGCAATAGAAAAACCACAAGAAAAAACATAAGCCATGATTAAATTCTATCTTAAACATGACAGTTGTCAACTTCGCCTGCTCTTGCGGACACTCAGCAAAACAGTGTGAAATTACAGCATTTGAAGCGATTTGAACACCAGCAGCCAGCCGCATCACCTGCACCTAAATGCTGCTAAATACTTTTAGTTAAAAATTAGAAGAAGAAAAAAATAGGAATCGAATATTGGTTTAATAAACACAATTTTAATTAAATGCCAAGTTATTCGATACGATTGTTTTCTTATTCACGAACTTGCTAAAGTTTTTGCTCATTATCGCCATTTAATTTGTTTGCCCCTCCTTAATTTATTGTTGAAAGAAAAAAAATAACAAAAACTTCTCATTGCCCACAAATATTGTGAAACTGTTGTATGTTGCTGGCAACATTGTGGCAGTTGCATGCATGCACTGAACGCGTGTGTGGTCCCGTTTAAGACTTTCGAGTTTTAAATCAATTTGGATGATTTTTGTTTTTTTTTTATTATTCATTAAACTGACAATTAACTGGCTTTTTTGCATGACGTTGGCAGCGTACTGCTTCATTAAAAATTATTGCTGTATAAAACAAAAATTACTTTTGAGCCGCACTTCTACTACATTTTTATTTTTTGTGCAACTGAAGAGCGGAGCAGTTGAACTTCAGTGCAAAAAATTAAAAACTAAGTTAAGCTAAACTTCGTGGTTGTGTTGCAAATAATTTCAGCTTATCTATTAATTGTTTCAGCAATACAAAAAATACTTTAAAACAGCAAATAGAAACTTATATTTTTCTTTTATTAAGGCGGAATTAAATTGTACTTTATTTGAAAGTTTGCACTGGTATGAAAGAGAAATTCAGTTTCTGTGGAATGGGAAATAAATATAAGCTTTGTTTTCACTACTTCTTTCTGTGTCGTTCTGACGAACCAGTAGCAAATGGGATTGAAAGTTAAGTGACAAATGGGGAGTGATTTACGTCAGTACCTGGCCAAAAACGCCAACCCAATGGTGCACCAGATTACGGCTGTAATTCTGAAGTTACATCGCATCTACTGAAGGGCCTTTAATACTACAACTTGTTTGCTACTGTACTTGGCCCATAACAAACATAAACGAGGGTGGAACAGCGATTTTGGTAATTATTTAAAAAGCCTATTGTGTTTGGGATTATTTGAAAACTAAAATTGGTTAAGCCCGTGTGATTTTACATTTTTCTTGCATTGTTTAAGTTTTGGAGAACAGTGCGAATATAATGTAATAATAGAATTCAGTATGAGCAAAATGTTCAGCTATATTAAGGTAAATGCAAAACTGTCAACATTTTTGTTGAAGTTATCGATCAGGTTATGTCAAAAAAAAAATTTAAAATTTGTCAATTTAAAACTGACATTTCAAACTTTAATGTTGCTGCGCCAGCGGTTTGTGGACAATTTTTGCGATTTAACGCTTCTTTTTTTTTGAACATTTTCATTTCCTAGAGCTTCCTTGAAAATAAAAAGAATACAACACTTAAAAAAAGATGTCAGTTTTGTATAGTTGGTTCTTTCTAGCAATTGCTGTTTCTTTCTATCACTTCTTTACCAATTAATGAAAGAAAAATTAAATATCATACGGCCTTTGGAGAGTAGCTTTTATTAATAGCAATAACTGTGCTTCATAATTTTGCTATCTTTGCTTTATAGGAACTTACACACAAAGAATTGGTCAAATTAATAGCTAGCAACTGGTCTTTTGTTTTTTGCTGGGGAGTTGGAGCTATCTTATCGCTGCTGCACTGCAGCTCCCTGGATGATACACGGCTGGTAGCCAGGAATTCCTAATAGCATCAGACCTTAACCAGTCTTGATAATACCGGCGCTTTGGTTCCTTACAACGTAGCGTCTGTTGCTTAGAAACCTGGCTACGAGGCTCAGAACATAGGCCCAAAGGCCATATGACCGGTTTGGTTACCAACCTTCCTTTCATGCGAACTTTAGGTACCAACCACAGCCACTACTTTTCAGCCAACGAAGGATGCTATAATTGTTCATGAAGACTCCGTAGAGTCATACCGGGGCACGGATAGCCGTACTGCCAAATTGCTTTTTGGAGGAGGGTTTCAGCACTTCCTTCAGGACACGCCTCAACTAATCCGGACCAGTTTAAGATTTCTGGTTACCAAGATAACCGAGTAATCCTACACCCCACCTGCCTAGTAAGAATTTATTTCGTTCTTCGTGCTTGAAAATGCATAATTAAAAAATGTTGCCCATGAGCATGCAGAGAATGCTTGATTGTGAGAGTGCGTAAAGAAAACTATTCTGATTGCAGGCGTGCGCAACGTGAGCGAAAAAAACACTCACGCTTGCGTCTCTAACCTGTATAATACAACACTGCTTTACCTTACTTGTATTCTACAGCTGTCTAATTTACAAATGTAAAAAAACACATTTGACATTGAACGCCATTTGAAAAAATAAGAGCAACTTTCAACAGGTTGATTTCTTTAGTCCCACCTGTTATTTCACCATCAATAGTTAAGATCGTGATACAACTAATAAGGTAGTCTCGTCAGCTGAGCCGTTAATCACCTGACTACTTCAAACTGTCAAGAGAATGCAGAGATGAAAGGCAGCCAAAACGAGATAGCTACTCAGCGTAAGCTCTGTTCATATATCTCCTGCAAATGTAGAAGTGGAGTATTTTTGACAGTTTGCAGAAGTTTTACAAAAACAAAACAGCCGGTTGTCCACCTAGCAAATAAATTTTACTTTTCTTTACTTAATTGATATTGATTAAAAGTAGTGAAAACCCAAGGGTTGAACTTGAGCCTGAAAAAGTAATTTAATATAAATGTAAAATGCACGTTATTTTTATTGAAGTTATTCTTATTGTAGTAAAAAGATTACCTTATTAGTTGTATCATGGTTAAGATCAAATAACTTATGCATGTTAACTGTCTCTTTTCCTTTTGTATGAAGTATTTGATTTTCAGACAGCACAGCAAAAACAAGCGTTTCGCCCAAAAACTGAAACCCCCTAATGTATAAATACATTAATTTTAAACGACTCAAAATACAAAGAATTTTATCTTAAAAGAAAACAAATGATTTAAAATTTTTTCTGAAAACACTTTTTTCAAGATTTCTGCTTCTCTGTAATACGTCAAGAAGCAAAAGTTAAAAAATTGCTTTTGTATGATCTGTTATCAGAGCATTTACATCAGCATACAGCAAAAAATTTACAAACTAAAGTGAAAACAAAAAATACGAATATAAAAGCATAAGCTTGTCGTTAACGAGTAAAGTTATCAAAAGTTGTCAAACAATTAGACGCACCTTGAAACTGTGTTGTAGCATGAGATAAAGCTTATAAAAAAATATTTTATATTTTCATAGCAAGAGAAAAAACGAAATGACATATGAAAAAGGCCTTTCAAGAGAAAACCGCCAGAAAAAGTTACAAATTATTTTTCTTTAAAAAACTATAACAACTCAATCAAGATTAAGGTGCAAAAATTCAGCTGATCTAGCTGGAAGAAAAACAAAGTGCTGCATTGACAAATGATGGATGTAGATGCGTGGGTGCTGCCAGCCCGCCAAAGAGGCTCTTTAAGAGTTCAGGCTGGCAAAGACGACAAGAGTCGACTGTGCGGCTTAAAGCAGACAGAAATTAATAAAATCGATTATAGATTTTAGATAAAATGTTTTACTTGTGATAATATTATTATAATTCCTACTCCTGTGTGTGTATGTGTGTGTGCGTGTGTGTTTGTCTCTGCTATAGAAAAAGTGATGGTTGGCAAAAAAGGCCGCCACCGCCGCCGCCGCTAAAATTATTTCCAAAGCAAAGGTCAAATAACGGTTTCTTATAAAAGATCTCCATCCAACAATAATAAAAAGTTTAAATATGGGATACAAAGAAACACCTACGCTTTTGATTGTTTAGTACATTTTACTTTGGCTCGTTTCGGTTTGCTGTGAAATTGTATTGAAATATTCAACAGTTGTTGCAGATAAACAGCCAGATAGACAGACGGACAAACAAACAGCCACAGAAACCAGAACCTTTTAGCAACGCAGATATTTCTTGGTCTCATTGTTTCTTTGGTGTTTTTTTTTTCTGCCAGTCTTCCTTTTTTGTTTGTTTAAAGAAGTAACAATGTCTTAATTAGATATTCGAGTATGTGTTTCGAACTCTTTTATTCATTGGTTGCCTTCTGTGAGTCAGACTGTCTGTTTGTTTGTCTCTCTACTTTTTACGATATCTACCTATATATGTACGTAAGTATATCTATATTCGAGCAATTGTTTATAACATTTTTGGCCATACTTGACTATGAGGCTCTTTTGTGCACTAAAATTGGCAAGGAAGTAACTCCAAATTTCATTCCTTCTCTATAAAGATATCAAACAGTTACTACTGTCTCTTTGTTGTTTTACCTTCTCTCTTTCTGTCGTCGGAAAATGCCATAAGTAGAAAAAAAGGAAAAAGACTTGCACAAAGATCACAAGCAAAACATTCGTTGTCCGCCTTTGGCCAACAAAAAAAAAAACAAGAGAACATTTAAAATTTAAGCAAAACCGTCAGTACTTAATCTTTTACTTGTTGATTGTCCACCAGAATTGGATGTGTTTATAATAAACAATCATGATCGTAAATAAACATTCGTGGCGCATGCTTTCTAATGTTGGTTAACAAACATCCAGCAGACAATAAAAGCAAAGAAACGCATTAGTTTCAAGCGAATCTAAAAATTTATTTTTCTGCCTCAATATGTTGCAGTATTTTTTTTAGGACATTTCATTCATATTCTAATTACTGTGCCTGTCTGTACCGGGGTACTGGGTTAAGTTTTGTCCAATAAGACACAACCTGCAACTTGGCTTCTTGGTGTAGAGAGGTGCAAACGAATATCGGTAATCTTACCGACCTCTTCCTAGAGGACCTTATTAAAACTTGTGTCTGTACATAAACTAGCTTCACAGTTTCAAGAGCCAAACTGTCTTGTTTAGTATTGATTTTAATTTAAAAAAAAAAATTTTATTTATTAAAAAAAAATGTTTTATTTTAAATTAAAAAAAAATGCCAACATTTTTAATTTTGTTTCAATTTAAAAAAAATTTTTTTTTTTTATAAAACTTCATTGTAAACTGTGAACAGTACATTTTCAATCCACGGCAGTAACTCCGAAACTCGCGCATAAACTCCAGGCTTGTTGGCTTGAGCACAGCCAACACCCCACGAGACAATACCGATTTGTTTCTTTTTGGCCACCAGCGGACCACCCGAATCCATTTGACAAGCATCAACACCGCCACTTTTGAATCCCGCACATAACATTCGTTTGGTTATTAGACCTTTCAATTGCCGGTTGCAAACCTGTTGCCGCACTATGGGTATATTGGCCATCATTAAATAGTCAGCTATTTGACGGGTCCTGGCATCTGTGTAACCCCAACCCAATACTGTGGCATAACTGCCATCTTTTATTTTGTCTTTCTGTGTGGCCAATTGAATGGCTTGTACTGTGGGTCCAAACGTAAACGAACCATTTATTCTCACCAAACCCACATCGTAATCCTGAGTAGCACTTGACCATTTTTCATGATAATAAATGGCCTCAACAGCATGAACTTCTCCATCTACAACTCGCCGGGTTTTTTCACCCACATGCACTTTTAAAACCGAAGGTGAGGTAAAAGCTAAACAATGAGCCGCTGTTAGGACAGTGCGTTCGTTGATTATGGAACCACCGCAACTATGATAACGACCAAAAATGGTGTCCGTCAGCATGGAAGCTACAAATGGATAATTTTCGTTGGCCACAAAACCACCAATAATTCTGGGTTGAACTTGAATACGTTTTAGTTTTACATCATTTGCTCTACTGGAGGCCAGCAAAAAACCAGCAATTGTTAAATACACATTCCTTAACCGCGAAGCGTTCATAATGACTCAATGTCTAACGAATGTCAAGCTCAAATTACCTGCGCTCTGCGTGTAGACTTCGTTCGACAAAACAAGACTGTTAAATAGTACTATGATAAAAACTTATTGCTTCAAACAATGATTTATTTGCATTTAATTGTTTTCCCGTTGCGTCATTTGAAAAGATAACAAATAAAGCGAAAGATATTGATGAAGTTCGAAACTCTCTTTCACAACAATTTTTGCCAATTTAAGAGAAAAACATTTAAGTTGTGTAAATTATAAACATCTATGAAAGCAAAGCATTTTATTTCAAGCAAACTCAAATTAAAAAAAGAATTTTTTTTTTGTGGAAAAAAAACTACACTATACACAGAAGACCCTGAGAAAAAATTCTATTGTTGCTAATATAAGTTCATATTGTAATAGAATCCAAAAGAGACAATAAAACAGTTGTTTTTTGGTTAATATTGATAAAATGAGAAAAGAAAAAGAAAATTCAGTGAGCTTTGATTACTTTAGGTCGGTGCTGACGACGAACGTGGCGGCTCCGAAACATCTGCAGATCTGTTCACTGTGCTTTATTTGCCTCTTTATTATTCAACATTAAGCGAAATAGTGGCGTTTTAGTAAAACGAACGAAGGAAAAGGGTGTAAGAAAATTTTAAAAAATATCAGCTTGTTATATTGGCAAAAATCAAATATAAATTACTATAATATAGTCTTGTTCAACGAAGTTTTAACGTTACCGTACGTACCACAGTATTCATTAATGTTACAGTGTGGTAACAAATTAACGCTAAGATTTAGTTCGATCTGGCAATGTATTCTTACCAGTGAGCTGCAACAGGTATGATCGCATTTGATACAACTGCGATAAGATAAAATCAGTTGTGTTCAAGAAAAAAAAGCTCCTGATACATGCCAAGATCGCTAGAGACAGTATTGGTGATTTGATTTGTTTAAAAGCTAAGCGTCTTGCTGATGACTAATATCTATGTGTACGTTGAATGACTTTTGCATGGCTTGGTTGTGATGAAAAAAAAATGTGCGTGTACTAGATCGATTATGTTTGTGTTTTTTATACGTTCGGCTTCGCGTATGGAATTTATTTTTCTACTCCTAATACATATATGCATAGGTATATATGTATACAGTATTTATCGGATATAAGAACATCTCATATAAGAACAAAACGCTTATAAGAAACATTTGCAAAAACACCATATCTTTTTAGTGTTTTTTCTAACAAAAAAAAAGTTTCATATAAGAAAAACGCTTATAAGAAAAAAAAACTGATAAAAGAACATTTTTCTTGAACACCAGAACCACAAAATGTATAGAAAAAGAATTCATATAAGAAATTTTCAAGGGCAACGCTGAATTTATGTAGGTTGCATGGACAACTCTGTTTTCTGACAGTTTTACAGCAACAACAACGTTTTTTTTTACTTTTAGTGCTCATGAGAAGTTTTTGTTTCTTGCCTCGTAAATAAATAAATACATAAATAGTACAAAATGAATTATGTATGTACATGTAATTACTACATATAATTTTTTTATTCAATTTGAAGTTGTCTAGTTTTTTTATATCTATTTACTAAAGGGGTTAATAAAATAAAATTTGATTTATTTTTCTATTTACATACATACATCTACGTATATACATAAAAAGGTAAAAAGCTCGTATATTCATATGAGAAACAAATGCCTTATGGCCATGGCTACTTATATAAGAAATAAGTTTCTTATATAAAATAATTGTATATAAGAAAGAAACGCTTATAAGAAAGTTTTTTCGTGGATTTTTAAAGTTTCTTATATCCGAAAAATACTGTATAAACAATTATATAATTCGTTTGATATTATTCAGTGAATTTTGTAGTATGTCTAGATCTTTTGATGAAGTTTTTTTTAGAGCAGTCAACTCTTCGACACTTCAAATTAGTACAACGGGACCTTTCTAGGACCCAAGTGGTCCGGTCTCATGACCGCCAGTCCATGTAGCATGACACTTCAAATAAACTGGTTTAATTGAACAGTTTAAAATCCCGAACTTTTTTAGAAACCGTTTTTTTTTTTTACTTAAAATTTGATTTTATTATTTCTATTTTTTCCAACTTTTTGTAAAATATTTATAACAGGTTATCCATTATGCAGTTTCAAAAGTAAAGGTAAATGAAACACATATAAAGTAATTTTTTTCATGATATTTCTTTTTTATTATAAAGTTTGAACGTTGACATTATGTGTGAAACTTCTTCACATCATTTAAATGACCACCACGCTAAGTAGTGCAAGCATTGATACTTTTGAGATAATTTTCGACCACTTTTTGACACATATTGGGCGGTTACTGGTTTTTAAGTGCTCAAGAGTTAAAGGTTTATCTGCCTAAACACGGTCTTTCGCGTAGTCTCACAAAAAAAAGTCTAGTGGTGTCAAATCGCATGATCTTGATGGCCAGTTGTTGTTGTCACGAGGAGAAATTAAGCAGCCATGAAATGTCTCCTGCAATAAAGCCATATTCGCTCGAGTTGTGTGGCATGTGGCGTTGTCTTGTGGAAACCACATATTCTCCAAGTTGTATTCTTCAATAGCAGGCAAAAAAAAGTTGGTTATCATACGACCATAACGCTCCGAATTGACGGTGACAGCCGTTGCATCGTCGTTTTCGAAGAAGTAAGCTCCCATCACACCTTGGGACTAAAGACCGCACCAAACAGTGACTTTTTCTGGATGTAATGGCCTCTCTTCAATTACTTGAGGATTCTCAGAACTTCAATTATGACAATTTTGTTTATTAACACACCCACCGAGTGAGAAATGTGCTTCATTGCTGAAGAAAAGTTTGTTCGAAAAATCGCCCTCCACCGCCTGCTGCTCAAGCACCCATTCCAATGTATCTACGACGTTGTGAATGGTCAGCTGACTTCAGTTGTTGTGTGAGCTGGACTTTATATGGAGGTACGTAGAGATCTTAATGCAAAATACTCCATAATGTGCAGAAAGACAGTCCTAATTTCTGAGAACGACGAGGAATTGTCACGGGTCTTCGGCAACACTTTCACTTACAGCAGTGATATTTTCAGCGGCACGAGCGAAGCCATGATGCACAGGCCTTACAATATTTGTAACGGCTCCAGTTTCTTCAAATTTTTTCACAATTTTGCCAATTGCTTGAGTATTTGGACGATTATGTAAGCCGTAAGCTCTTCTTAAATCAAAATATGTGGCTGTGGCAGAATCACCGTTTTTTTAGTATGTTTGGATAACTTTTATGCGCTGTGTGATTGATAATTTCATCAATGTCAGACTTTCAACTGAGAAGAAAAAAATTGGTTTAACAACTTAGTTTGACAGATGTCGAGTTCCAGTACTATACTTTTTGAAACCACGATATGAAAAGCACTACTCTAGTTTGCCCCTTTTGCTGAAACAAAACTGTCTTGTTTTCGAACAAAAATTTTTAAATGTTAAATGCTTGTGTATGCTTGAAAGTTCGATATTTTTAGCTAGTTAAAAAACACGAGCATTGTTATTGGTTCGATCAGTTTTGGGGCAATCATACCAAAAAACGATTCAACTCTACTGCAACAATTTGTCAATAAAAGTGATCGTTCAATATAATCGTTTGCTAAAATTACACTCTATTGTTCATAAACTAAAAATTTTAAACAAAAAAAAATTGTGTTAAAGATTGTGTATGCTCTAAAGTTTGATATTCGTAGCCAGTCTCTGACTCTTGTATTTTTTAGCAGATGGTAACTTTACAAACAGTAGTTATAATTTAGCCGTTTTACGCTTTACATGCTGCCATTAAATTATGCACGACATACCTACATATGTATGTACCTATATGTCTTATATATATGTATACATCAATAACAATAAAAAAAGTTACGAAACAGCTATAACATATACATATGTATAATAGAACTAAACAAAATTTTTGTATGTCTTCAATGACAAGTACGTACGTTTTGTTGCAAAACAACAACAAAAAAATATCCTTGTAACAATGACAACGAATTCAATTCAATCGGGTCATGGTATGATGAAACAAAAAATATTGCAAGTCATGCCTAATAAAATTGTTCTCAGCATCCAAATGTACGTTTATACACACGTGTGTGTATGCATGTAGGGATCTGTGTAGGATTCATATGGATCAACTTTACGAGCAAGCAATTTCTTTTTGTGGAAATATTTGTAGGTTTTTATTCATCTTCTTCTCGCTTTTTTTTATGACATGAATGCGAAAATGAAAGCAAATTGTCGACATATTTTCTAATTTTGCCAACACATGAGCATAAAAAGTACTAACATGAACATGAACGTCAATAAATTCGTTCAAATACGCAAACACACACACACACACAGACACGCGTAGCAAACATTGTTCGCTCCAATTTTATTTTATAATGTTTTTGTGCGGATGATAACACCAACTGTTGTTACATCAAAATTCAAGGAAAAAAATTAATATTTCATATACAGTAGAGAGCAGATATACACATATACATATGCGAATGTTTGTTGAAATATACATACATGGGTATATGCGTATGAGAGTCGGTACGGTGTATATTAATCAGGGGCCGAATTACGGCATTCATAGCTGCACGAAGTATAAAGTAAAAAATACTGTAAAACAAAATAAACAACAAGCACACGGCATTCGTATTCGAATACGATCACGAATGCCATTATTCGATTACGAACGTCATAATATGATTCTAGACGGGGTCCATTTCTATGGACGAAGCTTTGGCGATATTGTGCCATTGCTTTTTGGATTGCTTTTGTTATGAGGAAAAAACTTCCTCTGAGACGTACCCAACAAAACTTTGTTTTCGAGGCATCCGATTTCCGATTGTTGTATTTCTAGAGGCGGCTGAAGAGACGCGGTGTAAACGTGGTCGGTGTGTTGGAAAGAAAAAGGTATTAAGAGTTGGTCATAAATTTTACTACTCTGCGGGCAGCCGTAGAGGAGTCCATCGCAGACAGAAGTTTGATACAGGAAAATTTCATTTTCGAGGAGTTCAAATACTGGGACAAATCAGTCCCACAAAGTGATCAAACCCCTTCGAACGCCCACATACACGAATGAAACAAAAATCAGGCACCCCGAAAATTATCTCCTCGAATCTGATATGTCGTAGTCAGGGCTGGGCAGTATTTGAAACACAGGCATTTAAAATACGTATTTAAAATACAAATACGTATTTTGTATTTGTATTTTAAATACGTCTCATTAATGTATTTGTATTTGGTATTTTAAATACTAAGCGCTTGAGTATTTTGTATTTTAAATATCAAATACTCGTGTTCTCAAAATACATTTTAAATTTATGTTAAAAAATATGCGCTAAAAATTATTCCACTCATACATCAACTAAAATAGAAAATTGTGCTACTGTATTATTTCCAAAAAAAAAAAAAATAAAAAAAATAGAAATACCACAATTTAATTACCAATGAATGCACATACTTACAGTAATTGAGAAAGTCGCCAAGCTGTCAGAAAGTTAAAAAATTAAAAAATTAAATACAAAGAAAAACAGCGTTCGACATTTTAATGTAGAACAAGAGAAAAAAATATCAATCAAATGTTGACTTGGATGGCATTTGGTGAAACGTTTTTAATTGTCACTTTTTTCTTAATTCCGTTATATGTCTTTCAATAAAATATCGTGTTCTAATAAAGAAATCATTGAGATTTTGTCGTTAGCTGGGTTTCTCTATTCGCCATCAAGAGATTGTTTGTCTGATATCACTTTTGAAAAACTGGTGTTTATGAAAGAAAATAAAAACTTTTTTGTTTAAAAGTATTTTGTATTTTCAATACATATTTTTGTTACACTGTATTTTGTATTTCAAATACTTGCTTTTGGAATGCAGTATTTTGTATTTTAAATACACAACTTTCATGTATTTTGTATTTTAAATACATCAGAGCATGTATTTTGCCCAACACTGGTCGTAGTGGAACTTCTTTTTTCTAATGACAAAAGCTTTCGACAAATCAATGGCACAATATCGGCCAGTTTTTGGCCACTCAAATTGACCCAACGTAATTTGTATATTTGTGTGAGAGGTTGTGTGGTGTACACACACAATACATACATTACCAAGGTCTTTTTAAATGTTGCTACACTTAAAAGATTTTTGGTTTATTTTTTTGGGGCGGAAACTTTTAATCAAAAATTTAAAAAACAAAAAAAAAATTAGGAAATTAAAGAATTAATTCGGCGGTGTCGAATCTTACTAAAGTCTATGGCAAAAGAAAATTGTTGCGACATCCAATATTATTATTCTTATCTTATAACTTTAAAACATCGTTACGTTCAAGCAAAGAAAATTCTTTCAGTACAATCAACCAACAATTGCCAATTTTCAATAATACATTGTTATCTGTATGTGTGTAGCAGCACACTGAAATACACAAAAATTCCGCGCTTCAATAGACAAGAAACGTCTTCACAAATTTGGGACTTTCAAGCATTTGAAAAATTGTGAGTGATAGAAGTGGCATGTGAGTTTCTATTGTAAAGTTAGAAAAAAGATAGTTGCCAACTTAGATTAAAAATTAGAAAATAATAATATATGTATACAAAAAAAATTAATATTTTACAAAGAATATACAAGCTTAATGTGTCTGGTTTTTGTTGATAACACATTAAATCTTGAACAGCAGATTTCTGAAGGTGTTAAAACTGAAAGTCAAAATCAAAATAGAAGTTACAAATAATAAGAATTGATGCAGGAAAACAGCAATAAATATAGATAAATGTCAAAACTTTCATTCCACTTCTCTATTGAAACACTTCAAATATCTTTGTTTGAAAAATATTCCACCGCCAATTTGCTTTATCAAAATCATTGCGATTTTCGGTTGTCCCTTCAGCGCCATTGAGTATAAACGACATGGCCCTGACTCATTGCTTTTGCTGTTTCAGCAAAAATATGGTGGGGAGTTTTTGGGTGTCAATAAACAAGCTGCTTTAATAAAAACAATTTTGCCGCTTAAACATATGAATGACTGGTGCAAAACACTGTAGATTACAATTACCGACAATTTTAAGTTCTTTTACAAGTTTTGAAACATTTTTTATTATGTTTTTTAGTTGTGTAAAATTGACGACATAATGTGTCAGTTTCATCATTTGGAATATCTGGAATGCTGATTGAGTAATTTTTTTAAACATAACAAATTGTCAAATGTGTATTGATTTAGATGTGTAGTGTTAAACATTTTTTTTTTAACTATTTCTGATATACATTATTTTGCCTTTGTAGTGGAACTTAATGGTTGAACACGAGGTGAATAATAGTTCCCAGAATTGAGGAAGATGTTCTTGGTAAACATTTCTTTTAAAAGAAATACAAGAAAATTCAAGTTGTAGACTAGTTGGCTGCGAAATGTACCATGTCTGTTTCACCTACGCCACGATCATCATCAGCCCCTAAATGGCTTGTTCAATAGTTCTGCAAGCTATTCACAGCTTTTCACCTTCCTTCACCCTGCTGTTCCTTCTGCAGTCCCCTTATTTTTGGAATTTGATTTCTGGTTTGATTTCCTTGAACTGTTTTTTTTTTTTTTTTTTTGATCTTTTAAAATATTATAGTCTATTAGTTTCTTAAGAAACTAATATTTCTTAAGAAACTAATATTGAATTGAAAATATACTACCAATGAAATAAAGTTCTTTTAACAAGTTGAAATTCAAATTATTATGTTAGCACTTCAGACACCATACGTGTTTGTTGCGAATGTTGTGAATTGAGCAAATATCGCTGGGAATTCAATTTCCGAATATTATTTCATAACAATACCAAAGTAGATCACAAACAACTAAATTCCATGACAAAAATACTTCACACCCCGAATCTTCGTTAAAATTATGCGTAAAATTGTCATGCAGATCGATGACATCATGAAGAGATAAGCCAAAAAAAAATATCTTCCATTCACCTCCCCCAAATTTAACTCCTCCACATCAAAATGCTAAAATCGAATTGGGTAATGGAAAAATCCCAGAGACAGTAGTTGTAACTTTATCTTCATCATCATCACAGGGCGTTAAACAAACCTGACAACTGACGTTTTCACAATTGTCTTTAGTTTTTTATTGCAAATAAGACATTATTCTGTCTGTGTGTGTGTGTGACCAGGTTTTATTGACAGAATTGTAAATATATAGAATAATTTACGTAAAACAAATGGAAAAGAAAAAATATGTACATTTAAAACGAAAACATTGACTTCGAAAAGAAAATGTTTTTTTTTGTTGCCCCAAAAAACAAAAATACTAACGATGGAAGGCAACAGCATATTGGTAAAAGTATTACTTTATGTACACATGTACACAAGTCCCCACCGCACACAGTCACACACATTTTATTTGCTTAACGGGTGTGTAAAACGAAGAAAGAAGTCAACCTGCTAAAATCAAAAATTTAACATATAAATTACCTTTTTCATGCACACCGATTCGATAGATATTGAATCGCACAACACAATACATTTCAAATTCATTCAGAATCTTTAAATTTCATGATGCCCTCCTTCTCATCCTGGCGTCTGGCAGCAATCACTTTTTCATTCATCTCTGTGCTTCGGAGCCAACTGATTTTTAATAAATTCTATGCAGTGTAATAAAATATATTTTTATTTGTTGCACGAACATGTACCCCTTTTCATTTTTGGGTAGAATTTTTTTTTTTTTTTATTTGTTTTATTTCATATAAAGTTTATGATGATTTTTAATATTTGAAGCCGTTTACACAGATTACCAGCCACTGAGATTTTCTTCGCTCAAACTTAATTTAAATGTCTTTTAGGTTACGGGTTCCCATGTCTGTATACAAACTAACAGCTGATTTTCGGACCATTTTGCTTAACATCTTGAAAACTGGTGTGGTCTGATACAGCGTTTCCAGCTCAATGTATTTCTTCATTCAATTCAATGGTTTTCTACAAAATTCCCCTAAAAAAAAATTTTGGTGAACATTCTGCTTTAGTTTGCGAACAGTGTTCCCAGATCAATGTATTTCTTCCCTCAGAAAAATTGTAAAACCCCCTAAATATCAATGTTTTTCTACAAAATCCAACTAAAAAATTTTTGTGAACATTCTGCTTTAGTTTGCGAATCATTATATGTATTTTTCAGTGCATATGTTATGATTATAGGCGTATGTATATTTATTATAAATTTTTGATTTATTTGTATTCACATATTTTGAGATCTAAGAACATATTCATAGGCAGATGGAAATTGTTATCTGTGTATGTATCTAGAAAAAATATTAAGAGTTTCTAAGTCTTCTTCTTTCTTTAAGTTCCTTTGAGATTTTCATATAAAGAGTTTCAATTTTATCAAAGGTTCTTAGATATTTTAATTTTACCAATTCTTAAGAAACGGAAAAAATTCAAAGAAATGACCCATAAGAAAAAAATTCATTCAACTCAACAAAAAATGGTACTTGAAATTACCAGTTGCAATATTCTGTACTTGAAACTACCAGATGAACATAAAATATTTCATTTGATTTTAGTTTGAAAATCGTTAAATTCTTCAAATTTGTGAGTGGAAAAATCTTCTAACTCCTGCCATTTTACCCCTAAAAATACCCCAAAAATAAATTGTTTCTCCTCAACTTTTTCCGAAAGAATTTAACACCCCAAGTTTACCCCCAAAAGAAAAAAACCCTAAATCTAAGGGGAAACCCCCTAAGCTGGCAACACTGGTCTGATAAATAAAATTTTTTTTAGATTTACTAAGCTCTCATTTCACAAAATTCTGAAAATTATATGTGGAATAAACATCCAATAAATATGAACGAATTCTTATAAAGCCCGTATGACACTACATTTTTCTTGCATTGTTCAAATTTTGGAGAACAGTAAAAATATAATGTAATAGTAGAATTTAGTATGTGCAACGCGTTCAGCTATATTAAGATAAATGCAAAACTGTCAACATTTTTGTTGAAGTTATCGATAAAAAATGAGATTATGTCAAAAAAAATGTAAAATTTTTCAACTTAAAATTGACATTTCAAACTTGAATGTTGCTGTGTCAGCGGTTTATAGACAATTTTTGCGATTTAACGCTAGTTTTTTGGAAAATTTGTATTTCCTAGCTCTTTCTTGAAATAAAAAGGATACAACACTTACAAAAAAGGTGCCAGTTTTGTTTACGTTTTGTATATTTGGTTCTTTCTAGCAATTGCTGTTTCTTTCTATCAATTCTATACCAATTAATGAAAGAAAAATGAAGTATCATACGGGCTTAAGCAATAGTGCTTATTGAAAGCCCGTTTTTTTTCCTCTCATGCCCGAAAAGTCACCGTGAGCTACAACTATCGTTTAGCAAAACGCTGGTTTTATTTAAATTTAGTTTAAGATTTGCAACAGTAAGCCAGTACGCCAATAATGGTGGGCAACACCAAGAGCAAGTAGGTATACTTGCCGAATAATTACAATTAAAGTTATGTTTCACGGGCTGCCAGTCATGAGACCAGCCTACTGGGGTCCTAGAAAATCACGATTTATAACTAAATTTAAATTGGAGCTTGCAGATTTGTGCATGTGAAAGTGGTTTAGGTGATTACCTATTTGAAGATTTATTTATTGGTTTATAAGTTACACCGAAAAGATAGATCACCTGTTACCGATTATCGGGTCATAGTAGCGCACATCTTGACGAAATGTTTGTTATAAGCTTTTATTTCTTTGTAAGTAGCAGAGTGGCGTGGTGAAAGCTTATTTAGTTTAAGTAGATAAACGCTCCAATTTGCGGAGCTGGCAAAAGCTCAACAATCAGTCGCATAATTTCCCCATTTTACCCCGTTTACTTTGTAACCGAAAACTTAAGAGTTTTTCTTCATAAATAGAAAAAGAACCCATTTCTATGCATAGTTCCAGCTCTGCTGTGTAACAATTTTTTTTGTATCAATCATTAAAAAGCAGTTGTATTGGGTACCAGCAGAATTTGCAGCATCAGAAAAGGTAGCAAAAGAATTTTTTGTTGTATTATTGCAATGTGAACGGGCACAACCAACTATATAATTTAAATACAAAACTCATTGAGTGGCGTAACCAGGAGCCATTCCACTTTTACATTAATGCAGTTGTTGTTATTATTGCTATTCTTTTAGTTGCAGTTGCTCGTGCAGTTGTTGTCTATGATGATGATGATGATGTTGATGATGATGACGATGCTGTTGCAGTTATTACTCCATCAGTTGTTGTTGCGTAATACATAATGCAAATAACTTGCATGTTGGCATCCCGTTCAATACAGAATTTGCAACATGCACCTCAGTACAACTGTTTCATAGATTTTTGACTTAAAAGTTAATCCTGAATGGTGTTACAAGCGAACATGTGCACATTTTAAAAGAAAACAAAAAATAACAACGAGAATGAGTAGGTTGCACAATTTCGCTTTTATTTATTTTCTTTTTTGCATTCTTTGTTCCCATTTCCACTTTTATTTTATTTTATATACTTAATCAAGAATGTAAAGTGATAACATTTTTTTCATTTTAGTGGATTGTTTTTAAAGCAATACCTCTGTTATAAATATTGAAAAGTGCACAACATTTGCTATTTATCATTAATAAAATTTTACCTAATAAACAAAAATTGATATATAAAAAGATGAGAGAAGCAAAGCTCATTCTATTTCCAAAAGAAAACAGTTTTTTTTTATTTTGCCATCTCAAGTCGTTATTTTATTATATTTCGTTAAGCTTTGATTTTCAGTCCAGTCGGAAAAATTACTTCAAATTTGAGTAGATTCGTATAAATTAGCAGCTTTAAGAGCACATAAAATGGAGAATTTTCGACACAACTTTATTATCAAATAAAGTTAATGAACTTTGTACACATAAAGTTTCTAACATCACTCTTTCCAAGCACTCTCCGTAATCAAAATAGTTTTTGAAATCAATATTTTCACCGTCTCTTGTGCACAAAATTTCCACTTTTTTCCTGCTTTTTTGTCTTTATTTTAAGCAAAAGTTTATTATAATTGTGTTTTGTGCTGGAAAACTTTTTGAAAAGCATGCACATAAAATGTGCGAACACTTACACACACACACACATGCATATTTGTCAATTACAGAATATCCTTCCTTAATGCAATTTATCGTCTTTTGACCCAATTGTCCACTGACAATTTCACACTCAATCGGTTTAGAATAGCATAGAATAGAAAGTAAAAATTATGATAGAAACGTTTTTACTTTTATCAATATCAGTTTCAGTGCTATACACACAGAGAGAAATTGGTCATATATGTAAATGAGTATCTAAGCAGGTGGATCGCGGTATTTGTACTTAAATTTGCCAACCAAAACTTGTATGCCATAACATTTCTGGAGAAAGAGTATTAATACTTAAGGGAGTGTTGTCCAGGCTGCAGAAACATCGATTCTGTAAATGTATTGTGTTTCATCTATATCAAGTTTTTGTTAAGTATCTCATTTTCTCTTCTTTCTCATTTTGTATTTCATTCTCTCAAATGCTAAAGTGGTGCTTAAGAGTTTGACTGCATGAATATGAATAGAGTTTCAAAAGAAAAAAAAAAACATTTAAAATTTTCAAATCAAATGTTTCACTGCAGGGACTAAGCGCTAAGGAATAATATCAGATGATTCCTTCTAACATAATGAAAGAATTTAATATAATAAAAATAAGCACTCAATTTTTAGTCCTTTGATTTGACTCAACCATTTCCTCTGAACGAAATTGTTGTTGTTGTTGTTATACAGAAAACATTTTACGTCTCGCAACACCTATATAAAAAAGTAAAGGTGTTACAAGACGTAAAATGTTTTCTGTATAAAAAGTTTGTTTGATCATTTGTGATTCTCATTTTGTTCATGAGAATTTTGGAATAAGTAGTTGGGCTTCAAAAACATTCTTTTTAGCTTTTTTAAGTCTACTGATGAGTTGTTTAGCAGCAACGAAATGTCGGCGGCATATAGACGGCTGAAAAAAGACAGAAATCATTAAGGTGTATTTTTTAGACCTCAAATAATAAAAATCATTATTTTCATCATTGTTTTGATTTTACACCTTTAACTTTTCTCTGTGTATTCTACAACTATAAAACTTTTAAGTTTTAATTTTTCCCCTCCCCAACCAATTTAACAAATCATAAAAGTAAAAGAAAAACTTTATAAACTTGACAAAGTATTATATTTTATCTGCGGTTTTGCAGCCACAAGCACCAATTCAATTCATATAAATACGAGTATAAAAATATGAGAATAAAACTGTGAATAAAACAGTTGTTGCTGGGAGACAACGAAGGCGGGAAAGAGATTATGAAAAACTGGGAATTAATACAGAATGAGCGTTAAAAGTCTCTGGGTGGGTTGGGTAAAACTAAAACTGAGATGCGATGTGAAGAGATGGGCCGAGATGAGATGATTTGAGTTGAGAGAAGATGGCCTGATACATGTACAAACAATTTAAAATTTCATTTGAATGCAACAAAAGCCGCTTTGAGTTCGTTCATAAATTTGCAATTACGATTTTCCATTGTGATGAATTTCGAACGGATACATGCTAAAACTGCACTTCCGTTACAAAAAAAAGGAGAGAAAAAACTACCAGTACAAAATGAAAATGAAAATTTTGTAGTCGTTGTAAATGACAAAGTATGGATGGATGGCACAGAAAAAAAATGCGAAGGCACAATTGCATTTAATGCAGGAGAGACGAATCCAAAATTAAAAAGTAGCAACATTAAAGCAACACGGTGCAGTAAAAGTGGTTTATAAATTTAAACATAATTTTGCCTGCCAATTGCGATATTGTTAAGAAACCTTTTGAAGCCTGCTCTCATAAAAGTCCTATTGAAAATTCGTCAAGCAGAAAATGTGTGCTCTCAATTTCCTTTTGCTTTTTTCTCTAGTTTCTCTCGCCTGGAGATTAAGGAAATAAATCAAATTTCTGAGAAAATGGAAAATGCACTTGGGTGACAATAAGAAAATCGTTTGAATGCATTTTTGGTGTTTCTTCGTTGCTTTGTTGTGGAAATTTGCAAGCATTTACCAAGAGATGATTACAAAGAAATAAAATTATCAGCCCTTTTAAACGTTCTTTATGCACGATACAGGGAAACAGGGAGGCATTTGTTCAATGGTTATAAAAATTCAATGATTTATCAAATCCTTTTATTATTGCGGTTTGGCATTCGAATACATTTGGAGCATTTTATTATAATGCATGCTGATTACTAAACCGCATCATGACATCATTTACGATTGCAGGCCATTGTGAAAGCGTGTGCAAGGAAAATTTATGCATATTTGGGTCAGTGGACACTATAGAACCAAAATTACAGCTAAAAATGGAATTATTGGCCACTTGTGATTAAAATTTATTTTTGCTTGCTGTTTTGTTTTATGGCCTTGTTGCTGTTTTGGCATTTAAAGGAAGAAAACTGAAACAGAATATTAGAAAGCAAAATTTGAAAATTATTTTTAATTAAATCACACAAATTTTTTAATTAAAAAAAATTTTTACACATATATAAAAAGCTTTTAGTGTTTGCTTAACTAATGATCATAATTAAATATTTACTTTTTAATATTTAGTTTAATTCTACCTTTTTTTCTCAACTATATTAGTATTTTCTTGAGCTAAAGCTATTTTCATTATAGGGATCTTTTTATTTCTTTGAATATTATTGTGGATATTTCGTTCGCCTTCGCATAGCATATCCAGGACAATGATCTTGAGAAAAAAAAGAAAAAAATTTAAAGTTATCTTGAAGTCTTGAAGAAGCTGAATTTTGCTGAAGCTAACATTAGCCAAAAGCAATTTTATCGGAAAGTTGTGAAAGTGACCTTAATCAACTATGGAGAAAAACATATTTGCAAAATATTCGAACAACTGAAAAATGTAAAAAAAAGTTTCAAAAATAAATAAATAAATCTATTCTTGATGCTAATTTTTCCAACTTTGTTGTTTAGTATTTTAATTGTTTTTTTTTTTCTTTTTTGAAAAAACAACAAAACGTTTATGAAGAAGATACCCATTGTGATATCGAAATATATATCGAATTTAATAAACATTTATAAAAAAAAACAATTGACCTAAAGGCTCAAACAATTAAAATACTAAGCAACAAAGATCGAAAAATTAGCATCAAGAATAGATTTATTTATTTATTTTTGAAAATTTTTACATTTTTCAGTTTTTCGAATATTTTGCAAATTTATTTTAAATCAAATTTTGCTTCTATGAATTTTTCGGAAATAATATAATTTTTTAAAAAATTGTAGCAAACTGTCTTCATATTCATATTTTACACTACACTATACAGTTAAGCTAATGCTTAGGAATATCTTTGAGCCCGATGCAAAGTTTGGAGCTCCGGAGCACAAACATAATGGAAACAACACAAAAATTAATCAGAAATCAATTGAATGTTGGTGAGACAATATAAAATGTATTCCGATCAGCCGAAAAACAAAGTGATAAAACTGAAAAGTATACAACAGATTAAAGTTAGACACTGGTCAAACGCTACTTCTTAAAAAGACTACGCAATCAGGTATGATTATAATGATGATGATGGTCGCATACTTCAACTTAATGTTTTCTTTGTGTTGTTTTTGTATTGTTTAAAAATGTTGATCACAAAAATTTTACCACAAAATAATCGTTCTTAATTTAGAGAAACTAAAATCGAACTAAAGCCCTACAAAGTACTTAACAAAGTTTATTTTCTCGGACGCACTTAACATAATAAGTATTTTATTCTTAATTCCTACAAATAATTTGTGTTTTATTCGAAATCATTATCGGCCTTTAAAATTAAATCATCCTTAGAAATGATCATGAGCCGATATGAATTCATGGATTTTAAATAATTAATTCCGAATATAAAACAAAGCGTTAAGAGTTTTTTTATTTTTATTTTTTTATTTGAGGGTTTGTTTAATTTTGCTGAGCAAAAAATAAGCAACGAAACATCAAAGTTGCTTTATAAGTTGCTAAATATTTAAGGTTTGGAGTTAAACCAGGAATCTTCAAATTAATTTAACACCAAAATATCATCAGTTAAATGATGGTTAAAGTTTTTGTTTTCCGTACAGAAGAGCATGTCTGAGAGGTGCATGCAAATCTCTTTGAAGTTAAATAATTTAAATTAATTTTGCTAAGGGAGTTTTTTTCAATATCTATGAAATTTTATTTTATATTCACTTTTAGCGTTGGCTAAACAAACAAACAAAAAAATACTTAAACTTGTTAAAAGAAAGAAAAAGCACTAAAAGTAAAAATTGAGTTTCTGATAATGATTGCTTGCTCCAAAAGCCTTAATTTTTTTTTTTTTTTTTGGGAAAAAATTTGTGCTGGCTGTTGTTATGCATGATGAATTGAAACTTTTTGCATAGACGCGGGCATGACAAAGAAGGCCTCAGGATGGGGTGTGTATTTAACCTGCAATCAAAACAGCATCATCATTATCACCATCTTCAAATTTTCATAGAACAAAATCATCACATTCAAAGTGAAGAAATAACACGAAAGACCGTAAGAAACAGGCAGAAAAAATGCAAATGTTTTCCTTTTACGACTTTGATGAAAAAAAAAAAAAAAAAACAAAAATAAATAAATTAACAAAAACAAAAAAAAAATTAAACCATTCAAGCTAAAAACCCCATAATATCTTTTAAAACTGAAAAGACGCTTAAAAAATGTTGGCTATAAAAATCAACCATTAAACCGAAGCAAAAAAAGAAAATAATGCGCACAAAAATATAGAAAAAAAAAATAAAAATTTAAACTTTGTTATTCTAGTGAAAAATAAACAACAAAACAAATTTTTGCCTTTTTCTTGCCATTCTCTGAGTTAATAAAGTTAAAAGAAAGAAAAAATTCTTGTTAAGAAATGTCTGAGAGGTTTGTAATTTTCTTGCTGTTTTCTTTGGACTCAAAGAAGAAAAATGTGCGTTTTTGACTTTCTACTTTGTTGTTTTTGCCAAGAAAAATGGCCGCGTACAATGAAACTTTCGGCTTCAAAAGTTTTACACAAGTTAAAAATGTACACTAGATCCTTGATGCTACATACATACATATACATATACATACATATAACAAGAACAACTGGCATTACAAGCTGGTATTAACTCCCAGTTTTTGCGCCAGAAAATTCCCAACAAAAGAAATTAAAAATTGTACTTTCATTTGCGTTTAATTTGAAGTCAGAAGCGTAAAATATTAGAAATATTTTAAACAAACACACCCTCACTAACACGCACAAACACACACTTACACTTACATACACTCGAATGGCTTGTAAAACTAAAAAAGAAATTAAAATCCATTCAGCACTTTTAAATGAAAATTAATTGAAGTTGTATTCAAACGCAAAGTGGCGTCTAAGCGAGAGAGGGCTGCATTTGCAATTTCGTAATGATAAATTGTTTACACAAGCCATAATGATTTTTATTTAAAGAAAATTTCTTAAGATTGCAATACTGCACCGAGAAAAAATTTTCGTTTTCTGATGTGACACTTTCGCAAGTGCTATTTTGTTTTTTGTTTTTCAGTAATTCGATATAATTGAAATATCGGAATAATTGAAATGGGTATAACCCTGGTCAGTGTTTTATGTATTTAATTTATTTAAACTCAAACTCAATTTAATAGTTTTTTTATCATTAATATTAATAATTAATTTAATAATAATAAAACTCGTTATTTGGGATGTTGTATTTTATGTTATGCTCTTACTTATTTGTGTGCCTTAAATAATTCATTCTTGTATTATTAAGGTTTATATGCCTCAAAATTTGCAATTGAAATTTCATAACATGAACGTAAACTTTTTACTGAAAGCAATAAAGACGACAAAACGAAAAAAAAAAACTGATAGGAAAAATTAATGATATTTTTGCAGTGAAGAAAATTCTATGAAGCACTTTCATCACCCGAATGAATGAATTTTCTCTTTACCCATTTGACTGTTGCTGTTGCTTTCTTCAACTGCAGGAAGCCGAATTAAAAATTTTGTTTTTCTCATATAATTTATCTCACTTTAAAAAACTATGCATTAAGATACATAATTTTAAAATTATGTAATTAACACAAAAAAACGTTGGAACACAACAATAAATCAATGGCCAAACATGATTTCAGTGTCGGAGTATTTTTGTTAGTCAGCTCCTAAAATCGTCATCCAGGCGCCGACTGAATTTAGTCATCCTGCCGCCTACGCCAGGGCACCGGGTCTTAAAAGTCCCAAATTGAACATTTTCAGGTGTTTAAAATTATTTAAACCCTTAAGGTAGAACTTGCGATTTGCCTAAATAAATTGCAAATTGCCTAAATAAATTGTTCCAGTGTAAAGGAAAAACAGCTGAAACACAACAAAAAACTGCCATTAAAATTTACTGACTTTGCATTTCTTTTTGTCTGCGCTCGTTAACTGCTTTCTTCGGTATTTTTTTTTTTTTTTTTTTGTTTTCGTTTTCTTCCATCATTTTGAATGGCAACAAAACTTTACACAATTTATGTGTTCGTTTCGTCTTTCTTTATTTAAATGCACATCTTTGAAATCCAATTCTAAGTCCTTTCCTTCCATTCCAACTGCTTCTTTTGTTCGCAGTTGTAATTTAAAATTTCTATTTGCAACAATTTAATGATTTTTATTACATCCGCTAATGGCACTGTTTTAGGGGCAACATTTTGGCGGTAAATAAATGTTTTAAATTTTATTCCTCGAACATTTCATACTCAATGGATGCAGAGTAGAGACTAAGACTAAAAAAAAGCTAAATCGCTTATTATGTGATTTTGTAAAATAAAAAGAAGGCGATGGAACTGTGAAAAAGTAAAGCAAGATTTTCAGCAACCAAGTCAGTTGGTGGAAAATTAAAATTTAATCTTTTCGTTCGACAACGGAAGTTGAATGCTTGAGAACAAAAGCAAGGACATTTTCCACTCTATACCAGAAAAAAAAGAAAGAAAAAAATACTAATAATTTTAGGTGCTGATTGATGAATGGCTTGTCAGCCATTATTGATCATTAATTAAATTTGTTGCTTCGGTTCAATTTGCTTGCGAAAAAGGCACAAAGAATTACAAGCCATGAATAATTTAGCATCTTATTTATGACCTTTTTTGTGCAGAAAAACTTTTTCTATTTTCAAATTCATTAATAAAATGAATGCTCAGCGTGTATAAAAGTACAGAACCAAATAGTGGGGGAGAGAGAGAGAGAGAGGGAGAGAAAAAAAAGCATGCCAAGAAAGTAATTAATATTTATTTAAGTTGTTATAACTGCAAGCAAAAAGGAACAAAATAAAACAGAAAAGAAGCAGCATCATCATATTCGTGTCTTATTCCTTACAGCTGCTTAAGCAAAAGCATATGTAATTGTTTTATAATTATGTATTATTAGGGAAAATAATGTATAATTCAAAATGGCTCATTTTATAATTAATAAAATAAAACATTAAACTAATTAATAACTAATAAATTTTTTTCAAATTTTCCACCTCGAGCTCTTTTCCCAAGCACAGTATAGTATTTTTTTTTTTATATTGAAAAGTAAATTGCCATTTCCAAAAATGAATATGTTTAAACGAAAATCCAGTACATAACTCAATTAAATATTCACTTTCGTTCACCTTAATCAATTTTATTTCATTCTTTTTAGTTTTTCTGCCAAGAAGAAAACATTGTTGCTGCCCATAACGTAGAATGGTAATTTTCTTGTGCTGTTTCTCTATTTATTGAAAGTTTTCAAGAAAAATTAAGTCATTATAAAAAATTTGCACTTGGCAAATGTTTCCTTTCACACAACAGCCAACAACTAAGAATAGAAAGAAGAGAAAAAAAATATGAAAAATAAAAATATACACACAAAAGCCAATCATGGTTTTTCTCAGGCATTTTATTTTCTTGTTATTTTTTTTTTTTTTAACTTTTAAGTTGAAAAGTGGGTTAAACACCGATCAATGTGTTAAAATAAGTAATAAACGCAAAACATGTAATAACACAATTTTATTTTTTTTTAAATTTATTTTATGAGAAGAGTATATATTTTGACTTTATATATTGTTTGTACATTTTGTAATACATTCAATTCTAAAAGGTTGGAAAACTCTAAGAAAAAGAAACACTTTTAATGGCAACACATTCTGCAAGTTGTAGACGACTCAAATTGTAGGTAAACTATAGTCAGAAAAAATTTAGGGTAGTAACCAAAAGGAAAGGAGATACGAGACGGCAGTCTTCTCTAGGGACATCCTGAAATTGAAGATTCGCCAAAAAAATTACAACAAATAAATAATGTTAAAAAGCAGTGGTAAAATGTTAGGAGTGAAAAACTCAGTGGTCTTAATGTTTTCCCAACTTTCTTTTAAGCTTTAACCTCGACGAGTTATCAGTTACCATCCACCCACCACTGCCATCTTTTCAATTATGATTTTTTTTCCTTTTCCTTGCAGAATAAATAGTGCCACTAAAATTTCGAAATCGAGGAAACGCTTATGTTGTTACATTAAATGTGCCCAATCGTTGCTCAAAATAAAAACTCACATGAAAGTAGTGGTGACGCTTTTTTCGGCAAATACTAGTTTAATATGAGTGCACCTCAAAATCTTATATAATTTTATTTAAAATGAAATATCGTGTCGGTAAAAGTTCATTTTGCTTTTCGAATGCTAAAAAAAATTATCGTTTTCATTTATATATGTATTTCGAAATAGAGATGCAAAAAAAATCCTGTGCCCATAACAGATTAAATTTATATGACTATAACAGACCATATGACTGCATTAAAAAAATGTATTCACCACTGTAGTTTTTTTCATCCCTCAGTCCATTTATGAGCGATCAACTTTACTGCTGAGAAAAAAAATATTTTCTTCTTCATCTATTTTTTATTTTTTTTTTCAAACCCCAGTCCATCTCACACATCACCATTGTAGGGTATTAGAAAAGTTTTATTGCAAGGAAAACACAGTTTTTAATTTATGAATATAAAATTTCTGCTTTTTTTCCACTTTATTTTCTGCAGCTTAAGAAACAATAATGCAAATTTATCATGAATTGAATGAAAAGTAGTTTCATACAAAGTTTCTTTCTTTTGAATTTTATATGGATTTTTCCCCCCCTCCCCACTCGAAGAAAAGTTAAAGCACATATTCAAACAACTTTGCACAAATAAAAGGTAATTTAGCAATTTCCTGAAAGAGAAAAAAAAGAGTGAAAATAAAGGCAATGGAAAACAGAAATTAAGTGAAAAGTCACAAGTCACTTAAATAATATCAGTGGCGACTTGTTTCATATCAAATGGCAGCCGTAAAAGGGAATTATTGACTGAAAAAAGTTACTAAATAACAAATAGAAAAATGCACAAACATGCATGTTACATGCATTCGATTAAAAAATGAGTCATTATTACCACTACAAGTCAACAGAGGTTTGTAAACAATTTTATGTTTGCTACGTTTTTCTATACATTTTAAATTGCTCAACTTTTTTTCTTTGAAATCCTTTTGTCGTCATTCATTTTTTAAGTTTTTGTTTATTCTGTATTTTTTCAAATGGTTGTCGTGTTGTTCAAGCAGTTTTTTGTCGCATTTCACACTAAAATAAGCAGACTAATAAATCATGGTGTAAATTACTACACAAAAACTACACACAGGTGTTGAACCTCTAAATCTTTTATTTTTTTAAGTTTTATTCTAAGTTGTGAATTTTTTATATACTTAATAGAATTTTATTAATGATACACTGAGAAAACTAGTGTTTGCCAAGTAGGAAGGGGCCAGTTAGTTAAGGTTTAAGAGCAAGAATACCATACATGCAGGTAGCAGGTAGCAAAAGCGTAAGGTAATACAAAGGGTACTTGTTATTCTAGTTTATAACAAACATAATGATTTGCATATTCAGGGAGATATAGACATTGGAGAATTGAATTTCCTTGCTGTCATGCTCTCCTGCATGCGATCGAGTAACCATAAAATTAGCTTTGAGGCAGCGGCAGAAGCATGAAGGCTGTATTTTATTTTTGGTCGGACATACATAAGTTGTATAGACCGTTTTAAAAGATCTGAGCACCTAAAAGCTTCTGCTGTGCCATGAGAAATGTGTTTCTTTAAGCGGTTACCATACTGAATTTGCATTCCTAGAACATTATGAGCTCCCAATTCCTCAATATCCATACCATCCATATGACAGCCAGTCTTCTTATCTGATTTAAATTAAATCTCGCCAAAGCTTTTGGAATAATCAAGATTTTATGAAGGTCATGGTTTTTTCTGAGCTCAATGATATTTCTGATTCTAGTATAGATGGAATGGATACAAATCCTTGCACCTAAACTGATGCCATTTCATAGTTTGCTTTGCCTACGCTAAACTCAGGCGCTCAATAGCAACTCAACTCAATTTTTGGCCGCCAGTTATATGCAAGCACAACACTGTATAGCAGGGGCTTTTTCTAAGCAAACCAAATAAGCCAGAGTTGTGGTTTAGTAGAATATGGAATCTGTATGATGATATAGTTTTCAACTCTATAAAGATTTTGGGAAAGTTTGCTAGCACTATTTAAGCGTACACATTTAAATAACTACCAACTGGAATTACAGCTGTTTTTGGTGTCATTAAAAGATTTGAAAAAATTTTAAAAAATAAACTTTTTAACATCTCAACTTAATTTATTTTAGTTCAAATTAATCACTCCAATTTCAGCATAAAAAAATATTTCTCAATTTTGAGGAAGCAAAAATCGAATTAAAAGGCCCGATAAAATTATTAACAATTATAAATCATATAGTTCACTGAATTAATTTAATTAATGTATAAAATATTTAAGTTGATTGAGTTTTGCAATATGTTTTTCAAATTAAACATTTTTAAATATGAACTTAATTATTTATTTGCTTTAAAAGCCAATTGAAATGTATTAATTTAGGTTCAAAAATAGACAGCTGAAAAAGACAGAAAACATTTTGAAAAGGTTCATTTTTGGACCTGAATTAATGAAATGAAATGTTCTGAAAAAAAAGAATCTTAATGAATTTCGCTCTTTATCTTCTTTAAGTGTATTTAGCAAACCCACCAGTTTTTATCACACATATTATTATGACACGCAAAAAGTCTTATTCTAATGAAAGTGCATAAAAACTATTTTTGCAGCAAAATGTAACATGACCATTAAATTCTTGCGATTGCATGCAATTGTTATGAATAATTTACAATACAAAAAGTGAACGTTTCGCAGAAAGTAAAGCACAGTATTATGTTTAAAGCCAACAACGATAATATATAGTTTTATCTTAGAATTGTTCTTATGTATTAATGTAATCTTATTTAAAACAAAAAATAATTTTCTAAGTACTAAATCTTAACTTTATTTCCGCTAATAAAAAACAACACAGTTGGGCAAGGAAACTTTAATTGAAAAGGACTTACAGTTCAAGTTAAATAAGCCTTTGAATTGCATAAAAAATTTGTGGTTTAGACACAACAAATACGCTTGACGATCTAACAAAGGCTGGTCTCATAAGGGAACTTTACAGATAAGAACAATCAATTAAAATTATTTTCCAAAAAAAAAACGAGACCACTGTTTTTGTTGACATTTATTTTGGGCAATGACATGCATAAAAATACATACAAGTTTACATACATTCGGAAACGGAAAAGAAAACGCTGTCAAAGTTGTAGCATATTGAAATTTCACTGCAGCCTCTGTTGAGGTTATGAGTGCTCAACGAGCAAATTTTGATCTTTGGTTTTTTGTGAAAAATAATTTTAAGCAATTATTTATTTATTTTCATTACTTTGCCAACAAAATGTTGACGAAATATAGAAAATAAATAAATAATTGTTTAAAATTATTTTTTTATAGAAAACCGGAGATCAAAATCTTGAATAATGAATTTAACAATTTAAAGATCAAATAATATAAAAATAAACTAATTTATTAACAATATTGTTCAATATTTCGCTAACACTTTGTTGGCATCACCAAAATAATATTTGTAATTAAGTTAAAAAATTTTTAAAAATTTGATTTTTAAAAATTTAAAAAATTTAAATTCAAAAACACAATATAAATAATAGTAAAAAGTTAACAAGTAGAAATAGAAAGAACTTGAGCCTGAAAACGTAGTTTAATATAAATGTATGTAAAATTATCATAGTTCAATAGAAATTAAAATTTAAAAAAAAAAATTTCAGAAATAAATTAATTCTAAGTTTTAATAAATATGTAATATTTATTTGATCTTCTTAATTACTTGAAAAAACTATTTATTACAGCTTCAGATCTTTCTTTATATAAACAAATTTTTATTTACAATATTATTCGATATTTCGATAACAAGTTGTCATCATCTTCAGGATAATAATTGTAATTATCAATTATTATCCTGAAGATGATGACAACTTGTTATCGAAATATCGAATAATATTGTAAATAAAAATTTGTTTATATAAAGAAAGATCTGAAGCTGTAATAAATAGTTTTTTCATCTAAGTTTTAATTTTCAAAAATTAAGAAAATCAAATAAAAATTATATATTTATTATATTTTACTGCAAACTTTCGACATTAAAGCTTTAATCAATTTTCTGAAAATTGTCCACTGAAGTCGCTCTTCAACCTGTATCAAGTCGAGTATATAAAATACATTAAATTAAAACAAATCAACTATCAAGTTGAAAGAACTTGCTTTAATATTCTAAAGAGCGAACTTAATTATTTATTTGCTTTGAGAGGTAATTTAAATGTATTATTTCAGATTAATACAGACGGCATTAATAACTTCTATTTTTGAACCAAAAATAATACGTTTTAAAGAGTAATAAATTAAAATATAATTTTGTTTATTAAGAATATACTTGCAATTAAATTGTAGAAGTGAAACAACACCAGTGTTCCCAGGTCAATGTATTTCTTCGCCCCAGAAAAATTTCAAAGCCCGATAAAATACAATGTTTTTCTACAAAATCCCCCAAAAAAATGTTGGTGAACATTCTGCTTTAGTTTGCGAATCATCAATATTAATGTATTGACAATGCGGCAAATGCATGAAATTGTTAAACTTTTCGCAATTAAAAAGAAGTAAAAATAAACTAATTATATTTTAAGTGAATATGTTATGATTACAGGCGTATGTTTATTAATTATAAATTTTCGATTTATTTCTACTCACATATTTTGAGATCTAAGTACATATTTATAGGCAGCTGGAAATTGGTATCTGCTTATTTAAGAATAATTAAGTTTCTCCAAAAATATAAAGAGTTTCTAAGTCTTCTTCGCTCTTTACGTGCTTTTTACATTTTCATAATAATTCATAGTTTCAATTTTATCAAAGTTTTTTAGATATTTTAATTTTCCCAGTTCTTAAGAAACGGAAAAAATTCAACGAAATTACCCATAAGGAAAAAATTCATTCAACTCAACAAAAAATAAGTACTTAAAATTATCAGTTGCAAAATTCTGTACTTGAAACTACCAGATTAACATAAAATATCCCATTTAATTTTACTTTAAAAATCGTTAAGGTCTTTCAATTTATTAGTTGAAAAACCTTCTAACTCCTGCCATTTTACCCTTCAATCAAACACAGAAATCCCCTAAAAATACCCCAAAAATAAATTTGTTTTCCCCTAAATTTCCCCCGAAAGAATTTAACATTTAAAGAAAAAAAAACCCTAAATCTAGAGGGAAACCCCCTAAGCTGGCAACACTGAGCAATACCCTAAACATTTGAATAAAACGTTGACAAAATGTAAAGTTTTAATTTGACTTATCTAAATAAAAACTAAGGAAAACTTTAACTACCAATTGTAATATCTTTGGTAGTTTTAGATGTTGTTGTTGTAGTGTGAAACAGAACAAAAGCAGTGCATGTTAAATTGTATGTGTGCAACATTTCTAAGCAGGCCTGTAATATAATTAATTCGTAATAGAGTTACTTTTACACGGTAACACAAGCAACTGAGAATATAATTAAATCTCCTCTGCAAAATCTTAACTAATTTGTACGGTAACATTTGCATACTGACACAAATGAGGTTTCAAACTAAAGGCATTATGACAAAATATTGACTAAAAATCTAAATATTGACTAAAAATCAAAATATTAACTGAAAATCAAAATATTGACTAAAAATCACTTTCAATTTGTACAAAAATTATTGGCTAATTTGACTTTCTTTTTAGGATACTTGTTAATATATTCGTTCTACTTATCGAGATGTTTGAATAAGTATGGCAGCAGTTGTAGATTGCGCTTCGATTCCCCTCAGAGGTGAAAAAATAGAATCATAGAAGATAAAGAGTAGAAAGTAATAGTTTGCCCTTTAATTTTCGAACCCAGAGGAATCAAAGTTTGGATAACAGCGAAAAATTTTGCTGCCGGAGTAACGAAAACTCAGATTGATTTAAAATGAAAGTCTACAGCAAATTTTACCGGACAACTGCAAGCATGCTTTATCACGCACTTCGGGAAAACTTTAGAATAAGAGGCCAGGCTTTGAAAGAAATGAGTTTTATAGGTTTGTAGAGGGGGTCGTGGACTTCCTAAAACTGAAGTCAAAGTCTGCCGGAGGCTTTTAGTTTATTAATAATTCGATGTTGAAGTTGCGGAATTTACTAAGAAAAATATGAAAATGTTGGTAAAACAGTGCTGCCAGAGGAAATTTTTTGCTCAAAACATAAAATCGCGAATTCATAAACGATTTCAAGCACCCAAAATCTCATTTTTTTCACATTTAATTCAGTAAATTTTTTCATAGGTATGCAAAATTTGTTCTTGACAAACGGCCTTCGGCCGGGCAAAGGGATTTTCTGCTCCATGGTATAACCAACACCGGCTTCGCGTACAAACTCTGCCTGCATCTGGCAGCACACTTTTTTATTTTGCGGCAATTGGTACCATTATAATAAAGCCGACCCCGCACTTCACCTGTTAATCTCACAGCCAGCATTGCCCTTGTGTTACTAAAGTCTCAATTTGACTCTCTTTTGATGCCTATGCCACTCTTAATGAAAGTATTCCCGATGCAAAGTAGGGGACTTTAGAAAAATGGTATTAAGTCTGCTGCTTCCAAAACCAGTGTTTAAATTTTAGGCTTTATATCCAAGGTGGCGCGTCATCGCGAGTATATGAAAAATTTGACCCAATCTTAAGCTAATGATTCTGATCTGAATGAAATGAATGTTTACATTTCTAAAGATTGTACAACATTAAGAAGTTTTTGTATGGAATTTAGCAGATATTAGTCGAACAAAATTTAAATTTGAACTTCTTCTTTTGCCCATGGCCCTAGTCAAACAGACCGCAATTTGAAAGAACTTATCACTCTCCATAAATGAATTGATACCTTGAAATAAAATATTTTGTATATTCTGAGTGAAAACAAAAACTGGCAAAAGTCATGAGAAATTTAGTTTAGAAACTCGTTTCATTGTAATTGCTTGGCTGAAGACAAAAAAAGAACAAAACTTTTTTCTTCTTGTTTAGTTTTCATTATAAGCACAATCCCACTACAAGAATAAAAAAAAAACAAATACACGCACACATTGAAGACCCAGCAGAAAAACTCAGAAGTCCTTTTTTACCACAAATTTCTTGTGGAACTAAAAGTCTGCTCGAGGACTTTCAAGAGTCTATTGCGAGTTTAGAGAGCGAGAAAAAACTATTCCCCAAATTAGAACAGGTCTTGAAATTGAGTATAGCATGGAGCAAACAGACATTACGCTCCCAAAATAAATAGTACGAGGTCCTCCTAGAGCTCTTTTGTACTTGCTGTCTTGTTTCCACTGGGTAAACAAAACTTCCACACAGTCACTTCCATACAACTAATTAAATGCACAAAATACTACACATCTGCGACCTCTATTTATATACACATACACACATGCATCTGCTTGCACCAGGGTGGGTCGACTTAACAGTCAATACTCTGTGTTTGATTTTGCGATAGCCTTATGCTAGGAACACAACTGGGACGAACGACGAATTTCGCCCAACACGACGAATTCGCTGTGTAAATTCGTCGTATGAAGCACAATAACGACGAAACACAACAACATCTCATTCACAGTTTTTTTCATGATACAACTAATAAGGTAACCTTTTCGCTACAACAAGAACAACTTCAATACAAAAAACATGCATTTTGTTTTTTTACAACTTATGCAAACTGTCAAAAAGACGCCACTTCTACTTTTACAGAAGAGGGATACACTGAGCTTACGCAGATTTGCTATCTCGTTTTGGCTGCCTTTCATCTCTGCAATCTCTTGACAACCTAAAGTAGTCAGATGATTAACGTTTTTGCTGACGAGGCTACCTTGTTAGTTGTATCATAGTTTTTTTAATTTTACCTTATTAGAGTTGAACAGCTGATGGAGTGACCATATTAAAAAAATTGGTTGCTAAAAAAAATTTAGCATTACCAAAAACAAAAAATTAAATACTATAAACATGTTTTATCATCTAATATGTTGGCTTTTTATTTTAAATGCAAAACATCAAAGCTTAGCATTTAAAATAAAAACTATTAAAGTAAAAAATTAACTATTTTTCCTAAAACACTTGAAAACTAAAATCAACATGGTCACATGGTACTGATTTGTTCGTCGTTCGCCGGCATAAGAAATAGAAATAAATCTATTTAAAGTTCGCCGCGTACAACGAATATCGACCGAAGCTGTAACTGTGTGCATTTTCATATACACCAATGTGTTTTATTTTTGACGGCTATTATTAGCGGCGAAAAATTCGTTGGTCGTCCCAGTTGTGTTCCTAGCAAATCGAATCCATTACAGGTGCCCGCATACCAATTCGCTTCAACATTTTTCCACGATTTTATCTTCTGAGTTGTCAAAGCCGATAGGAAACGACAACAAAACTTATGACATCTCGGGAGAAAATGTTAAAGCGAATTGAATTGCGAATTGAATTCGCTCGCCTTGTTTCCTAGCATTAGGCATGAGAACAAAAGCTCTACGAAGACATATCAGAAAAATCTTATGCTAGGAGTTCAAATTTAAGCGTTTTGTATTTTTGTAAGAGAGAGTACCCTTGATGAGACGTAGTATGGAGTCGAAATGTTAGCAAAAAATAATGCAGAGAGGTAGAATATATATTCGACTGATTAATTCATATTAAAGGCTCTGCACAGAAAGAAAAAGATCGTTCTAAATGAAAGTTTTTTTTGTGCTTCACTTTAGTACAAAGAGTAACTGAAAATTAACGTATGGATAACAAGCAAGTGTACTTAAAACCAGTCGAATAGGGATTATTAAAAATAGGAATGTTAGGCTTAAAAGGAGTATGAAATTACTGGGTGTATTTGCAACCAGGACTTGTGTGCGCTGGTATAAGTATTGAATTTTGTTGCAGTTTCTTAATTGCTATGATGACTGAATTGCTAAAGCAGTTAGGTTTTAGGACAATTTATAAATTGTTATTAAACTATGGAAGTAGGGTGGACTACTTCGGGTACGAGTTTGGAATTAAATGGACTTCACAAAAATAATGAATCAAGTGCATAATCAATCATCACACTCAATACAAATTCAATCCTTCGGTACTTCAGTGTCAAAAGTATGATAAATAGCAATGTTCTTAAATGAAACAAGATCATTGGCATTCTTGTTTTTAGGAACGCACTTGAGCTATAAACAATCTGAAACTAGATGAGGTTATGGCTAAAATCAATCCGAAACTGTGTTTGAATATGACTAAAATTAAGTATTTAGGGTCTTATTCATAATAAATATTTTAGGTTTATTAAACTCTTATTTGACAAATTTTCAATAAATATATGGCAAATAAGAGCCTTCCTTATAATCCTGAGATATTTTTTGTGAATACGGGTTTTAGATTTAAAAAAATCTGTAATTAAAACAAGCACAACGTACTTGATTTAAGCAAATCCGTATTTCTGACACCAGCTGGGATTGATTTAAGGGCAAATGGATTGAATTGTTGTTTCAGGGTGGCACTTTTATTCCACAATCTGGGTTTTCCTGCCATCACATTAGTCCATGGTGCCCTTAAAGAAGTACAATTTGTGATAAACCCTCACTAATTGTTTTCTCTGCAATAGTTTTGTTCGAACGCTTTGAACCTGTACCACGCCTCTTTAGGTGGACTTTCAAATAAAAATAAAAAAAACTATTTAGTTTTGTAGCCTCTGACACCAGCTGGGATTGATTTAAGTGCAAATGGATTGAATGGTTTTTTCAGTGTGGCACTTTTATTCCACAATCTTGATTTACCACCTCTCCATATTAATCCTTGTTGCCCTTAGAGAAGTAGAATTTGTGATCAACCCTCACTAATTGTTTTCTCTGCAATAGTTTTGTTCGAACGCCTCTTTAGGTGGACTTTTGAATAAATATCAAAAAAAAACTATTTAGTTTGGTAGCCTCAAAAGCTAGTTTTTTAATGAGTCGTAGTGGACCTCTTTTTTCTCATGCGAGTAGATAGCACAATATGAAAAAATGTTTGCCTTTACAAATTGAGCCACCCTATTGCACACATTTGTATACTGGAACTTGGTGAAGACGGCAAACTGACGTTGATTGGAAAATTTATGCACACTCTCAAAGGGATACAAGTTTTATAGTTCGTACCTTTAGCTAATAAACAAAACAGGATACAGAAACAGAAAACAAAGGGCGAAAATATTACGAAATTGCAAAAGTTATTCTTGGCATGCATTCATTCTTGCAAGTAGATTGAGGCAAAACACAAGTATACCTGGAAAACTTCATTTTGGTTGAGGTGCACAGTTGGCCCCTAAATGATAATAAACAAATAATCATCCCTAGAAAGTAGACTTCGCGGCAACAACACAACGATTACCATCATCATGGTGTAAAAAACAAACATCTTCAACGCCAAAAATGTGGCCTTATCAGTAGAGATCTGATGGTTGATAGGGATAGATGGGAAACCACCCGCCATAAACTACTTATATTCTCTTCACATTAGCTTGCAGAAATAGTTAATGGCACACTTGCTATAATTTCATTTGCTCTAAGTACATTCCTAGCATTTCCTTTGGGTTTTCTGTCACCCATAATATTGCAAACAGTTTGATGGTTTAGCCCAAATTTTGTGTATATATTTCAAAAAACCTCTCAACCATAAAAATTGGTTTAAAGAAATTCATTCAAAGGTTAAGCTTTTCTCCCCAAAACCTTATTAAGCATTTAATTTTATAAATTTAAACATTTTTATTGTTCTTTGCTAATTTGTTTTTAACGAATTTTACTTGAAGGTTAAACCTAATTGACGTGCTTTGGTAAAAATTTCAAGGAAAGAGAAAAGAAGTACATCACAGCCAATTAAGCTTAATTCGCAATCAATTTGCTTTCGCAAAATCACTTGTTTTTTTTTTTCTCCTAGTTTTTCTTTCAGTTCTTTGTACTCGAGAACAATGTTTTTAGAAAAAGAAAAAAATTCGGACTACAACAATGGCAAGCAGTTGCTGCTGTTTATAAACCTATAGCAACAAGAACAAAAGGCAAAACAGAAAAGAAACTACGAAAATCCTTTTCGATGCTTAACACTGGGTAAGTTGGTTGCTGGGTCATTTAATTTAAGCGCATATTTGTGTTAAGGCCTTGAGAGATACAAAAAAAATACCAATGAGAAGAATAAAAGACACAAATCTAGGACATGTTTAATAATACAGATACTTAGACATACATATGTGGGCATACACTTACTTTTCTAAAATTATATTCATTACAAAATCCTTTCTTGTTTTCCCTTCAACTTCATAGCCGGATCTTTTAATTCGAATATGATTTATATATAAAGCTACAATTTCTTTTGCTTAAAGGCTTTAGGGGAAAGTTGTTGAAATATATTGTTGCATAGACAGATAATGCTGTTAACAATTTGTTAAACTCTCCCTCAAGGAAACATTTTCTAAGGACATATATTGTGCAAATTTCGGCTCTCTGTCGGCTAATTTTTACTTAAGGTTGTATAGGGACACCTGGTAGTTTTCGAATTGTTGTCGTTTTTAGCGTAAGACATATTTAAATACATATATTGTGCGAATTTGAGCTCTTTGTTTTTTACAGCTTGGGAGCTGCGACCCATTGTTACTTTGCGTTGTACCTTAATCAATCAAAAAAATATATTGCAAATATTTACGCTTTAATTCACCTTAAAGGTAGTAAATTAAGTGCAGCAAAACGAGCCTTTGACAATTCTAGTCAACAAACGAAAAAAAAAAATGTATATATCCAAAAATAAAAAACTATAAATAAATCAGCAATTAAATCACAGAAAAGTTTAAAAAAAATTAAACTAGAGTTTAAGCTGCAAAGTAAATATTTTGGTTTTTTTTTTCTTTAATTATTATTACTATTTACAACAAATTGAAGTTATAGTTTCCAAACGATTGACCTCTAATAGTGAAAAAGTGGAAAAAAAAAACACAACTTAACTTTATTAAACTTCACTTAAGCTGCACCAGCACAACTTCACTCAACTGCCAGTAAATCATTTAAACCAGCGCTCTACAAGTGCAAACCATTACAAGTGGAATTTATAAACGTCCATCTATTTGTTGATGACCGGCCAGTTAATGTTACTGCGAGTATGAATAGAATTTAGTTGTTTTATTTGTTTTCTATAAACTTTTCGAATTACACAGTATTTTTCAAGCCATAAATATGGGAATTAAGAAAGTTTTAAGGCAGCAAGGCGTTAAAAAAGAAGATTATTTGCTAAAAAAAAAGAGCTTGGGAAAATTAAATTCAAAACGAAAATTAAATAAATAATGTAAACAAAAATTGCTAAATTTTTTGAAGCTTAGCACACTCAAGGGTATGGCGAATATTATTTAAACTACAATTTATCAAAGTCGCTCTAGCTTCGTCTTGGCACAGCTATTACTCCCATTTATGTAGTTGCACTGCCAAGTATAAATGTTTTATTGTTGCAAATAAACACCAACAAAAAAGTAGTGGTCTCTTTTTTTTCGGAAAATATTTTTTTTAAAGTAAAAGTACCACAAGGTTGGAAAATATGTACGTTTATAGTATTTCAGCCTTTAGGATAATAGGGAAAGTTTAAAGGCAAAAAAAGAAATGCGTTTCCCTACGTTTCTTCTTCATCTTCGAATGCAATACAATGTGAAATATGTATGTGTTATTTTGTGTTGTTTTTGAAATTTTTAAATTTTATATGCTTCTTCAAATTTTTGGAACGTTTTATTTTTTTACTTTCGACATATGCAGTATTTTTTTGACAATCTGCTACAAAACGAAGGAAATTTTTCAATATTGCTGTTTTTTGTTGTGACATACTTTAGCGACATCTGTCAACTGATAGTGTCCGGTTTCACAACTAATTAATATATATTGCTAAGGGTCTCCGCTGACAGCAGTGGAGACACCTACATAATTGTTTGTCGACAGATACGCCAATACATATAAACAGCTCACACGCATTTGTGACGATTTCTACTAATTTGCACTACCAGCAACCCGCGTTAAGGAACTTCGTTCCAATAACTCCAAGTTACTGGTTTTGTCCACTATGCTGGTGACTTATTCTTACCACTTCTTGTCAGCAGAGTATCTGTATTATTTATCAGGTGGCCCCATTAGAACTACCAAAACAAAACTAGTTGGATTTTCAATGACAATCTCTTGTATAATGTGAACAGAAAAAGGTATCTAGTGCAAGTAGTTTACTATGTAAGCTCTTCTGGTGTTAATGTCTAGTGCCACGCTTGTCATATGGTGACATTAGAGCCATCTAGTTCTTGTGTCACTAGTAGATTTTTAATCAAAAGCACAAGTTAAATAACAATAGAAGAATATGCTTTATGAGATATAATGTCAATAGTATTAGTGACGGAGTCCATAGTGAGTCATTTGCGTGTTTCTGCTAACATTTCCTTCAGCGGGGCAAGTAGAGACAATCAAGTGACAACAATCAAGCCTTCTGAGAATGTTAGTAAAAAGTTTTTTTGTAACTGAAAAACACAGAGTGCTAGAAAAAAAGCCAATAATTTTCTTTTACTTACATACTAAGAAATTTTCAATTATACTACTTATAAGCAATATTGCAATAAGGATTTCGATCATATCCATTTCATGTGAAGTTTTGTAATTTTCGACAGCGATATACATATGTTTTTAAAATACAATTGTTGCAAGAAAACAGTTTCTAACAAAATACCTCATTTTTTTAGACAAACACAAAATTGCGAAGCTTGTGAGCTTTTGGCTTGTCTGCAGAATTACCCAAAGCCTTTGGCAGGAATCGAATCTGCGACCACAGGGGCTCTTAGATGGATTCACTACCAATTCATCTATTGAGGCGCTCAAATGAAGCTCCGTGCCATCAAATCGTCATGGAGGCTTTGATTTTTACAAAAATAATAACTTTTTAGCTTAATCAAACATCCACAAACACTTCCCCTCCCCCTTTCGTTTGTTTATTCACCAATCCCTCTTTACTATTTTCCTAAATCCCTTATAATGCAATGCATTTATAGGGTCACCCCCTGGGCGCTAGTCCCAGTCTAAAACAAACAAAAGAATTTAATATGAAATAAAAAAGTTTTTGAGTTATTTAAATTCCACTGAATGCGGCAGCTTAAATAATTAAAATGTCTCATTAGCACCATTTTTACCACTTCTCGAAAACAACCAAGCACCTCGTCCAACAGACCATTCGTCACCGGCTTTAGATAGATAAAAAATTAATGCCCATGATTTGGCATACACCTCATTAGTTACACTAGGCAACAGCCATTTTGTTATTTGGTTCTAGCATACTTTTTCTCATGGATTTGGACCTACTGAACACGAAAATGAATTTTAAAAATTTTTCTGTCGATTGGTTTGCGAGATACGAATTTTTTAATTTTTTTTTTTTAATTTTTGGAGGTACACTTACTATTTTGAGCATATCTTTAGTCTTCTTTGACCTATTTTATTCTACTACTACTCAAATTAAAGACAATTGAGCCGTCTACAACTTATTCTCAGAAAATTTTCAAATCGGGTTAGTAGTTTTGATGTTGGCGGCTTAAAAAGGTTAAAAAACTGGGTTTTTTTAGTAAAAATGTGGCTGAAAAATTCATATAAAAATTCATATAAAATATAAAACGCGATGTTAACAGCGATTTTAATTTTTTTACGTATAGCTGACACTTTTCCAAAGAAAATAAGCCCTTACTTAACAAAATCTGATGACAAATGGCCGACTTATTATTTTTTTGGTAAACGACCGAAATTCCGCTATTTCACGATTTTTTGATTTTCATTATTTGCACAGCTTACCTACCCAACGCAAACGAATAAATACATTTGAACTTAATTTAAAATAAACAAATTAGTCTTCGTATATTATTTTTTAATTTATTTACAGCACTACATGCTCAATGTATCGCACAATTAGCTAAACTAACGAAATTAAACTAACTAATTAAATTAAGCAAATCAACGCACAAAAAAAATGAGTAAAAACAAAGATATAAGTGTACATTTTATGCCATGTGGAAAAACTGCTGACTTCTTCTTTGTTTTTTGTATTCGCTGCAATCGGTCTCACGTATTAGGGTCCAAATATAGTCACCCATCATAGCCGTTGGTAGCTGTTGATAATTATCAACAGCTACCAACTAAAAATTAAATAAATAACTAAGCAAAGCCAAAGCAAAAAAAAAAAAAAAAAAAGAGGAGGTTGAATAATTTATATAATTTGTTTCATTTAATGCGCCACACTTTACTTGTATTTACTACTATACCCTACTAACTAATTTAAACAAAATATTTGTTGTATTTTGTGCAAAACTTTGATTTACAACATATTCTGCTTGTGTTATTGCCAGTTACCAGACAATGACATTTCTACATAAAACGGACACATAGAAACGAAGGATAAGCTGTTACTGGCACTTTTATTGCACTAAGAGGAAATGATTTGAGAGGTAAGAGATTTTAATGAAACAGTAGTTGGGTAAATAAAATTAAGCCAACAACAGCCAATATTGCGCAATGTTATTTTGTTTTATTGTTATTATAAAAAATTTTTATTATAAAAATTGTTATTATAAAAAAATTGTTATTATGAAAAAATATAATTTATTATTTGGTTTTTCTTTTTTTTCGTTTCTTCCGACCCCTTTTTATATTTTACATATTTATTTTCTTGAGCTAAAGGTCTTTTATTAAAATTTATTTATTTATTTATATTTATTTATATTCTACTAACAGGATAATTACAAATTATATGTTAATATTTAAAGAGCAATGACATCATAGGTCTTCAGCTCTGTTAGTGGTGTATAATCGTGTATTTATAATACTGTATACGTACACCCAGAAAAGAGATTGGTTGGAAATTAGTTAGTCCAGCAAAATATTAGTTAAATGTACTGTACTTCAACTCCAGCTAATAACTTTCTGTGTATCCAAACAACAATCCTTGCTCATTACCATAATAACATTAATATAATAAACATACGATTCTGACAGTTCTTAAATTGGTTAGATCAACCGCTTGTATACATTTATCATGACCAACCAATGAATATGATGAGCACAGCTGAATTAAATGTTATGGATTGGATTTTAGAACCAATTATTAAAATTATTTAATTATTTTTGTCGATATTTCGCTCTCCTTCGGATAGCTTCTTCAGGACATTATTATTGTCCTGAAGAAGCTATCCGAAGAAGAGTGATATATTGACAAATATAATCAAATAATTTTAATAAAAGACCTTTAGCTCAAGAAAATAACACCGGTATTCATAAAAAATAGAACGTTGCTCAAATACATTTTAGAATAAATTTTATTTGAAAAATTTGTTGTAAAATGTGTTTTAACAATGTTTTATTTTTTATGAATGCCGGTGTAAATATATAAAAAAAAATATGTATATATAATTTTAAAACCCCTGAGACACCAAACTGCAAATAGGTCTGTAATGCTTTGAAAACCAATGCTGAAATTTAGGAGTCATAAGATGCGATAAACTCCAAGAAACCCACTTTATAAATATGCGAACGAAGGCCGAAGGCTTTGGGTGTTTCTGCAGACAAGCCAAAAAGCTTCGCAGTTTTGTGTTTGCTTCAAAAAAAAAAATTTCTAATAATTTCGGACTTTCTAATTAAATTTTACTCTCTCAAAATTGAAAAGAAAATTTTTGTGATAAAATTGGAGGGAACAAAATTTTTTTTTAAAGAAAATAAGAAAAGTAAAGTTGAAGACTTACTGGCCGGGATATATACCATGGCTGTTTCACGACCGCTACTTCGCCCATCAGCATCCAAATTTGCTTCTAACCTAGGCCATGACAAATTCTATATTTTTTATTGGCAAAATGAGTGCTGTACAAAAAAAGAAAAAATTTTAAATATACAATGTATTTGCAAAAATGTAAATTATTTACATACAAGGATAATATAATTAGCAAAAGAAAAAATTTGATATCCATAGGGTTACCACCCCACTGCATTTTCCTAAAAACGCTAACAAGCACGAATTTCAAAAAAAGCTGAAACCCGTGTTTAATTAAATCGCCTAGAGATTAAAATATATTAATTTGGCATTTTTATAACAAACAGCCCCGAACAAAAAATTCAAGAACCGTTTTTTTACAGAATATCCTTAAAAAATTACTTGGATGATCGTCCTTGGACGATCTTAAAATGCCCATATTGTAGATGTTGGTAAGGAAACAGAATCCTAAATCAACAAAACATGCAAAAATATAGCCTTTTTCAAAATGGTTCACCTCACTTGAGATCAAAGCTAGAGCCGAAATATGTCAAATGTTATCTTGAAAAGGTCCACGATAAATTTTTAGAAGGGTACATCGAGCACTTTTTGTGGTTAGTCGCTCTAATAGACATATGCTTTAGTCAACATATTAATGCATAAGCCAAATAACTACAAATACATTTGTTATAAATATTCTCAAGAAAATTCATTAATTATTAGTTTTCTATATTTTAGGGATGATTCCAAATAGTTCACAAGGCCTCGCCGTTGAGAATTTGCATAACTTCTTCAAGATTTAATTAACTTTTATTGAAAAATTCAATTCTAATTGCGTTGCAAATGGGACAAATACCAATCAGGTGTACAGTATTCTCCGGTTCAGCCAGGTTACCAAGCCAGGGTACAAAGCCCAACTGAAGTGTTTCTAAAGGATCTTGCGTTTATATTCAAAAGGCCTCCTCTTGCTCTGATAATAAAATTTATAGCTCAAGATAAAAATGAGGAAGTTTTAATTTGCACCAAAGAATAGCTTGATTTTGAATATAAATCATGAAATTGAGAGCTTCTTGCGTCAGAGACCAATTTATTATATTCTTGTATTTTAAGGAGCTGCAAAATTGCCTTATAGTGTCTGCTAAGCGGTACTGAGCTATTAGTTATCTGGAGCAAACTCGATTCTAGATGAGGCAAAAATATTATTGGAGGTTAGTCATACATTTTACTGCGCTACGTTCAGTATTTGGATGCCTCGAAAATAAAGTCATATGGGATATCACACAAACTTTCCTTAATATGCGCATAGAAGGGACAAATATGTGACATAATATTTTTTTTTTCTTTTGAATATTTTTTCCCACACACAGACCCCATACAGAGTCTCTTTATCAAGACTGCCATACATATATACAGAGAAAAAATATTGAAATTGCACGACCTGAAAATAATTTTTTTGATATGTCGAAGTGGATAATATTTTCCTCATACCGAAAAACTATTGAAAAATCGAAATATCGATTGCATAATCAATGCATCCTAGTCTCTAACCTTTATTTATTTGTTTTTGTTAACTAAATTAAAAATGAAACGAATGCTACAAAAATAAAAATAAAAAACTTTGTATTTTCACAGCTTGAGGATAATCAGGATAATGCTATGGAAGCAATTTTATGAATTTGTACACATAACCAGCTAAAACTGTTTCCTTCCACAGTCAGCGAATAAGGCAGGTCATAATTTCAGTACCTCAAAATCTCATAAATAAAACTATAAAAGATTGTTTGTTGGCCGTTAGAGCAGTAGTTTTCATTATTCAACATGGATTGCAATAGAAACATAAATTTGCCTGATTTAAGATCAGTAACTAACTGAAAGGTTTTGCCATTAGATGAAAGAAGATGGTGGAAAGAAGAGGCAGCAAAAACAAAATCATTAAAAAAAATGCCATCAAAAACACACAGCAACAGCAAAATATTAAAATGTTTACAAAAACTAAATTTATATATTTGCGTATAAATTAAAGCATGTGACATTTTACACGCATCCTTTAGCCACACTAAACCGCAAATTTATTTGTCAAACACAATAACAAATAAACAAACTAGAAACCGCTTTACGTGTACAAATTCATACCCAGTGGTACAATCTTTTTCGATTCTTTAGCAGGTCTTTTTACAAACTTAAATTTAGTTCTTAAACATAATCGAATCGAGTCATACATGTGAATCAAACCATCTGACTTGGTTTTAGGCAGCAAAACTGTTGCTTAAATGCAAACATATTTTAGCCAAAGCACATGTTATTACTAATTAAAGTTAAGAAATAAGCAACTAAGCATATATAATCCTTTTCTGAACATGACTAAATGATCGCCTTTAATATAAGCTAATGCTTAAAACTTCTCATAATCTTACCACTGGGTAGACGTGTGTCAGCAGCAAACTGAAATACAGAGACAACAAGAAGTTTTATAAAAACTAATATGAACAGTGACAATAACAACAATACACTGGACTACAGGTAAACGCTACAAAAAAACTGGACGGAATTTTAAAACTTTATTTTCTTTTAATCCTTTTTGAATTTATTTAAATATTATCACAGACATATACCGGACATCAGGAGGTAATTTTGTGCAGACTAGAATTCCGAAATGGTGCAAAATATTTATTAAAACAATCTCAATGTTGAAAGCAAAATAATAAAAATAAAAAGGAGATGGCTAGTAATCAACTTATGGAGAGGCTTTGTTTTGATACCAATTAAAAACCTACTTCTTTTAATGAAAGGAAAAATATCTTTTGCTAACGCAATTTTCCAGTGGGGCGAAACAAAACCCAGCCTTAATACAACCAACACAAAATATCTATTAGATTAATACTGTGTTTAATGAAATTTCATTGAATCTATTTTCTTTTGCATTCATGAATTTTCAAATGATCCGTGCTACATTGGTTGATTGCTCCAGTCTTGGCGTAGTGTGTATGACAACCATTCCGACACAAACAAAAACACCATCACACCATATACATTTGTGTCCAGATACAGGCATGACGAAGCCACACTTCTGTACAACTACAGGCATACACAAAGCCACATGCAAACACACACACACACACACGAGCAAGCACACATGTAAATTTACTAATCAGCGTATGGGTATTAAAAAATTACTCATACGTCTGGGTTGCGGCCATAAAAGTCGTTGGGTTAAATGACTGAATAAACAAATGATTGGAATGGTGGGTAAATTTTGTGGTTTTGTTTATAAAATTTTTATTTCAACATGAAACTTTTATTTTATATTTTCCAACGAAATACTAGAATTTTATTTGTTTGTATTTTTGTGATGACAACGCTTCGCTGTTGTTTATGGTTAAAGATTTTGTCACAAAAAGCGGTCACATTTAAATGTATTTGCATTTTTTATGTCTTTTCGGGATTAAGTACACATTTATTTTGTATAAGAGCTGTGTTTTTGTTGGAGCTTAAGCAGTTTTACACTGAAAAAAAAAATCATGGCTCCCCTGAACTGATGGATTTTTTTTTTGATGATTTTTTTAACATCGTGACATTTTTACTTCAAAGTATGTAAATTCTACATGTATTATTTAACGTCTAAGAACGTTAAAACAAACTTTTAATATAGCAAATATTTTTACATCTTGCAACACTTTTCAGCATCAATGAAATGCCGGCGCAATGCAGACGGCTGAAAATTACACGAGAACATTAATAGCCTTAAAATAAAACATATCAGTTGGCTCTTATAGCATATAAATAACAAACGATTACTATTTTACGTTTACCACAACGATCACATTATTTTCTATAACAAGAATTTAGTATCGAAAGAGCTTGAACTTACCATGTAGATACATTATTGTAGTAGTCTAGTTAGAGATGATGAAATTCGTTGCATCTCAAACACACTCGGTGGTAGTAAACTTTATTTCAAAGGGCCGCCATTACAGTGGTTGCAGGTGTTTATTTGAATTCTCTTTTTATTTCTGCAAGAAGAGTGCAAAATAAAAATTATTTTGTTACTTAATGGTGGAAGTATTTTTTTTTAAAGAATTTTATTATTAATAATAATAATAATATTTTAATTTAGGTCCAAAAACGAACCTTTTTAAAAAATATTTGCTATCTTTTTCAGCTGTCTATATGCCGACGACATTTCGTTGGTGCTAATCAACTCATGTTTGAAATTTAATTATGGAATAAGTAGTTAAGTTTCAAACAAAATTCTTAAGAATTTTTGAAGTCTACTGATGAGTTGATGAGCACCAACGAAATGTCGTCGGAATATAGACAGCTGAAAAAGACAGCAAATAGTTTTTAAAAAGGTTAATTTTTGGGCCTTAAAGCAAATAAATAATTATGTTCATATTTGAATAATAACAATTTATTATATTATTATTAAAATAGAAAATTGTCCAATCCAACTGTTATTAGATTTTATGTCAAAGCAAAGGCTCTGAATAAAGCTAGTGAAACTAACACCACCATTGTACCGAAGATAAGAGACCTTAGAACTGTTCATGGGCCACCACATATAAATTGCTTGTTTTGCGGCAATTTGCTTAAACAAATTAATTGGGTGTATGCATGTCAGAATGTGTGCATGTGTGTGTGTGTGTGTGTGCTGAACGTAATTCAAGTGCTTGAGTTTTATGTTGAGTCTGTTATTGTTTTCCACTAAGATACATATTAGGGTAGGCCAATTTGGTAATCGATATTATGCCATCGATTTTTCGATTATTTTTGGAAAATAGCGACTTGACAAAAAAAAACTAATTTATGAAGCCTCATCCTTTCAATTTTTTTTTTTTTGGAACGAAGTTCCTTAACGCGGCTTGCTGGTAGTGCAAAATAGTAGAAATCGTCACGAAAGCGTGTGAGCTGTTTATATGTATTGGTTATCTGTCGACAAACAATTGTGTATGTGTCTCCGCTGTTGTCATCGGAAACACCTACCAATAAATATTAATTAGTTGTGAAAACGGTTGCTAGATGTCGCTAAAGTAATGTATGTCACAACAAAAAACAGCAATATTGAAAAATTTACAACAGTTGCTTTTGTTCGTTTTGTAGCAGATTGACAAAAAAATTTATACAGCTTTCACCTTGTATTACATTCGAAGATGAAGAAGAAACGTAAGGAACTTCGTTCCTAACGGGGGTCCCCCGACCGCAATTCTTTTTTTTTTTTTGTATTTTAGTATGGGACCCTCCCAAGGAGGCTTAGTATAGGGTTGAAATCTTCGAAGAAAAATATTGGAAAAAGAAAATTTATGGGGGACTTCAATACCGGCACCCTGGTACTGATTGCAACCATCACACTAATTGCATCTGGGTGCCCATAGATCTATCAAATAAATGTATGACCAACCCGTAATAATTTCTTCTCCGCAACATATGATTTCTGAGGGACCTCAGCTACAGAAGAAACAAACAAAAAATAAAAAATTTATAATCTCAAAAATTATCCTTTTGATATAACGTTGTAAAACTCGTTTTTCCTAGTACCAGCAGCTATCGAAAAACCGATGGTACAATATCGATGAATTTTTGTTCGTGGAGCCAGTCTAATACATAAGTATATGAACATTACTTCCAATGTCGCCATAAGTATGTTTTTGTGCATAAGTATCATAAAATTTTATATCAAATACACAGTTTCCATTATACGAGATTTATTTCTTTCGAATGTATTTAAAGTAAAGTCGTCTGAAGTGGTATAAATTGGTAAAAAAATATCAATCATAAAAATAATACATACATAACTATGAACGTAATACAAAATAATAGTATAAGAAAGAGTTCGGATAATAAAAATAATTAATATAATTCTTTATGTTTATTAAACGAAAATAATGACGGATATCTCAAATGAATAACTTTTAATTACTTCAACAATTTTTCACTACCGCTAACATTCAATTAAGACCACAAAATCCAATAGCAAATACACAAAAAAGATAAAATCCATCTTTCTTCAGGCTTCCTCCCATCTTTTTGTTTTACATATCCTTTCAAATTATTAGACCTTTTATTTTCAGTTTTTTTTTTAATTTTGCATAGTTTGCTTTGTCACACCATTCTACAGGGAATTGGCTGTGCAAACTCCGCCTGCCAGTTTTCTCTTACAAGATCCGTGAATACTAAATATGTATGTTGAAAGAGGTGGGAGTAAATTGTCACATCACACATGTTGTAACATATGTTGCTTTGTCTGTTTGTAATGTAGTTGTTGTTGTTGTTATTTGCCGATATTTGCATATCTGTGGGGTTGAGAGACACAACAGAAATTATTTATGCATGCAGGTTTTTTTTTTTTTTTATTGTAGCACATACATATTTTGTATTTATTTTATTCTACTAAAGTTTTAAGAATAAACAAAAAGGGAAAAAATTCCAAGTGGGAGAGATACAAAGGAAGCCATGTTTTTTTTTGTTTTTCTAATTTATTTTTTGTCAGTTTCCATAAGAGTTACAACAATTCTGGTTTGATACTGAAATAGAAAGATAAAAATCTAAACTTTTAATCCAATCATTGCTTATGGTTAGGGAATTAAAAAACAAAACCTTAAAATTTTAAACTAAAATATACATTTTTCAAATTGAAGATTTTCTGAGGGTTAAGCGTAGTCATAATTTTATTCCAAACGGATATAAGAGGTGTTGCAAACTCAAGGGAAAACAAATTGCAATTAAAAGATTTGGGATTTTGTATAAGAAAATACAAAAAAAGATTTAAGAAATAGAAATAAATAAATGTGTCACCCGATTTGTACGAGAATATTTTAAGTCATGCCTTTTAAGGCTGCGCACTCAAAGAGTGAAAACGGAACCCTATTAATGAGATATCTACATATGTTACTCCGCAACAGGCGCCATAATGCGATGATAATGGGGGAGTATCATCAAAATAGTATACCTTCCGAGCGCATACACTGCATGTGTAACAACTTGACGATGCATGGTAACAATCAACTCTGATTTGACGAAATTACGAATAGTATAAGTCTTTAGAGCAGAGCCAGGCAGAACTTAAATGGAAAAAATATTAATTTTATTAAAAGAATAATACGTTTTGAATATATAGTTCATATAATACTAGCGATATATCGAACGCAAGCAAAATATGAACTTCAAAGAATTGTACCTTCTTTGCTTGCAAAACTGTTTTGTTTGCACTCAATTTTTCTAAAATTTGGAGTTGGAAGTCAGACAATAAGTATAAGTGTAATACTGAGGAGTGCTTTCTAAAAATACCGTAACTGCAGTTCTTGGGAATTAGCAGAAGCTACCGCCAGAAGACTGCCACTTTAATGAAACTTGTGAAAAAAGTAGCGATTTGTGTAGTCTTAAAAACTTGCATCCCTTCTGGTAGTGTTCTATGTCCAAAATATTTGCTATAAAAAATTTTTTGTAACAAAATAATAAAAAATAAAAACAATTGCAGATTCCTGACGATGCTAACGAATTGTTAGCGAAATATCGAATAATAAAGAAAGAAAAATATAAAGACCTAAAGCTTTAAAAAATAGTGTTGTCAAGTTTATATTTTATATGGCGTTGCCTACACTGACTGGTAAGATCACTTAAGCTGATCTAAATCACAACAGGCCTGGGATTTCAGTGGGAGAAACCATTCCCTTTTACCTTCTTGCCTATCTATAGTGCCAAATTCCCATCTCCGATAAACATAAACCTACTCCTAAGTATTACAACCGTAGCATACACTACTACTTTTTATTAAAAATGTATATATCCGAAGAAATTAATAAAATGAGATGATTCTGATCTTAGACACCAATGAATGCCCATGTGTATTTATTTTACGCACATGGCGACCGTGACAGGACTCTAATTCAATTATCACCTTTAATCCTGGTCCTGTGGATTTTTCACAATTTTTTGGTTTGGTTCACAATTTTGTTATGGAGATCTACTACGCTCAAAGTTATAAAATTATTCTTTTACTTGTTTTAATAAAATATAATATATAACAATTTGTAGTTTTTCTCATGCCATGTTTTCATAAAATCATAAACGATCCTCCAGTGTTTATAGTTTTTTTTATTCTTTCACTCAAATTTAATAAAATTAAGAGGACCACAGGTCCCGTAAAAATGTAGCAAATAATTGGACTTTTGTTTTAGGTTTCTCCTTCTCTGCAAACCACTGTCTTACATAATCCCACAAAATGTCGTAACAATCCCACAAATGCTCAATATCGAAAAACGTTAAAATCAGCCAAATGGTCACAGTTACAAATGTAAGAGCGGAGATGATGTTGCGTAATTCTGAGTAAAAAAAAAAACTGGAAACAATTAAGAAATAATATTCGTTCATATTCCAAGAGTCATAGGATACCTGTGAGTATATACCAATTCGTTGAAAAACACAAAAAAAAATTTATCTGAATTCGGCGTGGATAGTAAGGAGAAAAAAATCGGTTTTTGTTCAGAGATCGTGCCAAGCTTTTTTTAACAAATAATTTTAATGAAATATCTGATATAAGCTAAGTCATATATAATTCAAAATGCTTTACAACTCAACCATTTCCAAACAAAAATCTTTACGTTAAAGTGGCGCGAAAACTAACACAACGGGACCTTTTCTAGGACCCAAGTGAGTCGGTCTCAGGACCGGCGGCCCTCGTAACCATTTCCAAACAAAAATCTTTACGTTAAATAGGCGCGAAAGCTTTTGAAAGCAAAGAGAAAAAGTTGACAGCAACCAGCTAAGAGAGCAAATTCCAAAAAAGTTTCACTGGTGCTGCCAAGTTCAGCTTGTAATGAATTCGCCTCGAACGTCATTGCTTGAGATATTTAACTGTTAAAAGTCCAAAAAAGTGCGATTTAAAGAACAAACTTGACAGTGATAGTTATCGTTTTTAAACTACGCCAAACTTAATAAGGGTGAATGTGCTTGAACGCATTGTAAGAGGTTATAACCAGTTTTAAATAAATTTATTTTCTAACGACCCTTGGAATAATGACAATGTTTTAACTACTCACCAAAATATTTAGCCCATTTGTGGCTGCGTTTGGTATACACTTTGGGTGGTTTGAGAGGAGTTAGGGATGTTGAAAAACTATATATATTTGGTTTCATTCCCACCGGGCCCTCCAAGTGCATATTATAATCATAAAGTGGAGAAATATATTTTCTATATTCTGGTGGCTTCAAAGCAACACGTTCCAGTGTCGAACAAGAATCAGTTTGAGTTGCACTGTTACGATTAGGTGACAACTTGTCCCTGAGTTTTGGGTGAGTCAATATTTCTATATTTCTGGGCGTAGAGACCGGACGATACTTGCGAGTTGAAAAGGCCTTGATGGACTGAAAAGAGTTTCTGTTTCTAAAATATTTTCTTTAATACCAAAACTATTTTAACAAACCTTTGCCATTTTAAATGGTATATTGCTGCTATTTTTACTTGCCTTCGTTACAAGCGACAGTTGGGAAGCAGACTTTTCAGAAATTGTTTCCATTAAAGGCAACGAAAGTGGTGTACTGTTTTTAGCAAAAGGCTGCAAGCTGACCAGACTATCATCTAAATCGAGCGAATGTTTCTCGCCTGTGGTTGTTACCGCAAGACCACGAGGTCTATCTTTGGCCAGAATCCTGCCAAAAAGTATAAACGTTGATAAGCTTTGATTTATCAATTTCTTAACGTTTACTCACGAGTCTCCTATAAAATTATTTCTTGAATTTTGATTACTATTTGCCATTCTAATGGCACTGTGATTCACTTGGCATGGATTTCTGTGGGGACTAAACTGTATTAAATTGGCCTCAGGCGACGAGTCATTGATGAATGAACTGGCTGCTTCCCTTTGAGACCTTTTAAAAGCGAGAACAGATACATAGATAATTTTGTTGTTGTTGTTTTTAAGACATAATCAAGAAACTCAGCCTTACATGTGTTCATACGATTAGATAATCAAACTCTATTTCCGCTGGTTTAGGTTGTCACTATAATTTTATAAAAATAGGAAAAAAATTTCTGAAAGAAATCAGTGACAGTTTTGGTTTATAGGAATATATTTTATGACTGACATTTGAAATAAAAAAATTTTTTTTTTTGGTTTTTGTTCCAAATTCACTTATGCTCATGAACGAACACCAAACTGGAAAGTAAAATATAATTTTATACATATAATTTAAATAGCGTAAGCAGTTTTGCGCTCATGCAGATTAATAATAACACTGCCTTTTATTTTCCAGTTAGTAGTCATAGAGTCCAGTTGTTGTGATATCATTCATCCTATTTTTTTTTTTTTTTGTCAACATGCTGCTACCGCCAACGCATGGGATTGTGCCAAGAACATGTTGCATTTGTCACAAGCACAAAGAAATGCATATAATCTGATAAAGAAAAAAAAAGGAATTTGTTTTGTTTTCTCATTTTAATTAATTTTAATTAAAAATCATCACACACCACACTTCACAATCTTTGCATGCGTAAATTTTAACGTTTTTATTGCAGGCAGGCTCTTTGTTCTTGATTTTTACTTAAAGGCCAACCAACAAGTACGATGGCCACACAACCCTTAACGGCATAAAATAAAACAAATAAACAAATATTTGTGAAAAAGAGTGGACACAACAAACGCATACACACAAAAAGCCCGCATGCCCAAAGCTTTGCAAATGCGTGAGTAAATGCAAATATGTGTGTGTGTGTGTGTGGCTGCGTATGCTGGCTTCTATAAACATATTTACAAACGTTTTTTTATTTGTTTTTTATTTTACCTTTTTTGCACAGTAAAATACAAAAGAACAGAAAAAACCCACTCTAAAGTTTAAAAATTCGTTTTATTTGCGACTTCCTGCAATTGAATACACAAATTTATACGCATGCATTTGTGCATGTACAAAAACACCCAGCAAACATTGGACAAGTAAATTTCTTACTTTCAAGGAAAGAGTAATTCCAGGATACAGCCTCAAAACACTTTTCTGCCAGGACTCACACTGATCTAATTGGAGCTGCTTAAATACTTAACACGATCCTCACGTTTCTGGTGTTTCAGAAAACTTTTATTATTCCAATGCTCAAGTTTTGGTTACGATAAATTTGCTTTTGCGAAATCAAAAACGAAATTCATTTTTTGTCGTAAGTAAAACTTTATAAATAATTTAAAAATGTCAAGAAATTTTAAACGTTACAGCTCAAAATCATCACTGAAATAAAGTTTATCTTTTCCACATAAAATTCTCAATGCATTTAAATTCACAACGAAAACGACACAAATTTCCTAGCAATGTGAACACAACATTTGCATTTCCCCACACACACACGCACACACATTCATAGAGACTAAAGCTGGTGGCCGTTTGCTGGTGCATTTGTGTCTGTTAGTATTACATACTATAATACCTGTATGTTTGTTTTGTTAAGCATGCATGATTGTAAGTTGTAGATTTTTATTTATACATTTTTGTGTTTTTTGTTTTTTTAGTCATGTTTTATTGTGCTGCATGCATAAAATACATATTTGTGTGTGCCCAGCACATGTGTGTTTACATACCAGTGTGCATGTGCTGAAAGGAATATACTGCATTCATATACATAGATACAATAGAAAATTGTGACAGCCGACATTTACTTTACGCTTATGCAAATACCTGCCGCTTTCGAAAGTGACCAAATGACCATGTAAACGCATATTTTAACAAAATATTGTTTGCCTGTGCGTTTTAGGCATGTGCATGAATGCAAGTGTGTGGGTGGGTGTGTGTGTGTGTGTGTTCAGGTGAATTTCCGCCTGTAGGCAACATTACTATGAAATTCAAACTATCTTGTGTATGAATATCAGGCGTCTTTCACTCACAGTTTGTCCGGCCTTCGAACAATCAATCGTCCACCAGCCAGCCAAACAGTCCAACAGCTGGTAGTTTTCATCAACTTGTATTTTTCATGCATTCGTAAAAACAGAAACCATTTCAAAGGTTTAGGCAATACAAATATAAACACGATTTTTTTTCATTTTATGAAACTTATAGTGATGGTTGTTATAAGGAGATGCTGGTTAACTCATGGCTGTAGTAGTGTTTGTTCTTATGTTTGTATGAGTGCGTACGTTTGATATCGTATGCGTACGGGGAAAGAAGTACTTTTCAAAATGAATTCTCTTATTCTTCAGTTCTGCGTGAGGAAATTCAATTGTATAAGCCAGCATTTACAGACAGTGTGCTCTGTTATAACGCAGTTTGCAGAGCTACTGAATAGCAAGAAAGTTGACATGCTTCATAAGCGGCACTAATAGCATGTTTCCATTAAAAGTTGAATCACCCGTTTCGCTCTCTCTCAATCATATTTATGAATCACACTGTTTACACGGCTCGTCTCTGTCCATCGATTTCAATTTTGTTTTTGATAAGCCGGCATAAATTATCCATTAATTTCGTGAAGCAAATTTTTCTAAATGAATCAAAAAAAAATAAGTGAAAGTGTTGTCCAAATTGCATTGTGTGAATTTTTTTTAGATGGCAGAAAAGATTACAGTGTTTTTCCTGACACAAAGTCGGCGAATCTAAAGATTTGGAACAGCTTTGTTTGAAAAAAAGCCTTTCGCCAATTATTTCAAGTTTCTTTGCATTTAAAGTGCTTACTGTTTGCTTCATTTACATATAAAACGATAATGTCCAGTTCAGTATGAGTTGAATGGCTTTTAATATTCGTTGCACTTATTTCGCTTTTTTTTTGTGCTGATGCTTGTCTGTTCAACTTTTCCATTTATAATTTTATACAATTTTTTTTTTTTTTTTTTTTGGTTCGCTTTCTTTTACATTTTACGAGAAAAACACGAGTCCGTTGTTGTATTAACATACAATATCAAAGCTGATTTAGTTGTGGGATAAATGCATTATGCCCGGAAACAGTAACAGCATCAAATGACCCTCCAGTTACCACTGATACGATGCAAAAGGTGCGTAAAGTGCTATTTGATGCGTTGCTCTTGTATTTGGTTGCTGTTATTGTTATTGCTTATGTAGTTGTTTAACTTTTTTTTTTTTGTAGTTTTCCTTTAACGTGGCCGCCAAGCAAACGTTGCATGATGATGATTGTGTCGAGTACGCTAAAGATGTTTGTGTTACAAACTCAAAAAAAGGGGTGAAAAATGGCAGTACACCGAATTGGACTTACTCATACAAGAAACAACATTATTGCATTTTCTACACAAAATTGCGTTCTCTTCCTTTGTCGTTTTTAATTTCAATTTAGCTTTACTGATCTGCTGATGTTGTGGGAAAATGAAAACAGATAAAAGGCTTGTATATTGCAATTTTTATTACCAGTCGTTGCCGTTTCAAACAAAGAGTGGCTGCTGACCACTTCACATGCGACTTTTGTTGCTTTTGGGAAAGGAAACATGAAGCGGATCTCAATGACACGCATAAAAGCGTAAGTTTTAAAATATGTAAAATATATCATACAGTAAAGGAAATAAAAATAAATTAAAAACATACCACGTCTCACGCGCAACTTACTTGTATTAAAACCAATAAGGGGTTGCGCAAAAGATAGTTTTTATTTATTATATATTTATATCTAATAATGGTGCGACTATGTGTCGCTTCCAAGAGAAGATCCAGATTGACCTTTACATTAAAATTACTTCAGCTTATATAGTACTTATGAGAATATACTAGTTTAATTTTTTATAAATATTTATTATTAAAAACTGTGGGAATGTTTTGGGAAATTTGATTTTCCTTAAAATATTTATTCATTCCCACAGCGGCGAATGTTTCGGTGTCTAAGAATATGCATGGCAATTTCAAGTGGTATAGCAACAACAACAATAACAAAATGTATCGCTGCATAATAGGCGCAATGCTTGCAGTCATATTTAAGTGCAGCGATACTTTTGATTTTCATGTGAACTCGGGGTGTTACTTGATCTATTTAAATAATTTTCCCATGACAAAACTAAAGTGCGCCACACACACACACAAGACATTAATATTTCATGGTCACTTCAAGAGGTGCAAAGGCGGCGGTGTTTAAAGTATTAAAATATGTTTGCCGGCCAGTGTTGTTATTTTAGTGACACATGATACTCTTTTGGTTGTTTAACTAATGCCTTTGAAACTATTAATTCTTTCATGTTGCTGTTGCTTAAAAGAGTCAATTCATATTATGCTACAGTATGTTTTAGGGGCTTGGAATGAGAGCAGACAGCTGCAATTGTCTGCTTCTGTAATGATAAGGAGTTTATTTTTACGGAAAATTTATATTTATTGCATTTTGGTTGTAAAACAGATTAAAGCAAAATAATTAAGGCAATTAATTCGCTTTCAAGTTAAGGATTTTTATTTGTTCAGCGAACGCAATGAAAAATGTGCAATTTTATATAGAGCAATACTTAAGGTACACGACAACGACAATTTTGAAAAGTTTTTAAATTCAAATTACATTTTCAATACATGTTTTGTTTTTCGTTATTGTTAATAAAAAATCCACGCATAAACAGTTTCGCTCTCTCTTTCTCTCTCTCTCTCTCTGTCTTTCTCTCTCTTGTGGGTTATACCATCGATGTGAATGCTTCAACAAAAGAATACAATAATTTAAGCCATTCAAAAATGAATTTAATTATTATTGACCATAAGAGGCAAATGAATTGTATTATTCTAGGTCTAAATATACCCTATCAGTTGTTTTCTGTCCCTTTTTTTCAGTAGCATTGACGAAATATCAGTGGCTTACAAATTGCTGAGAGAGACAGCAAACAATTATGTGTTCGGATTTATTTAGGCCTAGAATTATAAAATGAGAAATAATAATTAAGAGTAAAACGAATTAGAAATTGTATTAAGACAATAAAAAGCGTGTCTTTTTTTTAGCTTTCCCTACCAAACATATAAATTTAGCCAAGTACGAGATTGATCCGCGCAAGTGGTGGATAATTTGTTGTTATAGAGACCAGACAATACATACATACATCATGTAAATTTCAACTCTGTATTTCTTATAGTTCAAAAGTTTTAGCTGATCTAAAACCATTAATGGGTATCCTCGTATACGAAAACTGGTTAAATTTGAACCATTTGCTATTTGTGATAATTGTTGTTGTAGAGGCTTTCCACTGTATAAATTTGAAGTTTATCGTTTACAGTTCAAAAACTAAAGTAAATTTTTAAATATGAACTTAATTATTCATAAGAGCCAATTGAAATGCATTATTTTAGTTCTAAAAATAAACCCCATTAATATTTTCTGTCTTTTTAAGCCGTCTGTCTGTATGCCGCCGATATTTAGTTGATGCTAATCAACTCATCAATAGACTCGAAAAATCTATACGAAAATCATCAACGAAATGACGGCATATAGATGACTGAATACATTAATAATTTGATAAAAGTCTTATCAGTATTAAAAATATTTAAAAATGAATACACAAAAATGCTTCGAAGTGCACTAAAATAACAAAATGTATACAATAAATTATATTATTATTTACCAAAAATTTTTCTTCAAATATTTTCAAACTATATTGTTTGGAAAAATAATCAAAACACAAATTAAAAATTATAACACAATTAAAAACATTGATAATGCAACCACAATTTTACAAACAAGCACTAAATAACAAATGCACATTAGGATGGGTCGGTTTGGCAATTGAAGGTGTGCCATCGATTTGTCGATGGCTTTTGGCTACTGGAAAAAAAATTCCAGTACGACATCCCCAAAAGTTTACTTTCGAAGCAACCAAATTGGACTTTTTTTGACGCGGTTTGCTGGTAGTGGAAATTATTAGAAATCGTCACGAAAGCGTGTGAGCTGTTTATATGTATTGGTGTACTGTCGACAAGCAATTGTGTATGATGGGCGGTGTCTCCGCTGCTGTCAATAAATATTAATTAGTTGTGGAAACGGACCCTACTACTGCTAGATGTTGCTAAAGTAAAGTATGTCACAACAAAAAACAGCAATATTAAAAAATTGGCCAACAGTTGCTCTTCTTCGTTTTGTAGCAGATTGACAAAAAAATACTGCATGTGTCAAAAGTAAAAAATAAAACGTTCCAAAAATTTAAAGAATCATAAAATTTAAAAAATTCAAAAACAACACAAAATAAAATATACAGATTTCACCTTGTATTACATTCAAAGATGAAAAAAAAAACGTAAGGAACTTCGTTCCTAACGAGGGTCCCCCGACCGCATTTCTTTTTTTTATTCCCTAGTATGCATGGTACGAGGCTGGTGTATTCGGAACAAATTTAGAGGTTGAATTTCTCCAAAGACTTATCAGTTTACTCAGGGGCACGTTTTTGGACGTCTCGAAACTAAAAGAAACCTAGCAGTGACAAAAGAGTTCAAGTAGCCTTCACAAACAGGAAGATACCAAATATGCATTTACTCATTTAAACAAATGACTCACCCAACCTAACGGATACAAAAGCAAAATATCTTGTTATTATTAGTGACTCAAAACTCATATGAAAAGTCCAAATCATGCAGAAGAAAAACGAAGTAAACAACGAAATCAGGCAACTATTTCGGCTGCTAGGGAGAGAGTCCAAGATATGAACTCAAAATAAACTTCTCATTTACAACACACGGATTAAGAAAACCAAAACCTTTCAAAAGAAAAGGTTCATCACCAAGCGGCGTCCTGGAAAAATATGCCCCAAAATCTCCTCCTGCCTGAACAGCGCACCATGCAGCCACTTTGAGCCGGCACAAGGGCTCGCTTTTGGGTGCCCCAGAAGAGACAGTTTTGCTTATTCACGTATCCGCTGAAGTGGAAATAATTATGATTTTGGTCGAAAAATCGTCCACTTCGTCATTATTCCACATTCTTGGGGAACGTATCGCTCCATGGCTTGTTCACTTGTATTCTAAAGCTGTTTTGTTTAGATTTTTATACAGAAAAAAAAATAGCTCCCCTACTATCAGCTGGGTCAAAAGAAATCACCCTATTGAAAGTTGTTCTTATTTTTGCAAGTGGCAAAAAATATAAAACAGATTTGACATTGACCGGCATTTGTAAAAATAACAGCAACTTCCAATAGGATGATTTCGATTAGCCCACCTGATAGTCAAAAGCCTTGGAAAAATCGGTGGCACAGTTTCGATACATTTTTGTGCTCACTAATAGACCCCGTCTAACGTTCACACAATTGCATATACTTGTATACTAATTTTTTTTTTTAATTATCAACAGTTCTGTTTCAAAATTCATACGAGAAACATTTTCATAGAAACAAGCGGGTCTTCAAAATGTGGCAAGTTCTAAGCAGTGTGTTGATTTTTGTTTTAATTCTATTTGGCTGTCTATACATCTATTTGACATGGCATTTTAATTATTGGACCAAACGTAGAATACCAGGTCCCAAACCCACACCACTTTTTGGCACTTTTCCAGGCATGATAAATGCGAAAAGGAATTTTATTTATGATTTAGACAAAGTGTATAGGTAAGTTATATAAAAAAAAAAGTGTATGCAAAAGGAACAAAAAACTTGAATGTGGCTTCTGCAACAGGGAACTAAACAATTGTTCAAAATGCAAAAAGTTTTAGCAAGCATTTATTGCTTTGTTTTTCGTCTACACAATTGTTTCTTTTTCTTTAATATTTCCCAATTAGAGTTAAGCATCTCTGCATACCTCTCGCATAATGTGCTCTTACTTTTTTGTTTCGCCTTCAGGCAATTCAAGAATAAGGCCAAATTTGTGGGCGTGTTTGTTGTCAGAAATCCCCAGCTTATGATCTTAGACCCAGAGATGTGTAAAGATATTTTGATAACAAATTTCAAATGTTTTCAAGACAACGAATCCTCGCAATGGGTAAGTTTTATGAATTTTTTAATGAATATAACAAATTTGGAAGAGCTAAGCTTTAAATATCAGTTTTGGAAAAGCTATGATTCAATGGGTCGGTTTTCACAATAAGTTTTCTTAGTTTATAACTTTAGATTCCTGAATAAAAACAATTGTATTTTATTTTTGATGCTAATTTTTCGACCTTTATTGTTTAATCCCTGCCAGCAAATTGGTAGTCGACTACTAAAATAATTAACTTCACGTTAACTTTTATGGACTAGCTTCAAATTAGCTACAATACAATCGAAACGTAGTGCAGAGTTCACTCAAAATTCAAATACTAACATACACGCACACACGGTAAATAACTCTTGAATTAAATTGCCTATTGTCGCATTCGTTTTAAATGTAGCGATGGCTGAATGGGTTAAGGTGGCTGCTCACCAGTCTTGAGGCTTAGTGGTTCGAATCCCACCAGAGGCTAACAAAAAAAAAAAAAAAGTGTGATGAAATTTAATTTAATAAAATATAATAACTATTACCACCGAAAAATGTAAAATCAGCCTTGATTTGTACATTTTTTTCTGTATGTACTGACTTTGAAGTAGTTAACTTGAAATTAGTTGAAAAGTAATGCAGCGTCGGACAATTGACTACCTCCTAGGACATCGTAATGTTAAAATAGTCAGTCATCTCCATTGAAAATAATCTAAGTGTCAACCACCACCAGTTGTAAAAAAGTTAGCTTGTAATTCATTATTAGTTAACTGAGTTGCCGGCAGGGATATTTTAACTTAATGATTTTAAATTGAGGTCACCTGTTTTTTTTTTTTTTGATGCCTGTTTAATTCAATATGTCGATACCTTTATGGGTACCTTCCTCAGGAATTTTTTCCGGGTTTGATGTTTTTTGAAATTCCTAAAAAAAAAATTTGAAAACACATCCAACCGAAAAAAATTTCTGAAGAAGATAACCCTTAAGATATCGAAATATTGAACTAAACAAGCATTAAAAAAACAATAAAACTATTTTTTAAAGCTTTAGGTTTTTTATTTTTCTTTATTCATTTTTCGATAATTCGCTAACAATTTGTTAGCATCGTCAGTAATCTTTAATTGTTTTTATTTTCTATTATTTTGTATAAACATTTTTAAACAACAAAATTCTACAAATACATACAAACATACCTACATACATGTTTCTGAGTAAGAAACACCCTTCATCAGTACTCTATAAATTTTAGACTTGTCAAATTTAGCAATTTTAACACAGCCCCTTTAACCACTCGGCAACCAAAGCTGACGCAATTTTACTTTCCATTTAGTATGTACTTAACTAATATTAAGCAAAGCAGTGATCTTTTGGTAGTCTATTTTTTGGATGCTGCTTTGTCATCTCAGCAGACTGTTAAGTTCACCTTCAACATGTTTTGAACTCATCAAGAATCAGTTTGATATGCAGCATTATAATCAAATATTTCTGGCTTGTCAAAACAAATTTGCTAAGCTTAAAAAATGCAATCTTTGTGCAGACGCTACAAAACTACAAACGCATGCAGCTGCATGCTTTTTAGAATGTCTTAAAGAAAGTGGTTAAAAAAGAATTATTGTCCAGACAAAGATTTTTTCGAAGACTATGGATGAATTCATCTTTATTTACTTAAAATTCAATGAGACCATGAAACTTGATGTGTTTTTTACAGATTTCACAAAATAAAATAAAAACCTTTTTTGCCACTTTCAGATGAATCGTAAAAAGGAACCCATATCCGGCAATAATCCCTTCGTTTTGCCTGCAGCAGAATGGAAAATAAAACGTGCTGAAATTGTACCTGCCTTAACCGTTTCCCGCATCAAAATCATGTTTTCAATAATTGCTGTCATTTGCCAGAAATTGCAACAGTATTTAAAACATCAAATAGAAGCGGGTGCCACAACAATCGATGCCAAAGATGTAGGTCACTCTATTAACTAATAGCTAGCCAGTTCTTTTTTCCCAAGTAAATTTTAAAATATGCTCTTCAGATTGCCTTACATTTTACCGGCGAAGTAGTGGCTGATGTTGGCTGGGGTATAGAGGCTGGTAACTTTGTTTTGGATAACACCGGCGGCGCTGAGCAAAAGGATGCCCTGTTCCTCAGCATGTCCAAACAAATGATTGCACAAACTTTTAACGCTTTCAAGTACTTCTTTGTGGCGGGCATATTTCCTATTGTGCGTTGGTTGGTTTATGTTCGATTTTTTCCGGAAATAACAGATCGTTTCTTTTTACAATTAACCCGCTCGGCCATAAAAATCAGACAAACTGGTAGCGCCACCAGGCAGGACTTCCTGCAACACATGCTGGAACTGCAGCAAAAGAAAGGGATAAGTGAGACTGAAATAGTGGCCCATCAGTTGACACTACTTTTTGATGGTTTTGAAACATCGGCAACATTGATCAGTCATTGTTTACTGTTGGTGAGCGAATTGTGAAAATTTTGTTTTGTTATAATATTTACAACCAGTTACCAACCAGTTACTACGATTTGTATTTTTTAAAGTATCAAAAAGTATAGAAGCTGGTGATAAAGAGTAAGAGTTGCAAGATTAGAAAAATGTGTTCTGTATTAGAGCTTTGTTTCAATATTTCTGTTTCTCATTTTCTTCATGGGAACTGAGTGAGTGAGTGGTTCAAGTTTCAAAACATTTTTTTAAGAATTTTTCAAGTCTACTGATGAGTTGATTAGCATCAGCGTAATGGCGACGGCTGAAAAAGACAGAAAATACAAATAAGACGTATTTTGTAGACCTAAAATAATACAGTTCCATATAGCGTTTCTTAATTTCAAATTAAAATTTTAAATTTCAATGGAAATTGTTTGATTTCAAAATTAAAATTCTCAGCTTCAGCCGAAATTTTTTTCAACTTTAAATTAAAATCTGAAGCCAGTAAATTTTCAGCTTTACTTTTCTTGTATTCTTTAAAAATGTTCATCACTAAATTTTTCTCAAAAAAATAAATCTTTCTCAATTTTTAGGAAGTAAAATCGAACTCGATAGACATATAAACAGATTTTTGATTTTATTGATAGTTTTCTTAGTTTTAAATTAAAGGTTTCAATTTTGTTTGCGGTTTTCTAAATTTCAACTGAAATTCTCATATGAAATTCTCAATTTTATTTGGCATTTTTTCAACTTCAAATTGAAAGTTTGAATTTGATTGCGAATATTTTTCCATATTAAAATAAATGTCCCAGTTTTATTTGCAATTTGCTTATAATTTGGAATGAAATTTCAGAGTTTCATATTTAGTGCCTGAGAATTCCCCACACATGAGACCAATCCAATTAGTCTTGCTGTCGTTTAGTAAGAGTGGCTCTGTATTGAGCTACTCATGACATATTTTTAATTGCCCCCAAGCAGTGCTCGCTTGCTTAAAAGAAACAAAACTAGAATGCGGCTGACCTTATTTTAAGTCTGGGAAATAAAACTTTTTTATGCAATACTTTCGTTTTCCATTCAAAATTTCAGTTGAGTCACCGCATTTCAGAGAGGGCTGCATTCCTGAGGCATTAAGGCCATCCAGAAAACATGCCAAAAATATAAATTTTGAATCTACTATTGAACTTTTACCCATTTCTTTTAATTTCTTCTCTCAAAAAAAAAAGTTGGCTCGTCATCCGGAAAAGCAAGAAAAATTACGTTCGGAAATTCAACAGCATTTGACAACCAATTCCGATAAATTCGATTTTGATGAGCTAATTAAATTACCGTATTTAGAGCAGTGTTTGGCAGGTAGGATATATATATCTTTACAGCATGGCAATCTAAGTAAGCTGAACTTTATTTTTCTTTGGCAGAAACTTTGCGCATTTTCACTCCCTTACCGTTCATGGCAAAAGTATGCACACAGTCTTGTGAGTTAGTCAACAATGATGGTGTTAGCCATAAAGTACAACCCGGGGATGTTTGTCTCATATCACTGCACTCAATGCATCATGATGAAGAGTTTTATCCACAGCCCGAAGAGTTTGTGTCAGAACGTTTTGCGGAAGAAAATGGTGGAACAAAAAAATTTAAAGACCTGGGTGTATACCTGCCCTTTGGGGATGGGCCCAGAATATGCATAGGTGAGTTTGTGGCTTAAAAATACATTTTAATTTTATAAAATTTAAACAAATTTTAGGTACTAGAATATTTTTATAGTTTTTGATATTATTGATGCACACGATTTTTAAGAAAAGTTTTGACTTCTAAAATGTTTCAAGATTTCTTTTATTTGGAAATTAATTGCTTTTTTTTCAGGCATGAAACTCGGTTTGAGCCAGTCCAAGGCTGCAGTTGCTGAAATAATTAAGCATTTTGAGTTGAGGGTGAATGAGAGAACACGCCAAGATAATTGCCAGGCAGCAGATGGATTTATAACAGGTTTACAGGGTGGCATTTTTCTTGATATCAAAAAACTGCAAACTTGTTTAAAGTAAGCGCTTATAAAATTTATTTAATAAATCTATGAAATGGTTAAAGATCTACTTTTTTTAATTTTTATAAAAGAGGTTTGCATAAGTTTTCCCTTCTGAAATAATGCTCTCATGCCAGCGCCTCCATCAATCCATAAAACACTTCTCTAATACGTTGTAAGGTATGGCCTTCAACTTGTTCTTAGATGCTGACTTTATATCATCAATTGTGCAACAAGTTTTCTTTTCACTTATCTCATTAGTTTCGCAAAGAGAAAAGAAATGCAGACAGCCAAATCTGGCGAATAAGGTAATGGAGGCATTGTACCTTTTTTTCCCAAAAAACACACCAATGCCTTGAAAATGTTCACAATTTATTTCTATCTTTGGGCCGAGATGAATCTTTTAAGTTACTGCAAAAAAAAAACACAAATAGCTCATGTATGCTAAAACTTTCTGAGTACGTCTAAGCTCAAAAATGTCCAACTTTGCGTCAGAGCTTTGAGTTACCAGATTGTAATACTATTAGGGTTGTCAAATGCCGAATCATTAAAGGCCACCCTCGTACCCTAGCACACATTGCAAGTCCATTGGTGAGCTTTCTTCCATTTTGAATATAAAATTAAATAATATTTTTATTTTCAAATACAATTAAACATAGAAAACCACACACACACACACACACACACACACACACAGTCAGCAATAAAGAACTCAGGTAGTACGATAGCTCAGCGAGGATGCTGCAAAACAGTGTGCAGTCAGTGCTGATCTGGGTTCGAAGCAACTTTGGGGTGGTGATGAGTATCGTGGTGGAAGTGAAACAGTATGTGCCTTAGCCAATAACTCTTCGCCTTTTTTAAAAATGTAAATCAATACAACGTTGCCGCAACTTAAATATTTATTAATTCTGAGTAATCGAATCGTGAATTGAACCAAGTCCTGGGGCCAAATCGTGGCATACATGATCGAACGAATTTTGTTGCTTGGGTCTTGTGGTTGTTGTTCATTTTGTTTTTGTTTTATGTTATATTTACCCGATAGTTCATTCGACATCGAATGCAACGATTTGGCCCCTGGTAAAATATTTAGTAATAAGAACTATATTTCATTTTGATTTTCGACTGAATGGGAATTTAACAGTAGTAGACAGAATTGTTTTGATGGCAAAAGCTCTCGTTTTCAGCTGAATATAAAATCAGGTTGTACCAAAATTAAGGTCCTGCTGTTTCTATATTTTTTTTTTTAACATAGGTATGACCTCAAATGGTGGCAGACACAGCTCTTTATTTATTAATAAAACACTGTGCAGCATATTAAAAAAAAAAGAACAAATATTATAATAATATGTATGTGATAAGAACAATACCTTTGAAAAAGTAACAGTGCCTAACATTTTTAAAATCTTTTGTTATCAATTACAAATGTATTTTCTTCTAAATACAAAAGTTATTTGTTAACAGAGATAAGCCCGATGCAATTCTTGAACATTTTTGAGTGCACTCCAGCAAATGAGCGACACTGATTAGTATAATTTATAAACTCAAGTGGAAAGTCAATATGTTCGCAGTGTGGAAAATTTTACTATATTTAATTTTTACTTGCTTAAGTGTAATCGGTGGTCTTTATATTTATTTAACATGGCAGTTTGATTATTGGATTAAACGAAAAATACCAGGACCCCAACCAAAAGTTTTAATGGGCACTTTCCCCGGCACTATTAATGGCAAGCGAAATTTTATATACGACTTAGATGAGATTTACAGGTGAGTATGATAACTGATTTAATGATTCACCAAAAAAAAAAAAAAAAAAAAAACAAAAAAAGTTGATGAAGTTTCACATTTTGAAGTACGTCCGAAAGTGTATAACTCATATTTCTGAGTCTTAAAGAAACTCTTTCACAGCACGAACCTGCTTTGTTTTCATTTATTTCATTATGTTTAATTTAAAAATATTTATGTTAAAAAATAAAGTTTATTTAAAAGCCAATTGAAATGTATTACTTTAGGTCTAAAGCTAGACCTTTTCATTCTCTCTCTCTCTCTCTCTCTCTCTCTCTCTCTCTCTCTCTCTATCTCTCTATTTAAGACGTCTATATGCCGCTGACATTTTGTTGATGCACCTCAACTATTTTCAAAATTTATGACTAACACTGTAGTTACACGATCAAGTTTTGCTGTCAAGTTTTTTCACATACTGCTTGTCAAAATTCAATAAAATTGATAGCTGTGACGTAGGTTGCACACAATTTCATAACAATTCGTTTTCAAGATGCCGTCAGGAAGAAAATTCAAAATAGCTGCTTCACTAAAAGTACTATCAGAAATAAAGGAAATAAAAGAAGAAGAAAAAAGCCAGAGGGCAGAAAGGCAATACTGACTTTATGACGCCACATTCATATTCCACAGAACTTCGTGGCTTCTGTATAGCTCTATAAATCGCAGCACATCATTATATTTGTGGGTTTTGAACGTAAACATTTTTTATTTCTATTTTTAAGCTTGAATCTGTTTAATTTTTATCACTTTTAATTGCAACTTTCAAACAAAACAAAAAATTATTTGCAGACCGAACGAAAAAAAATTGTTGGCAGCTGTTTTCTTGATTCTGACTTGATGCTCTCTATGGAAAGCAAAAATTGTCATCAAGTTTGCATCAATTTTCAAAATTGTGAGTTTATTAGTAAAACAGTGTGAATGTTTTAAAACTGGAAAGGCAAAACTTGATCGTGTAAGCCCCAAGTAAGACTTAAGGTTTATTTTAACGACAACTTTTGTATGCCAAACTTGACGTCAAAGTCCATGCTAATCTTTAGTCGTACATTAAGAAAAAAGCCGTAAATTTTGTTCAACCTAGAAGATTTTCTTAAACAAAAAAACTTTAGAAACCTTATGCACATAAAGAAAATTTCACAGCCAAATGAGTATTAATAACAGATTAACTTTTCTCTTTCTTATTCTTCTCTGCTTGAACTGATTTCAGAAACTTTAAGAACAAAGCTGACTTCGTGGGTGTTTTTATGACCAGAAATCCTCAGCTGATGATTTTAAGTCCTGAACTTTGCAAGGAAATTTTAATCACTAATTTTAAATGTTTTCAAGACAATGAGTCATCTATCAGGGTAAAAATAACAAGCACACACATACATACATACATATATGATAAAACATAATTTTCTTATTGAAAACTTGCTTTTCTTTAAAGACTGATCGCATAAGGGAACCCATATCTGGCAGCAATCCCTTCGTATTGCCCTTTAACGAATGGAAAATAAAAAGAGCTGAAATTGCACCGGGTGTGACAGCTTCCAAGGTATATATGCAAAGTTAAACAAAAATAGAATAATTTTAACTATCATATCCAGTTTTAATTCAGGTCCAAAAATGAACCTTTTTGAAAAATGTTTGCTGTCTTTTTCAGCTGTCTATACGCCGACGACATATCGTTGGTGCTAATCAACTCATCGTAAAAGTTTGTTGGAAACTCAACTACTTATTCCATAATTCCCATGAACAAAATGAGAATCAGAAATGTTCAAACAAACCTTTAACACAGCAAATATATCTTTTCGTTTTGCATCTCTTTTTTCCTTTTCTTTGCAACCTTCAATACAACGAGTTGCCATCGGTTACTACGATTTGTATTTTTGAAAGTATCAAGAAGTAAACGCTTTTTGAATATTCAAATATGAACTTAATTATTTATTTGCTTTTTAGAGCCAATTGAAATGTATTAATTCAGGTCCAAAAATGCACCTTTTTAAAAAAACATTTTTGAAAAAGGTTAATATAGAGTATAGTTTTGAATCAGTCGAGAACAGCCAACACTCCGAATAATGAAAGATTAACAGCAGATCATTAATAAAAAGTAAAGGACCCCAGAACTGAATTGCTTGAGCAGCTTCATTACTGGCTATATAAATATCAATGTCACTATCACTGTCTGCATTTTCGAGTCATTATTTTTTAAATAAGCACGAGCTTCATCAAGTTCATTGTTTCTCTCTTTTATTTTCACTTACAGATAAAAAGCATGTTTCCCATCATTAAGAGTATCTGCACAAAGTTGACAACATATTTAGCTTTTAACTTGAAGCATGGAAACGCAACCATTAATGCCAAAGAGGTAAGGTGTTGCAAAATACTATAAGAATATTTCGTTAAGTTTTCAAGATAATGACTGGTACCTACCTACCAGTGTAACGATATCAGTTATGATCAAACATTTGCATAAGTTAGTATTAGTACCCTGCTAACAGTCCCGGGGTTGCAGGTTTGCATCCTAACGAAAGCTGTAGACGAACTTAAACAAAATTTTTATATTAGCGCCTTCATTCATAAAAATAAAAATTTTGCTGAGATGCAGGGTTTTTAGAACAAAGTTTATATAAAAAAAATTTTTTTCTAAAATGTATTTTAACAAAAATTTATTTTTTCAGAATACCGGTGTAATTACAAATGAATATGCCATTTTAAAAAAATTCATATAAAACGAAAATAAATCTAAAAAATAAATAAATAAATGAATGTTTCCGAATTAACGGTCGTTACCGGTTTTTGGAAATTTTCAAAATTTTCCGAATTAACAAGATCCCAACTTAGAACCTGTTGTGAGCTTGCGACAGCCTTAGGTATTAATGGAACCACTATACATTCAATAGCTCTGTTTCTTTACTCTACTTTGGGATCCCAATTCGCACGAAAAGCGTTCCCGTACTTTAAAATTGGGCAAGTGAGAGTATTTGTGAGAGTATTTGTTCTTCTTCTTGCACGAAACAGCCCGTACTTTTTCTACGGGCTAATTTGGTCAAGTAGTTCAGCTGTCAGCTGTTTGAAGGAATAAACGATAACATAGAAGAAATAAATGTTTAGCGGATACTAAAAGAAAAATTGGAAATCAGTGAGAAAAAATATTTTAAAGCATTCTCTAAAAAAATTGTTGACTGTTATATACCCCTGCAAGAAATAGCTGATGGAAACTAACACATTAACAACTTAATTACTTACACATGCAAAGCAATTTTATAGGCTTCAGCGTTGCCATTACAATGATTGTTTTAGTATTTTGATTTTCCCGTATTAATTTGGCAATTTCATTTGGAACTACGTTTATGCATTAATATTTTTATAGATTCATCTGTCCATTTTTTCTCTAAATATAGTTCATTATTTTCTCTTTGAATTGTTTTTTGAAAATTTTCGAAAAATTCTTTATCATTTTGTGGGCATTTTGCAAAAATTATATTGAATGATCACTTTGCTGAGGTGGTAACGCTGGTACAAAAAAGAAATCACACGTACACGAATGTTTACATCAGTTTTTTCATTTTACCCTTAAGAAAATTATAGAAACCCTAATGTATAAGCCCATCAGCAGAGTCGGTCATATGATGCATCAAATGACCGACACTGTTCTTGCTGGGTACAATTGTATTTATATTTTCGAATTCATTCATGTATATGAATTTCATAAAAAGTTTTATGCATTTCATTCCTTTTGATTCTATGGCGAAAACTTTTTTTAAGACAAATTAAATAAAATACATAATTTTTTTTTTATAACTTGAGCTGTCAGAACCCTGACGTTTTCTTTTGTGGTAAAATATTTATTTTTATTCGTTCCTGTACTTTTGTGCATTTTTGTCTCTTATTGAGAGAAATTAGAGTTTACTCTCATTTGACCGAACTTTTCCCAAACAGTAAAGAAACAGAGTTAATATTGCATAAACTATGGCTGTCAAAAAATTTGTTCGCCTTGGATCCCATTCAATTTGTTAATCGCTCAAAAAAGGGCTCGTGTCAAGTGATAGACAGAAATGCTATAAAAAAAAAATACGATAGCGGTGCTTTGAAACAAGTCTATGACATCGCCACAGGTGATGAATCGAGGATTTACGTGTATGAGCCCCCAAAAAAACAGAAGTCTACTGTATGGCTGTTTCAAGATGAGCAAAATTCAACCAAATCACAAAGCACTTCCCAGCAAATGGTGGACTGTTTTTTTTTCAGAAAATGTGGTCATGTCGCAACAGTATCACTAAAACAGCGCATAACAGTCAACTGTGAGCTGTACACTACAATTTGTTTGCCAGTTGTTTTCTAAGATATTAGGAAAACCAAGCGCCGAAAATGGATTTCTCTTCACCACGACAAGGCGAGCCCTCACACGTCGGCTCAAGCAACTGCATTTTTGGACACTGAAAACAGCGATTCGGACAGACATCTACCTGGTTTGGCACCAAATGACTTCTTTTTATTCCCCTACGTAAAAAACAAACTGTGAAGTCAACGTTTTTCGACACTTGAAGAAGGAGGTTCTGCCTTCAGAATGCATGTTTTAGAGATCGCTCTATCAGACTGGCAAAAGTGCTTCGACAATTGGTTCAAACGAATGCAAAAGTGTAGAGATCATCAGGAGGAATATTATGAAAAAAAATAATAATAAATAAAATGCTTTTCATCGACTATTATTATTTATTTTTCTTTCCTAATCCCAAAATTTAAGAGGCAACCTTCGTGATTATTGGGCCTTAACTATAGTCAAACACTAAAGTCGGCCCTTTTTAGAAACAGCTTAAATTTTAAAAAGTGTTGCTAACTTTTTTTAACTAGTGTAGTCAAAACTAAAGTTGGCTTTGAGTTGAACCAAATTTAAAAGCATTTACAAATTGAAGAAAAATTCCATCTCTAATAAAATGAGTCAAAAATGTAAACACACACATATGCAAATTTAAGATTGGGTTAGTAAGTAAATCAAAAAAATTGAGAGCGAATTGAATAAAAGTAAAATTTTAAAGAAAGTTCTGATTAATAATAGTTATTAAAAAATTTTATTTTATATTATTATTTGCTTGAAATAAAGGTATTTTATTAAAAAATATTTAATTTAATTATTTAAAGTAAAAAAAAAAAAATTTCATCAAAAAGCTTTTACATTTAAAAGTGAGATTTGTTTGAGCAAAGCTTTTGCTAAATAAGTTAAAGACAACTTCTGCTGGTTTTTAGTTTAGTGCAAACTTTTGCGTGTAAAGTCGGCTTTTTCTCATCTATAGTAGACATAAAGTTTACTTTTATTTAGCAGTGACTTAAAATTGCTTAAAGCATACTTTTTCGATGTCTATAGTTATGGCCCATTATCTTTCAAACGTAATTTCCCTTAAGACCTCTGTTGCTGCCTTGAACAATTTTAAAATCGTATGTTTTTCTCAAGGTTTTTTTAAATTTTCCCTCCAAGTACATGAAAAAGCCATGCAACTGGGCTAGTGAATTCAGACCTGCTATTGTTTTATATGCGTATAATGTTAACTAAGTTTTCTATAAAAACTATTAACAGCAATTCAAGATTTGTGTAAAGTAACGCCATCGCTCTAACCATACAAGCAGTTATGTATACTACAATTCTTATAACTTTTCCCAGGTGGCCTTAAAATATACGGGCGACATTGTGGCTGATATAATCTGGGGCATGGATGCAGGAAATCTTGCCACCACTAAAATTGCTCATGATGAGAAAAGCTCTATATTCAAAATGTCCCAGCAAATGATTGCCCAAAATTTTCACGCTTTTAATTACTACTTTTTGGCCAGGATATTTCCCATAATAAGGCGTTTCTATTATGTGCCCTTCTTTCCCCCCGAAACGGATCGTTATTTTGTGAAACTTTCTCAAACTGCTGTGGAAATACGTCAGACTAACAAAGGTAACACTAGACAGGATTTTTTGCAGTTTATGGTGGACTTGAAAGAGAAAAAGAATCTTAGCAACACAGAAGTGACGGCACACAATTTAACATTTCTATTTGATGGCTTTGAAACGTCGGCTACGCTCATCAGCCATTGTTTGCTAATGGTAAGATTTTGTAACAAAAAATTTTATTTCTTAAATAAATTTAAAGTGTAATACCGCTTTTAGCTGGCACGTTATCCTTGGGCTCAAAATAAGTTGAGGCAGGAGATTGGCAAACATTTGAGCACAAACTCTTGTTGGAATTTCGATGATTTGTTAAAACTTCCCTATCTGGAACAGTGTGTTGCAGGTGAGAATTTCAATTGTGTTTTACCCTTGATAAATTTTGTGATTAAATTTCTTTTTGATTTTTGTGCCCGCCTCATCCATCTCCCAACCTTCGCTTGTCAGAAACTTTACGTATTTTTACTCCTTTGCCTTTTATGGCCAAAGTGTGTACACAACCTTGTGAGTTTACCAACAACGACGGTGTTTCTCTTCGCTTGCAACCCGGAGATATTTGTCTCATTTCCATGCATTCGATGCATCATGACGAACAGTTTTTTCCACAACCGGAGGAGTTTGTGCCAGAACGTTTTGCTGAAGAGAATGGTGGTACGAAAAAATTCAAAGATATGGGTGTATATTTACCATTTGGCGATGGTCCAAGAATATGTTTAGGTTTGTATTGCAGCCATTTCTCGTAACCAACACACACACACACACACACACCCACATACATGCGTGCACATTAGGGTGGTCCTAGACCACAGATGTCCAAGGTAGTAGTAGTATTGGTGAGAGTGACGAAATAACACTGGAAGAAAACAATTTGCTATTTATTATATTTAGTCGTCAACGAGATTGCGACGAAACCACATGTGTGGCGGGTGTTGTACATATTTTAGTAATACTCTTGATGAGTGTATTGATATTTATTAAACTGTTTTTCTTTTTCTTCCCCCTGCAAATAACTCATATATTTGTAAACATCTTCAAAATGTTTTTTTTTTTTTTTTAATATATTTCTTAGTTTTTTTAAATGTCTTATGACAAATAAGACATTGCATGTCATCATGCAATGCATGCATTTTGGTACATAAAATACTTTTCGGCGGACATCATTAATATATCGCAATAATTTGAATTCATGTGTGCCCTGACAGCAGTCTCGATGACGACTAAAATGTAAAATAAGACAAAATAATTTCTGCAAGTGTAGTTTGTCTCTCGCACTCAACATGGTGATTTCCCATTCGTTGGTTGAGGATCAAACAAAAGAGCGTAATAATACGCGTGAGCGTAAGCTGCTGACATCAGCCACTACTGGGCATCTGTGTCCTAGACGAAGAAGCAAGAGCATTTTGCTCTAGTAAACACTGAAAGAAAAAACTCGTTCTAAACTAAAGTTTGTTTTACTTGATTTTAGTGCGAAACGTACTTGAACATTTAAGTACACAAAACATAAAAGTATACTTAGAACAAGCCGAGTTGGGATTATAAAAAGGAGAATCAATTCTGTTATGGCTTAAAATGAGTACGAAATTCTTGGGTGTATTTGTAAGCAGTGCTTGTATAAGTATTGAGTTTTTTCTTCATTTTCTTAATTGCTGCGATAGCTGTAGTGGTAGAGTGGCTGAACTGGCAATAAGCAGTGTATACATATACACAGCTTTATGTGTGCTGGATATTTGTTTTAGCTTCAAAATATTCTGACAATATCTCTCATGTCTCTACCACGACAGACGATCACAGACTAAATTCGCCCTGTAAAATGAAAAAAAACGCCACTGTTTTTTTTTTCAAAGGCGTGTCTGTATTAGTTTTGTTCTGCTAATACGAAATTGAAGCTGGTTGAAAAATTATGCCAACCAAAAACGACTCTCTTCGCCGAAAATGTGCTCAAGCTGCCATTTTATGCCATCATAATTATTCTTGTGAATATTAATTCAGGTCCAAAAATGAACCTTTTCAAAAAACGGTTTGTTGTATTTTTCAGCTGTCTATATGCCGACGACATTTCGTTGGTGCTAATCAACTCATCAGTAGACTTGAAAAATTCTCATTCTGTTCATGGGAATTATGGAATAAGTAGTTAAGTTTCAAACAAACTTTTAAGAATTTTTCAAGTCTACTGATGAGTTGATTAGCACCAACGAAATGTCGTCGGCATATAGACAGCTGAAAAATACAACAAACATTTTTTGAAAAGGTTCATTTTTCGACCTGAATTAATACATTTCAATTGGCTCTTAAAGCAAATAAATAATTAAGTTCATATTTGAATATTCTTGTGTATATTGGCTCATGCAATAATGACCATGAACGGCACTTCAAATACAAGGACCACCCTCATCTTCACACACATACACACACACATTAAAAGCTTTAATGTTTGCCACATTTACTGTTTGCTGTGTACATTTTGTTAGTGAGTTTCAAGATTGTAATTAATATATTTTTTTTTTTTTGATTTTCATTTTTGGTCTTCTCCTATTTTTTGGTTTGCAGGTATGAAATTTGCTTTAACTCAGGCAAAAGCCGCCATAGTGGAGGTAATTAAACATTTTGAATTGACGGTAAATGAAAGAACGCGCAAAGATAATTATCAGTCTGCTGACTCTTTTATGAGTGGTTTAGATGGTGGCATATTCTTGGATATAAAAGAGTTATAAAATGACAAAACGGTGGTGCAATGCTTAATTAAATCAAACTCAAAAAGTATTAAATACATAAAAAAAAGTTCAATTAATAACAATGACAAAGGCGAAAGTGAAAGTGAAAGTGATTTTTTTTTGTCCTTTTAAGCAGGAAAATAAAATTTAAGGCAATTTTACATACATATATAATTGAGGGAGACAATTAGGGGTGACTGGCATTGAGTCACAGTTTTTCAATTTCGAGCTAATTGTAGCCCCCTCAAATAGCTTTGAAGATTTATGTACATATATACAATTTCCATGAATTAGTATTTATTTTTGATTATTTGCTGCGTATTTGAGAAACAAATTGAATGCGTGAAGCAATCAGTAATTTATATTAGAGATGTCTGCACATCTTGCCATGTCACGCGAAATTAACTTTAAAAATAAAATTTCATGCATGCTTATGCATGATTACCTTTTTATTATGAATAGCAAAGTTAGACGAAATTTCGAAATTTTAATGCTTTACAGTACGCTAGAAAACACTACTGTACACTATTTAATACACTGATGTACAGTATGCTAAATGGTACTGTACATCACAGTGTAATCTATTTTACACAGCTCTACACTCACTGTACTGGTCAATACGGTACAGTAAACCCCATTGTAATACGTTTTGAAAGTAAGCGGCAAAAAGCATACAAAATAAAAAAAAGTAAAAGTATAAAGAAATTGATTTTTTTTCTGTTAATTCTTAAGAATCTTCAATAAACAACTTATGATTTGTGTGCACACTACGCATCACACTACTGTACCCAGACAACTGTGCAATATACAGCTGACATTACTGCGCTAGACTGCACATTGGGTAGTGCGGCCCATAGAATACCACCTGTAGCTACCGGCAAATTGTAATAACGAACCTTAATGTAACAGTTAAAACTCAATCTGAACGTTAGGAATCGGTGTGTTCGAAAAAATATTGAGGTGAAAAAAAGTATAGAAAGTTAGTTGTACATATGAGGCCTTTCCGGGCACCTCGGAACTGACTAATATTAAAGGCCATTATTTGGACTGCACACAAATGAAGTTTTCTGCCCATCACACTAACTTGCCACAGGAGGTCCGTAGAAAAGTCGAATGTATGACCAGCCCTTAACAATTTTTTCTACCCGGTAACTTTTCCGAGCACACAGACACCGTATCAGGTCGCCAAAGGAATGCTGCCAAACAAAACAAAATAAATAAATTTTGACGTCTGAAGAATGGTATTTTTGATATATTATAGCTTGCCGCTTACTTTTTCCTTATTATTTATTATTATTTATGCTAGGTTGGTCCAGGATGGCCCTTTGCACTGCGACCAATAATGATCTATTGTGCATCCCCTTTCCCTCACGAGTTTAATACATCAAGAAACAGTACTAGCTCCTTCAGTGGAAGCCCTTGCAAGTCCTGTGAACCCAATGTATAGGCCTGCAACAGCCTGTATCTTCTGTGACCAAGTGCCACACATTCAGTAATCAAGTGTTCCATTGACTCCTCTTCTTCTCCGCAAAATCTGCAGGTTGCCGTGCTGGATAGTCCCATTCTGTGTAGATGTTTCCTGCAGGTATAGTGTCCTGTTAGCGCCCCACACAGTGTCCTTAGGTTCTTCCTATTTAATTTTAAAGCGAGATCCGCTCTCTTGGCATTAAAGCTAAGAAATTTCTTTGAGTGTTCTAGACCCCTAGTGTCATTCCACAGTTTCTCTGTGATGGATGTTGTCCATTTTCTGATCTCCCCCCTGAGGAGTAGCTTATTAAAGCCAAAAGATGGAGTGGGTCCAATAAAAGCCCCATTGGCTCCCCTTTTTGCGTAGGTATCAGCCAACTCGTTACCCTTGTGCCCCTCATGACCTGGCACCCATATTAGAGTAATCTGATTGTGAGTGGCCAGTTCATTTAGCCTGTCGTGACATTCCAGTATTGTCCTGGATGTGAACTAACAGCCACTCAAGGCCTTGAGTACCGACTGGCTGTCGGAGAGTATCTTGATTTTGACTCCTGTGTATCTCCTTTCGGATAGTATCTCTACAGCTCCCAGTATAGCATATAATTCCGCCTGGAAAATTGTGGTGTCCCTGCTAAGGGTTACTGCCCTGCGTGCCCTAGGCCCCACTATTCCCGCTCCCACTCCATGGATCGACTTGGATCCATCTGTGTACCATTTTTGTGAGTCATCTCGTAGCCATATTGGGTTTGAGCACCACTCCTCCCTCGTAGGGAAGAGGACCCCATACTTTCTACCGAAGCAGAGTGTGGGATCTATGTGATCACTCGACCGAGACATATGCAAAACGTCTCTGAATCCCCTTAGGATTGTTAGATGTACTTTTTCCTTATGGTTAAAGCTATTTAAAAAATCGATGGCACATCAACAGCAAGTTCTTACAAATCGACCCTTCCTAATGAGTGTAATTGTATTGCAAGAAGTTTTTATATTGGAGCCAAATTGCGCTGTTAAAAAAATTTGTGTCTGCTTTAAAATACGCGAGTGAGAAAATCTTACACGTCAGTGTGCGTTGTGTGGGTCCAAGAAAAAATGCCGTACGTAAGTATATTAATATTGAATATAAGCATGCATGACGTGAGCCCTGAACTACTCACGCCCACATCTCTAATTTATTCGCAGTAAATACTCTCAAAATTAAATAAAGCCTGTTTCTGCGCCTACCTTACCATCTCAACATTACAATCGTTAATCTGCCAAGCAACGTTTTTCCGTGCGATTTTGCCATCTAACTTTTGCTAGAAAGTAAATCGTGCCATCATACATTTGAGACATAAAGGCACTTAAATTACTAGTAAATGTTTCAATACAAGCAAATATACATACGCGTATGATTGGGCTGGAATGTAGAAATTTGTCTGCTCAAAAGACGTAGAGATAATTTTTTTCTTCTTTTTTTTTTTTTTTTTTTTTTGCTAGCATGAGTGGCAATAATATTGAAAATACCACAATCCCTGCCAGCATTGAATGACACACTTCAAAAGTCAATACAAACGCACGCACATTGCAATCAATTTAATGCATGAAGGCGAAAACGATTTGGTGGTTCCACGAAAAATTATCTCAAATCACATTGAAATGCTGAAGAAATAACTTACATTTCTCCTGCTTAAGTTTCAAAACTGGCTCGAAATTTTGGCAATCGTCCAAACCAAAGACACACGCTTGACTCAGACCTGTTAAGTAATAAATAGTAGTCAAAGTCATTACTATGTAGACAGTATTTTTTTTCTGACAACAAAACATTTGTTTAGGAAACTATTAAAAACAAGGGAAACTGCTGTGGATTGTGAAAAAATAAAAATCAAAAAGGCTTAAAATGAATTGCAATGATTATATTTTTCTGTTAATAATTTTATGGGGCTTTCTAGTTCGATTTTTATTTCCTCCAAATTGCGAAAGAGCAAAAGAGGCCAGAACTAGAGTAGTATTGTAACGAGTTATCCATTTCGTGGTTTCAAAAGTATAGGACTGGAAGTCGACACCTGTCAAACTAAATAATTGAAACAATTTTTTTTTTTATTCTCAGTTGAAAGTCTGACATTGACGTAAGTGGATCGTTTAACTGTCACAAAACGCATAAAAATTATCAAAACCTACGACAAACAGCCACATATCGTACTTTCACAGGAGCTTATGGTTTACATAATCCTACTACTACACAAGCAATTGGCAAAATCGTAAAGAAATTTGAAGAGACTGGAGCGGTTACAAATATTGTAAGGCCTGTACATCATCGTTTCGCTCGTTCCGCTGAAAATATTCTCAGGAATTAGGACTGTTTTACTGCACGTTATGGCGTATTTACATTTAGATCTAAGCCCACCTCCATATAAAGACCAGCTAACACAACAACTAAGGCCAGTTGACCATTCACAACGTCATAGAAACGTGGATGGGCTTGAACCACAGGTGATGGATGGCGATTTTTCGAACAAAATTTTCTTCAACGATGAAGCACATTTCTCACTCAGTGGGTATGTTAATGAACAAAATTGTCGTATTTAGGGTTCTGAGAATCCTCAAGTAATGGAAGAGAGGCCATTACATCCAGAAAAAGTCACTGTTTGGTGCACTCTTTGGTCCGAAGGTGTGATGATCGAACACCTTACGTCTTCGAAAACGGCAATGGAAGGACCGTCACCTCCAATTCGGAGCGTTATGGTCGTATGATAACGAACTTTTTTTTTCTGCTATTGAAGCATACAACTTGGAGAATATGTGGTTTCAGCAAGACGGTGCCACATGACACACAACTCGAGCGAATATGGCTTTATTGCAAGAGACATTTCCTGGCCGCGTAATTTCTTGTTGTGGCGACAACAACTGGCCACCAAGATCAGGCGATTTGACACTATTAGACTTTTTTTTATGAGGCTACGCGAAAGACCGTGTTTAGGCAGATAAACCTTTAACTCTTGAGCACTTAAAAACCAACATTCGCCAGGTTATGGCTGAGATACCGCCTAATATGTGTCAAAAAGTGGTCGAAAATTACCTCAATAGAATCAATGCTTGCAACACTTCGCGTGCTGCGCATTTAAATGTTGTAGTGGTTCACACATGATGTCAACATGCAAACTTTCTAATAAAAAAGAAATATACTGAAAAAAATTATTTTATATGTATGTTATTTACGTTTACTTTGGAAACCGCAAACTGGATAACCCGTCAGTAATAATATCCAAAATTTTGACAATTCACTCTTTTACATTTATAAATATAGCCTCAGCATTGACAGTGACGCCGTCTAAATACTTAAGTTATGTTCAAAAGAGTATTTTGTTTATTCCGTTGTTTTTTTTTCAAAACAGAAAATTTTCTTTTTAAACCGCATCAATTTATCATAATGACAGGTAATAGAGAGATGTATTCAACACAATAATGATGTTGATGAAGCATTTACCGAAAGGTTCAATGATGACTCTAATAGCGATAAATGCTTTAACATCCCTATGCACGAACGAACGAACGCACACACGTGAACCTACACACGCACACACAAGCATGTATATACAACCTATAACCCACACCAGCACCATCTCAAAGAAAATATATGTACTTTTTTTTTGCCAGCGATTCCTTTGACGCCTAATGTATTAAGACTCAGTCAGTATTTTGTCACTTGCGGTTGATGAGTTTATTGAAACAGGTTGATTTTATTGACATTCTTCTTGTTGCTGCTGTTGTTATGGGTTTTATTCTTCCTTTTATGCTTAAATTATTAAATAAGGTGTGGTTTATTTTTGCCAAACTCTATTACAGCTACAAAACATACGCTCATTAATATGTACATATGTAAGTTAAGATGGATGTCGCTTTAGTAATCGATATTGTGCCATCGCCATTTTGCGAGAGCTTTTGACATGAGGTAAAAATTTTAAAGATTGCTTATTAGTAAAAACCTAATCAATAATTAACTTTATTATTTATTTGCTATAAGAACCAATTGCAATATATGAAAATAGGCCTCATTAATGTTTTCTGTCTATTTGCCGCCGACCTCTCATTGATGCTAATCAACTCACGGTGTTGAGACTAATCAACAGACGGCTGAAAGAGGCAAATACCATTAATAAGGTCTATTCTTAGACCTAAAATAATACATTAAGATATAATTTAAAACAGTTTAAAGCAGATAATACAGTTCGTGTCTGCAGATATAGACAGGCCGGGTCCAGTTACATGGACAAAAGGTTGTCGACTTTTCAAGATCCCATAATCAAAATGAGAATCGCAAATGTACAATAATCAAGCAGATAGTTCAGTTTGTATCTACAGATATATACATAGACAAAAAGTTGTCGATTTTTCAGTGGTTTTGTCATGAGGTTATAAAAGCTCCACTACCACATTTTAAAGAAATCATTTTCGTGGCGTCCGATTTTAAAGGTTATAACCTTTTGTATTTTTGTGTGGCAGCCATATTAGGGGGCGTAGTACTGGGTTGGTATAAGCGAAACAAATATTAATGGGAAAAAAATTATTGGAGATGGGTCATATATTATTTGAATCTTCTACTACTGAGCAGACCCAGGGTGCCCTGAGCTCAAACATGGACACCCTGGTACCGAAAATAACATTTTCTCCCCATCACACTAACTTGCTACAAGGTTCCTGTTGAGGAGTTAAATATACCACCGATCTTCGATAGTTTTTTCTCCAGAATATTTTCTTTCGAACAGACTCAACCCGCATTCTAGAATTATCGTAGTGGAACCTTTTCTCCTCATGACAAACGGCCAAAAATAAATCGATCGCACAGTATCGAAAATTCTTTTGTCATACAAATCGACCCAGCTTAATGTATGTATTTCAAATTTCTGCGTTTGTGTGTGTGTGTGTGTGTGTGTTTGTGTGAATGAGTGTGTGTTTGTGTGAAAGATGTTTAAAATTATTTAACATTAGAGGATGGAGCACCACTTAGTTGCAAAAGCACTCTAATGCTATTAAACAAAATTACTCACACTCTTTTGCTTTTTGCAAATTATAAGTAAGTGGTGGTTGGAGCAAAACAGCATAAATGTCGTTAAAACTAATGCTAGAAACAGTGTATGCAGAAATTTGGAACTTTATGATTAGTTTATTTACAGATTCAGTATCTTTTTTTATTGTTCAAAGCTTCAGCAAAACAAATAAGATCAGCAGTAGAAACCGTCAAATAGTGAAAATATTTGAATGAACAATTCTTTGAAGTGGTATTTCTTATTTTAGGTGTACAAATATACCTTATTAAAGATGTTTGTCTTTTTTCGAAGTGCTTTTACTTTTTAATAACTATATTAAAAAATACAAATTGCAGTAACCGATGGCATTTCGTTGTGAAGAAACGTAAAAGATTTGCAAGACGAAAAAATGTTTTCTGTATTAAAAGTTTGTCTGAACATTTCTAATTCTCCTTTTGTTAATGGGAATTAGGGAATATGTAGTTGGGTTTCAAACATATTCAAATCTACTGATGAGTTCATTAGCATCATCGAAATATTAGCGGCACATAGACTGCTGAAAAAATCGAAAACATTAGTGATGTACATTTTTAGACCTAAAATAATGCATTTCAATTGGCTGATTAAGCTCATTTTTAAAGTGGTATTATTTGTATTTAGAACATGAGCAGATCAGATGAAAAATGCGAAAATTTAGCTCTCATAAAATGTACAAAATATCTTATTATAAATATTTTAGGTTTATCAAACTCTTATTTGACAATTTTTCCATAGAGATCTGTACAATAAGAACTTTTTAAACTTGAAATAATTTCTTTGAAGAACAGTGTTAAGGTTTCTCTCAATAAGCTAAGAACATGTTTGCCTTGAAGCCATCATAAGAATAAGAGAGAGAGAGAGAGACTGAGTGAAGAGAAGATCATCACCACCAGTGTTCCCAGCTCAATATATTTCTTCCCCCCAGAAAAATTTTAAAACCCCCTAAAATTGAATGTTTTTATACAAAATCCCCCTAAAAAATTTTGATGAACATTCTGCTTTAGTTGGCGAATCACCAATATTAATGTATTGACAATGCGGAAAATTTCACATGGGTAAATTAGCAAATTTGTTACTTTCCTCTACTTTGTAACTTTTTGTCTGCATAAGAATATTCTAACTTCGTTGTGCTTCGTTGTACTTGTACATTTTTGTTTTTCTTCAAATATTTGTTTTTCGTTTGTTAAGCTCTACATTTTGAAATTGTGTTTGTTTGCCTTTTGTCTTTGTTAACTTTTTGCTGTTCACTGAAAATTTTAATACTAAATATCCATCCGTCTTTGTTCGCACGGCGTCTGGTTAACTGTTTCTGTGTTAATAAACATCTGGCCACTTTTGTTCACTTTTTCGGTGAATAGAAATTAAATGAATTTAATTAAAATAACCTTAAGCTAAATGTAAAACTTAAATTAATTTCGACATTCTATTGTCTTAGTTATTTGATGATTACAAAGTGCTCAAGAATTATAAAAAAAAGAAGCAGACAATTTATTTAGTTTAGTCAGAAATATTTTGCACATTAAATTATTTTCTACTTCAATTGGCACAAGTTGATGTGCAGGAGCAAATTACACAAGAAGAGAAACAAAATTGTATTAAAATAAGCAACAAATTAAAACTAAATATCTATGTATGTATGTATGTTCAACACCCCCTTTTTGCCAGTTTAACTATGTCAGGAATTCAATTTCAACTAAACGTCTACAATTGCTGAAGATTAAAACAAAACATCATAAAATCTTATGATTCTTTTGTTAAGTTTTGCACGCATTTAACCCTCATTTGGCCAGGAATTTCAATAAAATATTCCAGAAAACGATTTACAGAAGAAGGACAAGAAACAGTAACTGCGCTACAAAGCAGTTCTTTGAAAAAAAAAAAATTATTGTCAGGCATTTAAACAGCAGGACACTCGATTGTGGCAGGGTGGCGAGCGAGTGCGTTCGCATGCCTGCTTTCATATAACCTATTAAAAATACTCTAGTCGCTTGTCTTTTGCCACTTGTAATTGAAGCTAATAATGTGTATGGTTCGCTTTTTTTTCTATACTTTCATCTTTCTTATGGTTTATTCCCCCTTGCGAAAAAACACGAAGAAAAAAAAAGCCAACCCAGCAAATTGCTTATGGGTTTTATTTGCAAAAATGTTAAACTTGTACTTAAAGATTAGCCTTTTTTTCACTCAACTGCTCCTGCTGCTACTGTGTAAAGTGACACTTTTCATTAAGAAAATTAAATGCATTGAGGGTTTTGCGTGTGCGTGTGCGTTTGCTTACAATTTAAAAGATTGTGGCAAATAAGTGCAAGAATGCTGAAAGTGCTTAAGCACCATGCGTATGTATGTATGTGCATGTGTACATGTGTGTCATTTACATATATGAATATTTATTTAAAAGTGAGCGAACTAACTACATCAAGGACGCACCCCTACACACTTGGGCAGCTAAAGGACCCTTTTACAGTTTGCTCTAATCGCCCTTGCAACCCTATTGGCTTTGTTTTCTATACAGATATGTATAAAAATATATATTTCTTTTTTTTTTTTTTTTTTTGCTGAAAGAAACTCCATAAAAGATCAAAGTAGTTGATAAAGATTTTGTTTGCAATTTTCCAGTTCAATGATTGCATTTATTATTATTTTTAATTATGACCATGAAGTACAAATAAACTTCTTTTCACTTTGTATGGGCATAATAATTGTTCTAGTTTATCTGTTTGTCTACATTTTATGCTGGTACATTTGTGGCTTTGCCGCAAATAAGAAGTAAGCAAATAAGATTACGACAAGGCACAAACGCATTTTGATAACACAGTTCAACATGAAAACCAATGGATTTTAATGCAGAAGACTGAAACGAGAAAAAGACACTCAAAGAAAAAAGTAAATTAAAGAAAACGTCGGAACTGTAGCTGGATGTTGTATTACACTGTACAACACATGATTTCGGGACTCAATTCTGATAATTGTTTATGAAAGTAGCCCCAAAAAGAAGAACTTCTGCATCATTTGTTTGGTCTTGGTACCTCAAATAGTGATTTGAAAATTAATTCGAAGTTAGTAAGTATCGCGTAGGGGAGTTTCTCACGTTTTAAGCTCTTTTGTTTGTCAAAAAATAATGTAAAATAATAATAATAATTAAATCGGTGACACAAAAAAGAATTTTTTTTTTGAAGAGTTTTGGTCGCCATCTCTTCAAATGTGCCACTGTGCGGCGGTGACTTCTTTTAATGTTTTGACATTTAGATCTCGATGCATGTCTTCTTCTTTAATGTACCCTTCAGCGTTGACTATAGTTCGCAGTATTTTAGGTTGAATAATATTTAAGTTAAATGTGCTTGCGGTGACCCAGATTTCTACGCCAGGTTTATAGATTGGCGCTATAATGGCGTTGTATATGAGAAGTTTTTTTTTCTTGGGTTGATAAATGGGATTATTTCCCTATCAGCCAAAACAGTTGTCTAAATCTGTCGTTTAATTTGTTCTTCTTCTGCCTTATGTGGTCTTTCCATATGAGTTTGTAGTCAATTATCATGCCTAGATATTTAGCTTTTGTATCCAATACGATGGGTGCACCATTTATTTGAATGAGTAAAATATTTGGTAGCTTCTTATTTGTGTACATTATTTGAACTCTTTTGCCACTTGTATTCCCCAACTACGAAACCACTCCAAAGTGTTACTAAGTAGTTGTTGTAGTTGTTGTAGATGTTGCATATTTTTTTTGTTTTTGTTTGCAATATAAATTTTTAAAATCAGTGCTGCCAAATTTGCTGTGGCCAGATTTACTTCTTATATGAAAAATATGCAAACTAAAAAATAATTTGAAACTTTGGCTCAATTCTCTTTCATCTCTTAACCTTCTTGTCCACATTTAAGGAATATTTAATTTTTTTGTCAATAGCATCCAACCCGCAACTTTTTAGATAATACCAGACCAAATTAAAAAGCTGTGAAATAGTTTTCTTAAATTTAATATTTAAATCTGTCTGCCATTCAAAATGTCAAACACTCCAACCAACAAAGGAAAATTATATGCAAACATGCAGCGTTTGTCAAGTGTAATATAAACTACGAACACAACACCAACAACAACAAAAACACTGAAGCAAATTGTTAAATAACAAAAAATGTATGTATATTTATAAAGTTATTTATTCATTGCGAGTGACAGTTTTATTGAATTTTGATCGATTTATGTGGTTTATTTGCCAAGAGGAAAAAGTTGTGGAAAATATTGACTTAAATTTCAATTAAATAATATGAATATAAAACCTCTACAAGGAATTTTGTCTCACAGATGCTTAAAAATTGATTTGGCTACAAGGAAGAAAGTTAAGCCTTCAATTAAACGTTGACAGCATAAAAATCAGTTTTGAATCGAGGTTAGTTAATTTGTTTTTGCTTTCGTTTTTGTGGCAAAAGTTTTCGGACATTTCATTTATGTATAAGAATGTTGTCATAAATTTGTGCTTCAAGTTAAACTTTAAAACTTTTTTTTTTTGTTGAATAATCCAATAATTAAAGAAAAAACCAAAATGAGCAATACAGAGCTTCATCTTCAGTAGTGACGTTTGTTTCATTTGCAGACTTGAGTCCAGGATGTGGTTATTTCTATGACCTTATCTCATATCGGTGCAACTATATAGTAACACCCAAAAATGATAAATGCTGAGATAACATTTCACGGATTGCTTAGAGTCTGGGTAAATAGAATTTTGCTTGCAAGTTTCGTGCTAGCATTGCTTTCCCTCTTTTAGAGGCCCAGAAATACAGAATTAACGATTTTGCCTGTTTTTATCTCTTCTCACTCATTAACTATTTAAAAAGTCCAAAGATCACATGGTCTCTTCGAAATGTTTTTTTAAGGAGTCTAATTATTGTTTGAGTTTTTTTCTGCTCTCACCCGCCTGTGCAATTCAAAAAGTACCAAAATTTTGTTTGTACCTCTTTTATGCCCCCAAAATTTTAGATGTTTAAAAAGTACCCGACACCTGTTGAATTTTTTTAGTAAGCTTTCCGGTCCTTTTTTGAACTTTTTGGTACTTAAATTAGGCCCTGAGATACAGAAAAACCGACTATGCCCTTTTTATCCCATTTATACCCAAAATGTCCAAATTTAAGGAAAATTTAAGTATATTTGAATTTATTTTGAAGGGAGTTTTTTTGCTTTTCTCCCCTGCTGCTGCCTGTTTTATAGATAAATAAAATTCAAAAAAGTACCAAAATTCAGTTTTTACACGTTTTCTTCCCTTAGTACTAAAATTTGCAAAAAAAAAAAAAAAAGTACCAGACACAGATTCGTTTAGTTTTATCATACTTTTAGGTGCTTTTTGAATTTTTGTGCCAACTTCGTGACGTCCGGAGATACTGAATTACCGATTTTACCCTCTTGCTACCCGTTTTTTATCCCCCTAATATTCAGAATCTAAAAACAGACACCTCTTAAATTTCTTTTAGTGGGCTTTCGGGACTTTTTTTCAACTTTTTTGTTACTGGTATTGGACTGGAAGATACACAGGTACCGATTTTGCCTTTTCTTATCCCATTTCACCCACTTAATAAGCAAATTTAAAAAAAAAATTATTAAAAAAATTTGATATCTTTTTAAAGGAAGGTCAATTCAATTTTTACTTTTTTCCTGTTCCTACCTGTTTTATATATGTATAAAAGGAATTCCAGAAAGTACCAAACTTCAGTTTTACCCATTTTATCCCGTTAGCGTTAAAATTTCAAAAAAGTACCAGACATTTGTCCGTTCATTTTTATCACGCTCTTCGGTGCTTTTCGAATTTTTTAGCAAACTTAATAATGTCCGAAGATATTGAATTACCGATTTTATCCTTTAGTTGCTCGTTTCTTAGGCCCCTGAAATTCAGTATATTAAGAAGTACCTAAAACCTTTCCGATTGATTTTCGTAGGCTTTCTAGAATTTTTAAATTTTTTTCACTTTTATTAGGATCGGAGATACAGAGATACGACTTTGTGTTTTTCCCCATTTTTCCTCAATTAATATCTAAATTTTCCATAAATGATAAAGCAAAGTTAAGCTCCTTTTATTCAGGTCAATTTTTACTTTTTTGCTGTTTCTACCTGTTTTATAGATAAACGAAATTCAAAAAAGTACCAAAATTTAGTTTTTACCCGTTTTATCCCGTGAGTGTTAAAAATTTGGAAAAAGTACCACACGCACCACGTGAACGTTTATTTTTATCATATTTTTTTTTCTTTTTTATTTTTGTGGTAAATTGATCAAGCCCGGAGAAAGTAATTACCGATTTTATTGCCTTTTTACCCGTTTTTTATCCCCCTAAAATTCAGAATTTTAAAAAGTACCAAACACCTCTCCAATTGTTTCTTTTCTTTAATTTGTTTATTACGTTTATTGGACTCGAATATTTAAAACTACCGATTTTGCCCTTTAGTCCCATTTTACTCCTTAATGAATAAATTAAAAAAAATGAGAAATCAAATTTGACATCTTTTTAATTGGAGTTAAATTCAATTTTTACTTTTTTCTTGTTCCTACCCATTTTATAGGTAAATGCAGTTCAAAAAATTACCAAAACTCAGTTTTTACCCGTTATATCCCTTTAGAGTTAAAATTTTCAAAAAAGTAGCAGACACGTATCCCTTTATTTTGATCATACTTTAAGGGGATTTTTGAATTTTATTATCTATTCAGGTTTTGCTGGAGATATTGAATTGCCGATTTTATCAACTTTTACCCGTTCCGACCCTTTCGTAGCCGAAAGGCTCTAAATCGTAAGAGCCATTTCAAAGCCGTTGCTTATATGCTCAAGTTACGCACTTTTCTCTCAGAATCTGAATAGAATTCCTACTAAATGTTCTATTGTAGTTCTTAACTAATTTTATTAGGACCGAAAACAAATATTCTGCTTATTTTCTGAAAAATTCTTATTTTGAGTGAAATCAATTTTCAGTTGCGCTATGCATGAATACAAAGTTCATATACAGTTCACACAATTCGAGGTTTTTTTTGCACAAATTCTATTTCAGCTTCACACTCAAAAATGTGTTCGAATTTCTTTCAGCTTCTGAATTGTTTGAAGCTGTAAAAACACTGCTTCACTTGTAATTCAATATTACATTAAAATACCAATCTTACTTTCTAATTTTGCATTCGGTAGTAAAAGAAAAACAAAATTTTTAAATAAACTATGGCCCACTAACAACAACTACATATTTATAACAGTAGCAACCAAATTATAGGAGGACACAACACATAATTGCAACATGTTCCATGCCCATTTCCTTTGTAGTTTATTGGGTTTGTGTTACAAAATGTTTTGACTGCAAAACAAAAATAGAAAACATATTTATTTTAACTACAGATCATGTAATTTTAAATTAAACATAAACTTTACTTTTTAAAACCATAAACTAAGAAACAGGCATTTAGTGTAAACGGATACAAGCAAGGAATACCGATACATATATTCTCTTTTCAATAACAATTTGTTCGTAAGCGAACAACAACAACAACCAGAAAAAAAGAAAACAAAATTTTTGTCATTTCGATCTCCCAAAGAATGTGTTTTAATAAAATAGAAAACTTAGGTTTTGTTTTTGCCGAGTTGTTGCTTTTTATTAGTGCATGACCAGTAAAATGCTTAAACAGATACGAGGGAGTGTTAAGAAATTGGGTGAGAATATTTTGTATTTGAAAATGAAAATATTATGGCATAAGTAAGTTTAAATTTTAAGAGGCTGATAATGAATATAAACCTCACCTAAACGTCAAGTTTTTTTTTCAGACTAATTCAATTTGAACCATGAAAAGATACACAGTCCGGCAATGGGTTAAAATTATTCAGGCTTGTTATAAAATTGGGCACTCATAACAAAATTTGTTGTTCACAACTTTTGTGTACATTACGTTATTGGTGTACAATATAATTCTTATTTAAACTCGTAGGCTTGATTTTTAAATTGAATTTTTACAAACAAAAATTTTGTGCACTTCGTAATTTTTAGTTGGTCAATTTAATCGTCTAAATGAGCGTACAGAAAAATCGTGCAAAAATTTGAGCAAACCGGATCCATAGGAGAAAGAAAAGAATTTTACAATATGGTTGCGACAACAATATTATGTTGTCTACAACAATGCAAAAGGCTGTGGCAAACAAAATATTCTATTTAAAATGTTGTGAACAATTTTGGTCACCGTAATTACAGTTTGATCACATTGTTGTGAAAACAATATGATCAAACTGTAATGATGGAACACAGTGAAAAGTTACGTAGAATATATTCTACGTTCGAGGAAACCGGATCTCGGAACGAGGAAAACGACGGACCCAGACGTAGCTAAATAGAGAAGAGTCCTGGAGAACGTAGATCTAGGTCTTCCCGAATTAATACAGGTAGCGGTCCCGGGAAGGACCACCCCAGAAAGGCGGAGGGATTTCTTTAGTGGATACACCACACAACGCCGTTGGCGACGGACACTGTAAGTTCGAAGGCATTTTAAACAATACATCACCGTCAAAAAAAAAAACAAAAATATCTATAAAATGGTAAAAATCATAAAAAAAAATTATGGTTGTTTTGAACACCATGTTAGTTTTTACCATTGACCTAAAATTTTTCTCCAATTTTTGTGTTGTGATTGAAAATTTGTGTGCGCTTATTAATGAAAAATTGTCTTTATCGAAAGGAAATAACAAATAATATATCAAATAAAAGACCGCAGTTATTGAAACCGTAGCTGTTGTGGCCAGTAACCAGTAACAGTTGTTATTCTATACAATCAAAATATCGCCATGCCTGGCTGTATACTTGTCATTGTCAACGATTATGTGGTTACTTCCAACCATACTGTTACCATTTTCAACCATATTAATAAAAAAAAAAGTTTTAGGGTAAACATATTACTGTCAAATTCAAACATAACATCGTCCTGAGGGACCATGTTTTTTGTTAAATTTTTCCTGTATTGTCATATGCAACCTTTAATATGCAAATAAAATAGTTGAATTTGGCAATGGTAGGTTTGAAAATTACAATTCCTACACACATTGCTTTGTGATCAGCTCCCTCGTTTCAAAGATACAGATTTATTACCCTTTTTCTCGTTTGGCCCCACCGAAGATCGTTTTTCATTGGCCAAAATTCTGTAACTTTTCAAACGATCAAAATATTTAAGTAATTTTTTATAATGGATAGATATTTAGATATTTAGTTGCGACAATAGTATGACAGGAAATGGCAATAGTATTGTTGGCGCAGCCAACAATGACAGTAGTATGGTCGTCTAAAAAAAAATTATGATTAAATATAACAATAACATGGTTAGTGGCCACAATAATCGAATCACTGAAAGTGGAACTAGTAACAATGTGCATATTTTATATTAAATTTAATATTGTTAGCCTGTAATCATAGTATAATAAATAATATGTTTCTCTTCGAATATGATTACCTCATTTATATATTTTTGTTACCACCCTCGCTTAAACCTTTCATTTTACACTCCAATACCTGAAACTTAAAATTCTGTTGTTTATTCAGTTTTTGCCATTTCTTTTCGAACATGACAAGCGCATATTTTCTTTTAGAATATTTAAACATGTTTGGCAATTGTAGTGTTTTTCTGCAACGTAACACGATACAACCAGCCAGCCAACCATCCAGCCAACCATCCATATGGCAATTTATTTTTAAATGTATGGAAGTTTAGATGTGCCGTTTATTTGTGGTAGTACATGTTTCAGGTTGTCGTATGGAATTTAAAATAATAACTTTATTAGTTGAAATTCTTGGGCAAATGTGTCTGTGCACATGTGTGTGTGTATGGGTACGTATGCTAAAGTTCGTGGCAAAAGGTGCCAATCAAAGGAGTGGTTCATGCATGCATGCTTAAGTTGCTGCATGTTGCTAAATTACTAGTACTTTTTTTCCACTTTTCCGTTTTCTGCTTGTTTTGGTTCCGGAAATTGTTAGTTTTATATCCTGCTCAAATTCTAATACAAAAAATTATAAACAAACTGCAGAGTTGCAGGAAACGAAACCCAAAATAAAACAAAACAAAAACCGTAAATTGATACAAATGTAGTATACACGATATTGTTAATCCTTATATCTATTATAATCCTTAAATTGAGCTTTGCCCTGAGCTTTTGTTAAGTATTAAACAATTTGTTCGTAATAAAATTTAAGCCATTAGTTAATAAATATCAACTTACACTTGTGTAATGGCCATCAAATTAAATTTCATTATTTTCAAATAATAATACACAAGAATGCTGATGCTGTTGGTCTTGTCTAATACCATAATTAAATTTTCTATTAAACATTTAAGCAGCAATTTAATAAGTTGCAAGTAAATGTGATAGAAGAACATGTCTACTTAAAAACTGCAAGTTATTTAAAAGCAAATTGTGGCATAAACAATTAGTCAAACTTAATTATTTGACTAACCAGAAAATACATTGCATTTTGCAATGATCGCATTTGTGCATGTCTCGACACGGCACCAGAGGTTACTGACAGACAACCGCAAATCGACCAACAATACAACACGACCCTCAATATGACAAAAACAGAACCCGTATTGAGACACATCGATGGGCAGACGTTTGTATACACAAACATAGAAACAAATAAGCCAACAGACATGTTTGCTGGTTGTTTTGTTTGTGGCGGGGTGAGAGTAAAATGAGTAAAAAAAAAACTGCGGGAGTCTAGGGAGTAAAAATAAGTAAAATGGAGCACAAATATAAAAGTACTTAGGCAAGAAAATCAGCCTAATACCCAAATTATCCCAAACACAAAACAATTCGGCTGATGTTGATGAGCGACGCGGTGATCGTGAAACAGCCATGGTATGTACTCCAGCCAGTAAGTCCTTAACTTTACTTTTCTTGTCTTCTTTTAAAATGTTCATCCCTTCAGTTTTATCACAACTGCAAAATTTCTCAATTTCGACAAAATAAAAATCGAACTAAAAAGTCAGACAAAACTATTAATAATCCTAAATTTCCTTTACTTTGCCAGGCGAGGCATTCTTCATTTGCCATAGTCTGCCAGAGATCTGCTTTCTTTGTAACCACCATGCCAGTAGGCTTATTAAGTCGGGTAGTATTACAGGCCAATAAATATCCTTTGCTTTGGCTTGAGTCTCTACTCAAGTCCTCTTTATGAACCAAACTATTGCAAACAAGCAAGTACAGTGAGCATAAAAATTATTATTGTTGCAAAAAAAAGCGGGAATCTAGACTACAAAAGTTAGGAAGGGAATGCCAAATGCTCTTAGAGCAGAAATGTGAACCTTAGGGCCTATTCCTGTATTAAGTTTATCAGAAATAATTATATAAGAAAAAGTTAAAATAATAGAAATTAATTAAATTAGGCCCTATTTTTAGACCAAAAATAATAAATTGCAATTGGCTCTTATAGCAAATAAATAATTAAGCTCATTTTTGAGTACGTTTTCCTGCTTTAAAATTATATAACAGAATAACGCAATCGTTATGACCAGCGATGAAATTTGTACACTCAGAAAACTTTGTCAGTAAATTTAAGTGAATACACTCTTTAAAATAAATGCAACTTCATGTAATAACCGTTATACTTATTTTTCATTTACACTTACTCATTACTGCATTTGCATTAAAATGTAAAAAAAATCTACAGAACCCAATCGGTAAAAATAATAATTTTTTTCCTTATCCTAACTGTCAAATAATTCATACGTAAACTGGTAAAAATTTTTTTATTTATTCTAAGGTGATGATTTTATTTAGTTATAGTTTTCTATCTGTATTATCGCGTTTTTTCAATTCGCTAATTTAATTTTTGTACTTCACAGCCTCTGCTGAGTTGCGAACATACAACATCTCGTGTTGAAAGCAGCTGACATACCACCTACTCAGCCATCGCAACAATCAGAACAAATTCAACTACAATCAATTTAAGTATAGAGTATGTATGCTACATATGTATGTAGGTAGAAACCAAATTATAAATATGTATACATGCGTATTAACAGCTTGGTGCCCTCATGTATGTGCCACATAAGTTACTACTGTCATTATTAACTGTGAGCGAAAATCCGTATTTATTTCCGTATTATATTTATCAGTATTTCATTCTTTTTTAAACGTTTTGTCATTTAAAAATAACTGCACTGATTACTTCTAGAATAAACTACGGTCAGCTACTCCAAAAATATTCTGAGTGTAGAAAAAATCTACTACTACCGGATCGTTACAAAATCACACTACAGGCATCTTAAATTTATTCTACTCTGTAATCTTAAAACCAGCTGCTATCATTCACTTACTTGGGGGTTACACGATCAAGTTTTGCCTTTCAAGTTTTAATACATTCACACTTTTTTTCTAATACACTCACAATTTTAAAAATTGATGCAAACTTGATGACAACTTTTGCTTTCCATAGAGAGCATCAAGTCACAATCAAGAAAACAACTGACAACAATTTTTTTTTTTCGTTCAGTCTGCAAATATTTTTTTATTTTGTTTGAAAGTTGCAATTAAAAGTGATAAAAAATAAACAGAAATAAATGATAAAAATTAAAAATAGAAATAAAAAATGTTTACGTGCAAAACCCAGAGAGAAACATGGAGCTATACAGAGTTTTGTCATCTTCATCATTCTGTATCGTCAGTATTTCCTTTTTGCCCTCTGGTTTTTTTCTTCTTTTATTTCCTTTATTTCTTATAGTATTTTTAATGAAGCAGCTATTTTTAATTTTCTCCTTAACGGCATCTTGAAAACAAATTGTTATGAAATTGCGTGCAGCCTACTTCACAGCTGTCAATAATATTGAATTTTGACAAGCAGTATGTGAAAAAACTTGATAGCAAAACTTGATCGTGTAACTGCAGCGTAAGCAGGCATTATAGAAATCATAATTATTTAAGAATTGAAAATGTAAACCAAAAATTTTAAATCCTTGTTTAATTAGATCTCGCTTTCATGTGTTACATATATATTTCATTTAATTTCATTTGGATGAACAAAATAAAATAAAAAACAACGCATTTATAATTTAATATATTAAAAAGTTGTAACTCAATAAATTAAACAATATTCCCAAATAAATTGATGCTTTAAGGTTGTACATTTAATTACTGTAATTGTAAGACAAGTTGCCATTTTATTACGTCTGTCCACTTTGTACTTAAAGGCATTTCGCCAAACAAACTCATGTGACAGGTATACATATTTTTTGTTGTTGTTCTCGTTTCGTTTTTTAAATGCTTTTCTGTTGTTATTTTTGCTGGTTTCTTTTTTGGCTTGTACGTCTACAGCACATACATACACACATACATGCAGGCATGTATACGTAAGCAGCTGAAGTTGTTACATGTTCAATATTGTATTTGACATTTGTAAATGTCACTTTGTTGTCAGCACTTTTATTTAAGTTTTATTATTTCTCAGCGTTTTCTGTTGCTGTTGTTGGGTTCTTTTTTATTGGCTTTCCTTTTTCACAAAATTTTCTTTTGTTTTCTCCTGTTCCGCTCAAAGATTTGCTCCATGGTTAAATTAAAAAGAAACAAAAAACTAAATACTTGTACACATTGTTCTAAAGGATGTGTGTGTCTGTGTGTGTGAGTGTGTGCGCTTAAAAGAACACATCAACATGTCAGTTTTGTTGTTGTGTGGTTGTTATTAGTGTAGTGTGGCTGCAAGTAATAGTATGTGTGTGTGATTGTGTGTGTGTGTGTGTCAGAGTATGCATTGCAATTTGTCCTTTTCATGTCAAATCAGGTGAAAGTTTGAGGTGTTAATGCTGAGTGACATCATTTAATAAAAACATACAACAACAACAACAACTGAAAAGGAGGAAAAAAAAAGTACTAGAAATACACGAAACAGATATAATATTTTAGCAATGTAGAAGAAAATAATCAAATGCCAAGTTATTCAACGGAAATAGAGCATGTTGGATGTCCTTGGTCAAGAAGAGCAAATTTTTGCAAAACCACAATATTTGGTTGAAAGCCAAAACCACGAGTACAACTTTTAAATGAAAAAGCAAAATAACTACAAGTCATGTAAAACAAAAAAAACATGAGTCTTCATGAAATTGACAATTATGAAAACCAAATCCACCTTTAGTTATCTCTGCTGCAAAATTATTATTAATTAATAAATTTAATTTATAGGATGGCCATGAGCTGCTGCTTCAAAACAACAATTGTGTACCATTAGTCATGGTCTGGGCTCGAAGCGAATTTGGGTGCTGATGAGCGATGTGGTGGTCGTGAAACAGCCATGGTATGTACCCCAGCTAACAAGTCTTCAATGTTACTTTTCTTGTCTTCTTTAAAAATATTTATCACTCCAATTTTATCACCGATAATCTTTCTCGACTTTGTAGAAAGTCAAAATTAAAGTAGAAAGCCTGATATATGCTGCCGACATTTCGTTGATGCTAAACAACTCATCAGTAGATTTGAAAAATTTTAAAAAAATAATCTTTTAATCCATAAAATATAATTGTTTTATTATTATTAATTTCATTTAATGCTAGTAACACATCTGGGACGAACGACGAATTTCGCCCAACACGACGAATACGCCGGTTAAAATTCGCTGTGTAAATTCGTCGTATGAAGCACAATAACGACGAAAACCAAAAATATCTGTTATAATTGATAAAGTTGTTTATTGTTTGTTCAGAGATAAAAAAAAATTAAATGAATTAAAGAATTTCAAATTTTGTAAAAATAATTAAAATAATGAACATGATCCCAGATTATATAAACATTAAAAAAAATTCACATTTTCAGTTATAATTTCACGTGTTTTCATTTTCTCAGTTTTTTAATTTTATCTTATTATAGTTGAACAGCTGATGGGGTGACCATATCAAAAAAAATTGGTTGCTAAAACGTTTAGCATTACCAAAAACAAAAAATGTTTTATAATCTAATATGTTGGCTTTTTATTTTAAATGCAAAAAGTCAAAGTTTAGCACTTAAAATAAAAACTATTAAAGTAAAAATTAACTGGTTTTACTTAAACCAAAATGGCCACACGGTACTGATTTGTTCGTCGTTCGCCGGCGTAAGAAATAGAAAATAGAGCGCCTCGATGGATGAATTGGTGGAGTGCTCTACCATGAATTGGTGGAATGCTCTACCAAGAGTCTTCGAGGTCGCAGGTTCGATTCCTGCCGAAGGCTCTGGGTGTTTCTGCAGACAAGCAAAAAGCTTCGCAGTTTTGTGTTTGTTTATATAAAAAAAAATAAATCTATTTCAAGTTCGCCGCGTACAACGAATTTCGACCGAAATTCTGTAACTGTGTGCATTTTCATATATTGTAAAGAAATTTGAAGCAACTAAAGCGGTTACAAGTATTGTAAGGCCTGTGCCTCATCGTTTTGCTAAAAATATCGCCGCTGTAAGTGAAAGTGTTGCAGAAGTCCCGAAGGTGTCGATTGCACGTCGTTTTCAGGAATTAGGACTCTCTTACAGCACATTATGGAGTATTTTGAATATAGATCTACACCTACATCTATATAAAGTCCAGCTCACACAACAATTGAAGCTAGCTGACCATTCATAGCGTCTTAGATACGTGGAATGGGTGCTTGACCAGCAGGCGGTGGATGGCGATTTTTCGAACAAAATTTCCTTCAGCCATGAAGCAAATTTCTCACTTAGTGGGTATGTTAATAAACGAAATTGTCGTATTTGGGGTTCTGAGAATCGTCAGGTAATTGAAGAGAGGCAATTACATCCAGAAAAAGTCACTGTTTTGTTCACTTTTTGTTGTGATGGGACCTTACTTCTTCGAAAATGGCGAGGGAACGACTGTCACTTCCAATTCGAAGTATTATGGTCATGACCAACTTTTTTTGCCTGCTATTGAGGAATACGACTTGGAGAATATGTGGTTTCAATCAGACGATGCCATGTGCCACACAACTCGAGCGAAGCTGGCTTTATTCCAAGAGACATTTCCTGGCCGCGTAATTTCTCGTTGTGGCGATAACAACTGGCCACCAAGATCATGCGATTTGACACCATTAGACTTTTTTTGTGGGGTTTCGCAAAAAACTGTGTTTATGCACATAAACCTTTAACTCTTGAGCACTTAAAAACAAACATTTGTCAGGTTATGGCTGAGATACCGCCTTATATGTGTCAAAAAGTGGTCGAAAATTACCTCAAAAGAATCAATGCTGGCAACACTTGGTGTGGTGTTCATTTAAATGATGTCATAATACATGACATGACATAATGTCAACGTGCAAACTTTCTAATAAATAAGAAATATCATGAAAAAAAGAATATTTTATATGTGTTCTATTTACGTTTACTTTGGAAACCGCAAAATGGATAATCCGTTAATTTTCATTTATTTTCTTGCTTGACGTATGAAAAATGTTTGAGTCAATAGTTGCTATGATAAAGCGTGATGTGTTAAAAAGTGTTTAGTGTCTCGTTTATCAAAAAACAGTTTATGAAAAAGCGGCTGTTTGATAGAAGACCACCGATTTCTTGTTTAATAGAGAAAGTAAAAACTAATCCAAGCGAAATCAGCGCTTTCGTAAAGTGGCAGAGTATAAAAAATTGCATATGAGTATAAGAATACTTACAACATAAAATATTTCTGTTCATTGTTACATACTCATGTTATTATTATTATTATTTATTTAATTTTATTCACTAAACTTTTCCAAATAAGTATGTATTAGGCGTCACAGCAGTGTTATCAGTACTCTGGTATATGCATACACAGTACGAATATTATTAGTAGCAGCCATATTTTTATTTTCGAAACCCCTCTCAGTTATCAGTTTGCTTTAGAATCATCATGTCATTTTGTTTATTTTCGTGGTCATTGCCGATTGTATTATTTGTTTTAAGTTTTGTTGCTTATCTTTATTTAACCTGGCATTTTAATTACTGGAAGCAGCAAAATGTAGCCGGTCCAGAGCCAAAAATTCTAACAGGAACTTTTCCCAAGACCCACGCAGGAAAGTGTAACCTACTGACAGAATTACATGAAATTTATTTGTAAGTGGCAGGAAGCCACATGCATTTATATGTCTGTATTTTTCAAAATAATATTTTTTTTTTTTTTGTTTAAACAACAGACATTATAAATCAAAGGAAAGTTTTGTGGGTGTTTTTTCGGCGCGCATTCCAAAATTATTTATTCTAGAACCCAAGTTAATACAACAAATACTTACAACAAATTTTAATAAATTTCGTGATAACGAATCATCACAATGGGTAATTTTTTTTTTGTTTTTGAAAATTAGCGTTAGAACTTTCTTTCAAATATTTTACTAATCAGTCTTCAGAGGATGTAGAACAATTGCGCTTTGGCAGTCCATTCGTTTCTGTGGGTGACACTTGGAAGGAGAAACGTTCAGAGCTTGTACAAGGTATCACAGTGAACAGGGTAAGTTTTGAAAAAATTAAGGAATAAACAATAAATAAAAATGCCTTAATAAATTAGTATCGAAGTTATTCGACTATAAAGTTTAACTTATGCTTGAATAATCGCTGCGACCGGCGAAATTTTGAGCCATTGTTTAAAAAAGAATAATATCATTGGCAATTGGCTTGCTTTGGGCAGCAAAATTGTCGACTCAGTGATTCTATTTTGTATGTGCTTTTATAAAAAGCCGAATATACTTATTAGTAAAAACAATGTATAGAAAAAAGCAAATAAGCAACACACAGCATTCGATCATGAATGCCAGAGCTGGGCCACTGATCCAATGAAAGGTATTATCGTTTTGAAAAATTTCGTCGGGGATGTCTAATTTTAATTGAAATATTTTTCGTTTCTGTAATCCACTACATTCATACCATCACACTTGATAGTGTTACGACAGATTTTTTCAGCTTACATGATTCGTAAGGAAAAAAAACTGGACAGAATCTTAAATGCCTTTCATAATCAATACTTTAGATACTTAGGTTCGATGTATGTATATCGATCGTTATCAAAAGTTTTTGGTTTTGTATAGTTATTTTATTTTTGTCTCAACTTCTTGGCACCAAAAATTATAACTAAAAAAATTTGGCAGTAAAACCATTTTAACCGGCCGTGCAAGTGAATTTTCATGCTATATCTCGGATATATATTAATCGATGCCAGAAGTTGATATTTTTACTTTATTTTATTACTGTGTCTACTGTTTTTGTCCCAAAACTTGCACAAACCCATGAGTATTAAAAACAAGATTATAATAAAATCAACCTTTGGATATCATCGATCTTAGTCCTCTGCACAAAAATATCTATATGTCTTCAATTCGAACGTAAAATCAGTTCCACCGTTCTATGGCTTTGAAAGCTGCAACCTCTTTACAAACAACCCAAATAAGCCACAGGCCTTCTTAAATAAAATAATGATGGTGTTGTGACAATGTGCAGAAAACAAAGACAGCCACAAGACAGCCAAATGATCGCAGACCCACAACCATATTCATTCAGCGGAAGGACAAAACTAATTATCTGTCAAATCAGACATGAGTTAAGTGTTACCATTCACGAAATAAGCAGTAAATGTATATGTATATCTTGAAATAAATTACAAGAATTAAATAGTAAAAACTAGAAAAGAAAAATTTCCCTAAAATTTTCAATTATTCTCTGGCCTTAAGATTTCTCTGATCAAGAACTATTTCGCAGATTCGTTCCTATTATCCTGTCATGAAAGACAGTGCTGGCAAAATGGTGGAGTTCATTAAAGCCCACGACATTCAAACCAAATGGAATGCTAAAGAGGTAGAAAAACACTCTCCAACTAGTCATTCAACTACTGAACACTTATTAAATTATTACAATATCTAACTTCAGCTAGCAAATCGTTTCACTTGTCATTTCATGGCGAAATTTATTTGGGGCATTGAGGAAGACACTTTCGCAAATCTGCAAACGCATTCAACTTTACACCAAATGACCAATCAAATGCTGGAACAATCCCTGCGTTGTGTTCGCTATTACGGCAAAACTGATGCCTGGCCTTGGCTGAGAAAAATTAAACCTGAACGCTTTTTTCCTCTTGTTTCTGAGAAATTTTTTAAACAACTCGCTTTGGCTGCACTAGAACAGAATATGTTAACAAATCGAAAACAAAATGATGTGATCAATCACCTGGTGCAACTGAAACAAAAAAAGTCGTTAAATGATGTACAAATCGCTGGACATACAACAACTGTGTTGATTGATGGCTTTGAGACGGGAGCCATTGTTATCGCGCACTGTTTATTGCTGGTAAGTGGAGGAGGAGGAGGAGGAGTAAACAGTTTCAGTGTGAAATACATTGAAATTTACATTTTTTAAAACAAAATGAAATTATATTCTACATCTACGGTCAGCTTGTCGATATCGAAGGCGAACGTATTCATTCGTTCGTTCATATAAATACATTTACTGCGAGTTGTTCCAAAGCAATAAAAAAATATAGAAATTAGTTTTCATTGCAACAAAAATACACGAAACAAAATTAAGTTTTAGGAAAACTAAGTTAAAACAAATTTCAAAATTTTTTGTTCATTTTAACTGCCCATTTTTGTGAAAACACACATAATACTAGAGACACAACTGGGACGAACGACGAATTTTTCGCCGCGAATATTCGCCGTCAAAACTAAAACACATTGGTGTATATGAAAATGCACACAGTTACAGAATTTCGATCGAAATTAAATAGATTTATTTCTATTTCTGGCGCCGGCCAACGACGAACAAATCAGTACCGTGTGGCCATTTTGGTTTTAGTAAAACCAGTTAATTTTTACTTTACTAGTTTTTATTTTAAGTGCTAAGCTTTGACTTTTTGCATTTAAAATAAAAAGCCAACGTATGAGATTATAAAACATTTTTTGTTTTTGGTAATGATAAATGTTTTAGCCACCACCTTTTTTTTATATGATCATTCCATCAGCTGTTCTACTATAATGAGATAAAATTAAAAAACTGAGAAAATGGTTGCTAGTGAAATTATATTTGAAAATGTTAAACTTCATGAATGTTTATATAATCTGGGATCATGTTCATTAATCTAATTATTTTTACAAAATTTGAAATTCTTTAAATCGTTTTATTTTTTTATCTTCGAACAAACAATAAACAACTTTATCAATTATAAGAGATGTTTTTGTTTTTCGTCGTTATTGTGTTTCATACGACGAATTTACACAGCGAATTTTAATCGGCGTATTCGTCGTTCGTCCCAGTTGTGTTCCTAGCATTAATGTTCAATCTTGATGCTTTGTTCTTTTCTACAAGAAGTGCAACATTTTCAATATTGCCTTGCACAAGAAATGTAGATGAGCATGTTTTGTATTAATTATTTTTTTTTTTATATCTAAAAATAGACCCTAATGTTTTCTGTCTATTTTAGCCGTCTATAGGCTGTCGACATTTCGTCGATGCTAATCAACTTATTTTAGACCTAAAACAATACATTTCCATTGGCTCTTAAGGCAGATAAAAAAATTATTTTTGGACATATATATTTTTTTATTTATTCATAGTTTTTCTCATGATCTCAAGCTCATTAAATTATCACAACCAGCAATTTAAGAAAAAAAAAAAGTGCAAACTAAGTGCACACTTTTTTCCAGAAAAGAAATCGGCCTGAATTTATATTCGAAACAAAAGCGAAATATTAAAATTTATTTTTTGCTGGCGCCACAAAATACATGAAACGTTTTAGAATATACGGCACTAGATGTGTTCATGGAAAGGAACGAAGAAATCTGATATCGATGGGTGGACACGAAATCTTTGCCACTGCCCAGCAAAAATATGCAAAGACGAATGGATACAATATTATGTTTACCTTGTGCTTATAGCAACTCACGACAACATGGCATGAAAGAATTATTTCATATTATTAATAATTCAGAAAGAAAAACCGCTACAGTGAAGCGTTTGTCTTATTCTATTGCTGTAAAATAAGAGGAACTCAACATTGCTTTTGAGTGGCTTATTTCAAACTTACAATTGGATGCTTCTTTACAAAATTGCTTCATTGTGCGTAATATTATTTGCTGGGTATTTGGCTGATGGCAAGATCTTGACTTATGGTCGCATTAACAACGTGACCACTACTCTTTTTTTGAACTTTGTCTTAGACAAACAACTAAAAATGCATCAATGAAAAGAATAAACACGAACAAATCCTGAAAATATTAAATTTGCCAAGATTATATTATGGCCAGCGAGCAAATACAAAATTCACACTGAACAATTGTGTGATCATACAAAACTCTGCAAAAGTTAATACAAATTCGTTCTATATTTTTTTATTTGCCCATTGAGCAAACATAACCTTAAAATATGATTTTGCGGAATTTAATATTATTAATATATTCCTGACTATCTTTTCATTTGGTCTTTGAGAACTTCTGCTTGTTCAATAATTCCTGTTTATTTCTTTCATTATTGCTTCATGTGAATGGAAATAAACAAGAGTCAACAAAACAGTAGTGGCTACGTTTTTTTTTTTTTTTGTGTATGTGGCTGTGCCTTTGAACAGTATTCTATATATTATAAGTGAATGAAATACTATATTTCAGCTGGCACGTCATGCACGTGCACAGGAAAAGCTCCGCCAAGAATTGCAAGAGTCTGATGAAAACATAGCATATGATGAACTCATGGAACTGCCATATTTGGATCAATGTGTGCAGGAGACTTTAAGATTATTTCCACCTTTGGCAACACTTTTCAAATTGTGCACTGATAATGTGACACTCCACAATGAGCTGAGCGGCTGCACAGTTTTGTTGCAACCTCAAGATGCGGTCCTGATTTCTGCTTATTCTTTACACTATGACCCGGACTATTATGAAAACCCTGAAGAGTTTTGGCCCGAAAGGTTTAACGAAGAGTTTGGTGGTGTTAAGAAATTTAAGGAGATGGGTGTATTTTTACCCTTCGGCGATGGTCCCAGAATGTGTCCAGGTGATTTGTTGTCTTCGAGAAAGTTGTGCAATATGTATTTTTAAGATCAATAATTTTTGCAGGCATGAAATTAGGTCTGTCGGAAGTTAAAGTGGCCATAGCAGAGTTAATTAAAAATTTTGAATTTTCCGTGGCTCCTGGAACTCGTTTGGACAACAAAATAGCCCCTGATTCGTTCCTTTTAACAGTAGATGGTGGTATTGAAGTATTTATTAAGAGCCTGTTGTAAAAAAAAAATTGGAAATAAGCTAAAGACACCTGTTGAGAGGGCTACCGGCCGATCGAGCAATTTCCCCGGGATTTTGAATAAATTAAAAAACGTTACAAAAAGTTTGATTCATTACGCAATATAATTTTATTAAAATTTCTTTGTAAAAAAAATATACATACATATCCATATTAAATTCAAATATTCATAATAAAGATAATTAATTCTACATACTTTTTGGTATGGAAATTCCTGGAAAATCCTATGACACTAAGGACAATCACGTCTGATCCGCTACGCAATTAGAATAAAAATGGTTTATTAAAAGATGGCAATTAAATTCCTTTAAAAACGGCGAGGGCAGTAAGACGTTCCTGACAATACAACTTTCGTTAAATTGGCAAATATGACATAAGTTTTAAGTAACTACTTTTTTCGAAATTAAATTAGTGATGCGAGATTAAAACCACTTGGCTCACGAACACCTTCGTAGACAGGTTGAAGTTCAAGAAATAGATTTTTAGAATTTTTATAAACTTAATTTGGTCAAGTTGATTTTTACTTTCCTTTTGGACCACCTTATTTTGTTTCCAAGCAGTTTTGTGATCCTCAAACTGTCGGCAAACGTTAAGGGAACGATATCGTGAGCCAAGGCAGCTAGATTTACACTTGTAGTTGATAATTGTACAAAAATTATGTATGCCTATTTACCACCTAACTGACAGTCCTCTGTATGCCGCAGACATCTCGTTGGTGCCACACAACTGAGAACAACAAAAGAAAAACCTATCTACCTGCTTAGTTTTTTGTGTATAAATTTGCCTAATAGACAGCAGGAAGCACCAAAGAAATATCGACAGCATATAGTAGAATGGAAATTACACAGAGAATAAAATTATTTTTTGCCTGTCGGCGGCATTGGGAAATAGTGAATTTCCAAAAATGGGATTTTTTAGTTTTATTTCCTGTCATTCCAGCGAATATCCTGGGGGGGGGGGGGGGACAAATTCCATTTGCATAAAACTAAAAATTACTTATAACTATAAAAACACAAGTAAAATATTTAGGTTAAAGGCGTGCGATTTGAGAAATTTTGGCCTAAGGTCGGTTTTGTCTAAAAAAAAAATCTTGAAATCAACAGGACGCAACAGGACATAATTTTCAAATTTTTTTTTTCTTTAAAATATTTTTTAAACAATAAGCTTTAAAAAAAAAAAAATGCGGTCGGGGGACCCCCCTTAGGAACGAAGTTTCTAACGTTTTTTTTATGTTTGAATGTAATACAAGGTGAAATCTGTATGTTTTATTTTGTGTTGGTTTTGAAATTTTATGATTCTTTAAATTTTTGGAACGTTTTCCAACTAATTAATATTTATTGGTAGATGTCTCCGCTGCTGTCAGTGGAGACACCGCCCATCATATACAATTGCTTGTCGACAGTACACCAATACATATAAACAGCTCACACGCTTTCGTGACGATTTCTACTAATTTCCACTACCAGCAAGCCGCGTTAAGGAACTTCGTTCCAAAAATATAAACAATATATACTTCACTTTGGAAAGTTCTTCCAGAAATAAGAAAAAATAAACTTACTTTTTGCCCTAAAAATATGCTAAAAACTGACTTTTTTGGAATTTTTAAATTGTGTTGAATATAAGTTTTTCGTTATAAAAGATTTTTTGCTCAAATTTCTTTTATAGTATTGAAAAAAATACTGAATAACTTTTTATTCATAAATCTTTTACTGACTTCGCTTTGTGCCCTGTCATGTTAATTTTATTCCATAGAATAACACATCACATTCTTTGCGTCTTAGAGACCAAAAAAAATTCATTACCAACAGCCAAAAATTTGTATTCCTTATTAAAGGTACAAGCAAGCGGCTAATTAACTTCCAGCTGAAGGTGTTCCTTCAGCACTGTTCGCATGCCCTTTTAATGTTTCAATTTTCGCACATGTGGTGCTGCTGCGGCCGGTCGCTAGCACGTGCTAAAGCTTTATTTTATTACTCAATAATATGTTAGAAAAAGTACTGGAAATATTTTAGGAAAATTTAACGCATTTTAGTGCGCATGAAAATAAACAGAAGCTTCACGAAATGTTTTCTTATTATTTTGTACTGCAATTACTGCGATATTTTCATAAATCAATGATATGAAAAAGTAAAGGAAAAGGAAAACTAAAAAGAAATAACTTTAGCTGCTGCTGTTGGCGGCTGGGCTGAAACTTTTGAAGGCATTTCAAATTTATACTTTCAGTTATGCCAGCCGGGGCAAAAGCGAAACAATTTGATGGACGTTTTTTTTCCCCCTGTACAGTGATGCGTGCAACATCATCAACAACAAACTGAAGCTGGCCAAAATTTCATTGCTTCTTCTTTTGCACTGAAGCGTAAATTATAATAAAATTTAATAAACGGTAAATTATGGTAATAAATATTGTTAATATGTCTGTTTGTTGTGCGTATGTTTCTGCGCTGCTGAATGAGTTTGAACGTGTTTGATTTTTTTTCCTTTCGTTTGATAGTCAGGATGCATATGATATGATACCAGCATTTGAGCCTTTTTAATTTAGTAGCTGTAGTCATAAAAGTAAAAAAATTAAGACATTTTTCTGCCAAAGATTGCAGTATGTATTGATTAAAGTGGGTAAAGGAAAACACATGTTGTAGTGGAATTAAAATCCTGATGGTTTTATGTTTGTGAAACATATAAAATTAATTCAAGCAATGAAAATATATGTTAAGATTTATCACACCAAAGACTCTTTGGGAAATGAGATGTAAATGCAGTTTTGTTTATTCTTGAAAAAACAGATTAGCTCTCATATGGATACCGGGCCACAAAGGACATGAGCGCAACAAAAAAGCAGACTGATTAACCAAAAGAGTCGCGGCAAGGTCCTCTATAAATCCTGTAGCTTTCTGCAAGGTTAACAACAGTTTTAAGGACAGCTTTCTACGCCAATGAGAGTTGAAAAGCCTTTTTGACTACTGGAGGGCCCTAAACAGAATACGGCAGACCCAAAAGCTGCTGACTTCCGTCAAAGTGAATTCCAAACGTATGGTAAACCTCAACTGAAAATATATTAGACTGTAAGCAGACCAAATGACAGAAAACTACAATCTAAACAACCATCCCAAAAGCCTGAAATTGGTAAGCAGGCTCTGTAATGAGCAGCAAAAAACGCCTGAAAATTTTCTTTGCAAATGTTTTGCTACGTATATAGACTCAGACACAAGGAATTGTTAGACTCTAAGAACCTCAGTGAAAATACACACACAGCCAAACAGATTTGCTAACAGTTGTGCTCTCGCTGTGTAGAGGACAAGGGCTGCACAAAACATATTTTGCTCGAAATGTGATTTGAACAGGTTTGATTCTTTGATTCACATCAACATGTGATAAGAGCTATAGTCGTATTTCACATATGGTATAATATGAGGCAACAACGTGACCACTACTTTTTTGTTGATCTAAAAAAATATTGCTCATGTACACATGGATGTGGCAACAAATAAGAACGAAAGGCAAAGCATGGAGTACAACTCATAAAAACTTGAAATTTCAGTACAACAACATATTTTAAGGTTATGTTTGCTCAATGAGCAAATGTTAAATTTAGAGCAAAATTTGTGTTTGCTCTTGCAAGGTTTTGGTACAACGAAATAATTACTTGTGAACTTACTTTTATCAAACCTCAGACAATATGAAGCCCAGTATAAGCCCCATTACAGAAAAACCAATATTGTCATTAGCCAGGAAATTATCTACAGACCCTCGTGGTTTGTGAGTGAAAGTAGTTTATATTTTCTATTAGTCTCTTTGCTGTCCTTCTTATTAAAGTTAGTCCTGCCTAGTAAATTTCTTATTCATCACTTATAAGAAAGAAAGAAAAAATAATCAACTTAAATCTTTAGTAAAACTCTTTTCAAATGTTTACGATATCGATTACACAATATTGTTGTGGTTTATGGATTTATCTTGGCTAATACTCTCAAAAACTTAAAGGCAATTTATAAGTTTAAATAATTAAGAGAGATCAGAGTTTTTCTTACGGAAACGCTTCAATCACTTTGAAAAATGCAAAAAGTTTTAATGAAAAAGTTTGTCTAGCTGTTTGAGGTTTTCTTGCTCGCAAGGATTAAAGATACTTTTTAAGACATCACAAGAGCTGGGCGAGTTAAAGCCAGAGCAGCAAATCGGACAGTAAGAAGGAAAATAATTGAAATTCTTAAAGAGCCACAAACAAAAATGTAACACATATGTATGTACTATGCACATGAGCTCAAAAGTTTTGTCCGTCTGTGCGAATGCAATTTGTACATATGTACATCTGGATGGAATCTTATAGTTTATTGTTTAAAATTGTTAAATTACTTTATGAATTTAGTGTTGCTGCTGTAGTTGCCGTTGTTGTTGTTGTTGTTGTGGCTGTCGTAGAAGTTCTTCCTACTTTGGCCTACTGTTCACCACAATCAGGATTGTGGATTTGTGCTCGATAAGCATGTGAGTTTTGCTTGTTGTTGCTTGTATTTTTGTATGTATGTATTTTGCACTTGGTTTTATACTGACATGAAAATTATTTATTATTTCTTTCAAGTTTTGGCATTTCAAACTCCTCCCATTTGATGTTGCATTTTGAGTTGTTTCACCTTCTTTTTTCTGCAAAGTGTTTTCATTTTTATTATAACTTTTTTTTTGTTTTTGTATCACATTGTTTTTGGTTTATTTAAGAACATTGAAAGTTTCATATTTTTCTTCTTGTGGGTTTTATTGGAGTAGATAAAGAAAGAGTTTTGAGATGCAACTAAAATCATATGGGCTGTTCTAAATGAATGTTTTTCATTCGATTTGTAGCTTCATTTATTATTGCATGTTGTTGCACATCAATCACTTGTTTATTAATTCTTGTAACCTTCGATGATATTTCAAGAGAAAGATGTATCAGAAAAATGTTTAAAGAAGTGCAACTTTATTAAAATGATATGTTCTGGCCTGGTATTGGTTTCTAGTTTAAGAAAAATATATGAATATATAGAAGCCAATTTAGAAAATCAAGCTTTTGTCATTAATCACTGGGCGTAGTATTCATACCTGCAAATGTGCCCTGTGGAAAATTTACTTATACTCTAATAATATCTTATCAAAATGCAGGTTTTATTCATTAAGTGAGATTAAACTCAAAAGAAAATGTTTTAATGACTATAAAAAGGTATTAAAAAAATAAAAAAATTAAATACTTTTTTACAGTTTTCCCCAAAACAACCGAGAAAATGTTGCTCTTATTACAGAACTTGCCACAAGTCTTGAGCTGTAAGATTAAAATAGTAATTATAAATAAATATAGAGATACAACCACATATAAACAAATATTTGCTCGAATGAAAACATGACTAATATTGTCTTGTTAACGTTTATATTGGGCTAATATGCGTACGCATTCATTGGGACATAACAACAAATAACAATGAAATAAAAAAAAGCATGAAAACATGAAATTTCTTAAAAGCTAGTTTTGAGGTTATGTTTACTCAATGAGCAAATTTTAAATTTGGAGCCATCTGCATGTGTTTCTGCAAAATTTTCATAAGATCAAATAATAATTCACTATAAATCTTATATTTGCTCTATAAGCGAACATATTTTCAAACTTCTTTTATAAAACAGGATGTGTGTACATATGTACGTAACGTAAGGATTCCAAAACGGCTGGGCCGCTTTTGATGAAATTTTCAGGGAATCTTCAGAATATACAGGCAGGTGACACTGTGAAGTCCGAGTTTTGGTCTGCGGGTAGCAAACCCGCAAGTTAAATTTCCTAACACTAGCGCCATCTGTTGACATCAAAACTGTTTACAATGTTAAAGTATCATTACACATACACGTGCATATTTTTACACATATGTATGTATGTATTATATCTTACTAGATTTACCATACATTTAAACAACAATATCCCCAATTCTCAATTGTTGAAAGTAGCTGCTGAAGGCAATGAGCAGGGCTTGGCTGCACATTTGCAAAAACCTTCACCAGGAAACTTTTTTTAGCCAGGATGTGTGTGTGTGTACAAGCTATTGAAGACACGAAGCCTTCTTTGTGCAAAATTTTTAATGTGGATGAGTGATTTTCTAGAGTAAAAACATCAAATCTTGACATTAAAACAAATGAATTTCTGTCCAATTTATGATTGAAATAATGTATACATATTGAAATCCTTAAGGACTCAGGCAAGAAAACTACTGCCACACATACGAGTGCACAGTTTAATAGAAGCCCCCTCTTCACTCTAAAACTGAAGCATATGTGGTCAGGGACTAATAAAATAAAAATTTTTGTGTTGAAAATTATTGTTTTCTTGTTGCTTAAGGTATGCAAAATGTAGGTCGTTTTTAGCATCTCTTGTGGTGCTGTTCTCAAGGTATTGAAATTGGAATTTCGATAAGAAAAATGTTTGTACAGAGCACATATTACAGAGAATTGTAAAATTTGAATCAATTGCCATGTGTATTTCTCAAAGGAATATTCGAAATATTTTACGATTTAAAAAATACAAAATGAAATAAATTCACATTTGTTTCTTTGTTCTCCTTCATTCAAACGAATTGAGCTTGCAGAGAATATCCATAGGAATAACATAAAATAAATTTATATATTTTTATGAAAGATAAAATTAAATTTACCAGGCCAGGGGCATTCCATCAATTCCAACTGAGACTTTAAACTATAGAACTGTTAGACAGTTTCAGAAAAGAAAACTACTTGTGTCAATCGTGAGGAAAAAAATTTAAGTCCTCGTGAAGGCGGTTTTTGTGCTGTACCTGAACTTTAGTCTTTCTAAAGGGTCCGCCAAATAACCTTTTTTTTTTTGGTAAACGGAGCAAAACGTCGAGTATAGTTTCGGCTGTCTGGCAGGAAGTGCCGTCCTGTTGAAACCAAATGTTGCCAATATCGTCCTCTTTAATTTTTATGAACAAAAATTCGTTCAACATGGCCCGATAACGATCGCCATTGACTGTAAAGGCCACGCTTTGCTGCTCATTTTCGAAGAGAATTATGCCTCTGAAGCAAAATTCGCACCAAATAGTGACTCGTTTTGGGTGCGTCGGCTTTTCAAGGTATAGGTGCGGGTTTTCTGTGCCCCAAATGCGGCAATTTTGTTTGCTAACATACCCACCAAGATCAAAATGAGCTTCATCTGAAAAGATGATTTTCTTTTTGGCAAAATTGGCATCTTCTGTACGTCTATCACAGACCCACTTAGCGAAGCGTATACACAACCATATTCGTTCAGCTGTAGAATAAAACTAATTATCTGTCAAATCAGACATGAGCTAAGTGTTACCATTCATGCAATAAGCACTAGTTGAAAAAAAAACGTTAGACCGCGGACTCTGTAGATTGAGTTTAAGCTCCAAACTTTAAATTTTATATACATATATACAAATTTCTTCGAGCCTAAGTCATGATTAATTGTATACTTTTTTTAAGCAGCAGAGCTTTGCCCTCCACTACAATAATAAAGAATTAACCTAAGTTCGAAATACATATGTAATGCAAAATTATATTTTCGCATTTGAAAAATCTGCTCATTTTGCATGGAATGCTGCTCAAAATCTGTTTCAGTTGTTTTCTTGTTTCTTTGGGATTTTTATTAATTTATCATTTTTAATGAAGTTTTCAAATGCCAATGTGAATGTGCACAAGCACAGGAATTGCTGAAGTATTTTATTGTTTTCCATCGCATATACCCAGCCAGCAATTTGGAAGATTGTTGATGATATTATCAGCAAAATGAGACAGTTAGGACTCCCTTATATGACTATGTACCGATTAATCAGTTGGTCAAGCACAAAACGATTCATACAGATGCTTAAAATGTGACTAAAATTTTAAAAATTTTTATTGTTGCAAAAATTAATAAAAAAAAATGTAAATAACAAAAACCACAAAAATGATTTGACAAAGACTCGCATATGATTGGCGTTAGGAATGATAGATGACTATACAAAAATGAACTTAGTTATTTATTTGCTTTGAGAGCCAAATAAAAGTGGTTTTTTTGGGTCTATTATTATTAATATTTTCTCAATGCTTCAACCGTCTATATGCCGCCGACATTTCGTTGATGCCAATCAACTCATTAGAAGTACAAATCTAATCTCGGCAGTACAAAACTTAAATAAGCGAATTGAAAAAGGAAATAATATAGAAAACCATATTTAAAAAAAAAAAAAATAAGTGAAAAAAAACACCACCACTGAAGAAACAATAAAAAATTTTACAAATTGATTAAACATTTTTTATTTGAGAGTCAGAACAAAGGAAAAAATCATTATATTTACCGATTGGCTTCCTTTAAATTCAAATAAAATAATTAGTAAATTTAAATGCAAAATAACTAAAACGTTTCTTAAGTGAAGTTTAATTTATTTTAAAGAGTGTTTTCAGTTTATTTTATTGGCAAACTTTTCTGAGTGCAGTACAGTATAAAGCGCTATACAGCAATATAATGCACGGTGTTATATTTTATTACTGCACTATACTCTATTAAAGCAGTGCTCTTTACTATAGTGCAACATTTCACTATACTGTAGTGCTCTATACGGTCTGGCTGTACCATCTGTAGTAATAGCGCTCAAAATTTTAATGAGTTTTTCTGCTTGAGTTACTTTAACGCTAAAATAAAATTAAGTGTTGTTTTTGCATCCTTTAAAATAACAAGGACTTTTTAATATAAAGTAAAGGAAAAGTACAAGTCAAATGTTTTGGCTGTAAGTATTTGTTACAAGGGGACACAGTTGACCTGTTTGTCAGCTACAATGAATAAAAAATTTTTACTGTGATAAAGTCATTAGCTATGACTATGAAATTCTAAGAGCTACTTGGGCTTAGAGCTGGGGGCCGGAGTGTCTGGCGAACTGAAGATGCGCAGAACAAAGTTTTAAGGGATACTCGCCCCAGCTGAGCTTAATTCGCGTTATTGCCGGACCCAGGGTCTCAAGACTGGAATTATGAATGAAACTACTTTAAAAATATTGAATAATTGATTGCATATTTGCTACAGCAGCCAACTGAACTGACACAATAGCAAAATAGTACAAAAATCGATACGAAATCATTTCGTTGTTGGTGAGAAAATATAAAAGTATATTTTAATCAACAAAAAACCCAGTGATAAATTTGAAAATTGATCAGCATTATTAAATAAAGACAGTCAGTAATGAAGAGTTCTGGTTCTGGCTAACAACTGCTTACAAAAAACAACATAGAATTAGTCATGGAATGGAGCTCGAAGCAAATTTAATATTCTTATTAAATCTATTATTTGGTTTTTTTCGACCCATGTTTTTATATTTTATATATTTATTTTCTTGAGCTAAAGGTATTTTTTTTTTTGTTAAAATTTAAATTTAATTCAGAACAATAAAAAAGTTATCCGAAGGAGAGCGAAATATCGACAAAACTGATTAAATGTTTTTAACAAAAAAAAAAAAAATACCTCTAGCTCAAGAAAATAAATATATGTTATGTTTTGTTAATATTATATTATTTCTACTCTTTTGTAGTGAATAAACGTTTTATGGCAAAAGCTTGTTCATTCAAATAAATATGTATCTTGTTTTCAACAATATTATTGCTATATTTGTTTATACCAACCAAACAACAACTTCATTATGCCGCTAATATTTGTGAAATTTTCCTTACATTGCATTTTTGTGTAGGGTGCATTTTAATGCATTCCTTTCAATTAAAAACAAAAGAAGTACAGAAACTAAAATTTATCAAATAACCAGGCAGCAGCATGCAACAGAACAATGTCCGGATTCTGCCAAGCCACTCCGTTCACAGTCGAACCAAAAAAGGAGATAGTAAATGTCAGTGGAACACCATGCAAAATACAACAAACACGAAGGAACCTCAACAACAACAGCAGGAAAAGGAATACAAATTATAGCATATAAAATTAAGAATGGGGTAGAGAATATGAAAAATGCCAGCAATTGTTTTAAGTGCGATAAGGTATGTTGTGCTCATTTTCTGTAAATTTAAATTGTTTTTTTCCGTACATTTGTAATGATAATGAAACTAATTTAAAAGAATCACACTCCAAAATAATAAACACACACACACACACGAATACAGGGTTGTTCAATAAGAGCGTTACAAACGTTTTTTGAATAAAACAAAAACAGTTTTGGGTAACAATTAAATTTTTTATTCCTGTAAAAGCACGTTTGATGCCATTATGTATGGAACTCGATTTAATTTCCAGGGCCACCACGGCCACGCGAGCAGAAGTCCAGAGGCTGAACCCAATTTTCGACGGTTTTGAAGCATAAATTGGCCAATACTGCTGCAGTTTAACGTTCGATATTCGTACGTAGTTTATTAATCATAGCTGGTTTTTTGGCATAGACCATAAACTTGATGTAGCCTCACAGGAAATAGTCTGACGGCGTCAGATCGCACGACCGAGGCGGCCAATCGACTGGACCATTTCGTGAGATAACACGTTCTCCAAACTTATTTTTCAATAAATTGATTGTGACATTCGGTGTATGGGTTGTGGCGCCGTCCTGTTGAAACCACTTGTCCTCCAAGTCCATAGCATCCAAGTGGGGCCAAAAATATTCGGTTACCATTGAACGGTAGCGATTCCCATTCACAGTAACGTGCCGGTCAAGATCATTACGGAAGAAGTACGGCCGCCGAACCACAAATGATGCAATGATGACTCATGGAGTAGGTGGGGACTGCTGTCTGAGCCATAACGCATATTATGTTTATTGACGAAGCCATTCAGGCAAGAATGAGTCTCATCATAAATTGGACTTAGCGCTCTTAACGTTGAGGCCACTGACCCCGAATTTCGGTATTAAATTTTAATAATCCCGACTCGTTGTGGCTCGCATATTTTTTTATGATGAAATGACAAAAACTTACTGAAGAGAAATGTCAAAAGAGCAGCAAGAAATATGGCGTCGTCTGCTGTCCCTGTCGCTGTACTTTTGTAGCGACCCTGTTGAAAAACCCCTTATAGAATGTGAAAAAGAAAACAGCAGACGAAGAAGCGTGGCCCTTTCTTTGCTTCTCTTGATGTACGTACGCATCCTTGAAAATACATTAAACATTAAAGTAGTGCTTGTTATGGCTGAAATTTCTATTGCAAAGTTGCACTTTTGGATGTGATTGGAAGGCGGAGATTGGCCAAAACGGGGGTAGGAAAGAAATTAAACAGGCATTAATAGATGACACCCCATTTGCAGTGGCGACATTATGAACATAAACTGACGCTGTATGTTTAGAATTTCCTTTATAACAAAATTTGTATCTTGATTAAAAATTTCAAGCACAGACACACACACACTCTCTCTCTCTCTCTCACTCACGTTTGAAGAAGGAATCAGACCAGGCCCAAATTATTTTGAAAATTTCTATTTTACATTTATTGAGTGTAGTATTTTGTATTTGTTTAAAGGCTACAAAAAGCACAGTCTCATTTTAATGCATTCATATCGTTGTACAAATCGCATTTTATTACACTTCATTGTGCCAGGTTGATTTTATGTTCTGACTCCAGGGATTTTCAGCAACAGCAAAAGCATAAGCAAAACGAAAAAAAAAAATTATTTACAACTAATGAAAAAATAACAAACTGACAGAGAAACATTTTACTACTGCAGGTTGGTTGCCATTTTTTTATAGGCGACAGACAGCGTACACAAAGAATTCAAGCAAATGCAGCAGCAACAACAACAACAACAACATCAGCAGTAACATTAAAAATACAAAGGCAATAATGTTATTGCTGTTGCACGAATGTAATGGCCTGAAAATGCCGATGAAGCACAGAGATTTAGAAAGTTATTATTGCCTAATTGTCTGGCCTGCCAAAGTTATTCTTATGAATACACTTGGACAAATTTTATGCTAAAACTTTTTACTCAGTCAAAAAGCAAAAGAAAAAATTTAATTTATTTTACCGGCCTTTCTAGTTCGAGAAAGATTTTTTGTGATAAAATTGGAGGAGATAGTAAATGTCAGTGGAACACCATGCAAAATACAACAAACACGAAGGAACCTCAACAACAACAGCAGGAAAAGGAATACAAATTATAGCATATGAAATTAAGAATGGGGAATTTTAAAGAAGACAAAAGATTATTAAAGTTAAGGATTTACTGGCTGGGGTGCATACCATGGCTGTTTCAGGACTACTAAGTCGCGCATCAGTAACCTAATTGGCTTTGAACCCAGGTCTGAGCTCTTCATATCTAATTGATTCAACTTTAATCTTATTGATCAACTTTCCACTTTATCACTTTATCACTGTATTCTGTGTTTTTCTGTTGATTGGCATATTCCATGCGCTGCTGCTTAAAAGCAGTATACAATTAATCGTGGCCTGGGTTCGAAGCAAATTTGGATGCTGATGAGGGACGTGGTGGTTGTGAAACAGCCATAGTATGTACCCCAGCCCGTAAATCTTCAACTTTTTTATCTTCTTTAAAAATTTTGACCACTGCAATTTTGATCAAAGAACCATACTGTTACAATTTATGACTATTTTGGCTAACGACAACACAATTATTTGTTTTCTAATAGCATGATCGCGCATGCATCCATGAATTCTTACACACAAGCATACACTTGCTTGCATATGAAAAGCAAGTAATTGCCAGAAATAATATTGAAATACCTTAAAACATTTGAAAGCAGTCTTTTATGATTTTTAATCACCACTATCATGAATAATTTTCGCCTAAAATTTTTTCCCATTTCCCAAATGTGCGATCATGAATAACTTTTCCCATAAAATGTGTTCCCATTCAAAATTTCCCCTTACCGTGAATGGATTTTTCAAAGACATTTTTCCCATTTTTTGTGTTAATTTGTTGATTTTATTTTCTTTGGGGAACTAGAAAAAAAGATGAAAGTAGTTGCTACATTTTAATGGATATAGAAATTAGCTGAAAACTATTTTTACGTCTAAGTCAATAAATAATGTGCAACGTGACATGCTTCTCAATTGGGTGAAAAATAACCAACCCATTGCATGTGGTTTTGTGAAGGTTGTGAATACCGAGTTTTGGTATTCGCTTACAGAAGAACTAAAAAGTGCTGGCTGTCCTATTACAAAAGATCATGAATGGAATTTTATCCATGGATATTTTATTCATTCTGCGCAGAGACTTTTCCAAAACATCCAACACTTTAGAGAGCACTTTGCAAAAAGTGGATTGCGCCATTCCTACTTCATAATCTCTTCCAACACTTTTTTGGTATCCACTCTCTGCAAAAAAAAAACCGGAAGCATGAGTTCAGTTTTACGATGGGCGGAATACCAAATGATTTTTTTTTTTATTTTCGGCAGAGAATCTATCAAAATATTCAACAGGCATGAAAACGCCGATTTATTCACCTTTTAAACTACAAATTTCTGTTTATTAATTATAAGACATAAATTTAATTACTTTTTACATCACTTACCCACAAATTTTCAATAAGTTTCCTTTGCATTTAAATTTTCTTCTTCCCAAACGTGCCCATAATATTCATGAAAGCAAATTTCCCTACTTGGGAAATGAAAATTTTATGGAAATAAAAATTTCACATTTTACTCACGATAGGGGTGAATATAAATCGTTTCCCTTCTCTTCTTTTGCTTTTTCTTAAATCCACAATGCTCACTTATCCCAGCAACTCAAAAACACGTGAAAGGATCGCCATCGTGTGTAATTATTAAAAATAATCTCCTCGCTCTTTCCTGTCAATAATACAAATGAGGTTGGAGCTCCTAAAAAAAAATTTTTAAGCAATATTCACATGGAGTTAATGAGCAGTGTAGCGACGTCGAAGCATTTCTGTTACCTTAGTTAATGGTGTTGCTGCCCGGAAACAGCCATCATAAAATCTAACTTTTCTTTATCTAATTAACAGGATCATCCAATAGTTGAATTAGGAATTTTGCGAATAAGTTTTACCAATAAATTTTTCTTTCAGTGTTTTTTTTTTGCTTTTTTTCTATAGCACCAGACTTTTTGAAAATATGTATTCAAATAATCTGCATTAATGTAGCACTGTACTGCACCAATCCCTCCAAATCTTTTTTTATTATTGATGTCTTTCGTCCTGTCCAGCTAAAGCGTGAGTGTGAAGTTTACCGTATTATATGACGTCTAATGTTTAAGTGTGTGTGTGTGTGTGTGTTTGCAACAAAAATTCCAATTAGATTTTCTAGGCGAAAAGTAGCTGGAAGTTTGTTTGCTTGTTTTGGGGTTGTTCAACTTTAAATCTTTTCTTGCACAAGGGTTGCTCTCTACGGTTTAACGTCTCATGCCGCACACACATACACACACACGCACACTCTCACCCATCTGGTAGAACTTAAGTTTTGTAAATTTTCAAAAAAAATGTTCAGGCCATATTTTATAGCATTAATATGGTAAAATATTTCGTTAGAACTTTCTATTACAAATACCCTGCCATGTTCATTTATTTGCAACATTTTCAGTTGCTTACTTTTGCCATTCCAACGCAGTCTGTGGCACATCTGAAGACAGAAAAAAAAGAAAAAAGAAAGAAGTACTTTGATAATTCCTGTGAAATATTTTTGAGGTATTTTTCGGTTGTCGTTATTGTCTGGCTGTGTGCGTGTGTGTGTATGTGTGCATTTGTGAAACAAACTCTCCAGTGAATTGACAACAAAATGTTTAAAGGTTTATCACATATTTTACGGATTGTTTATTTGAAGTGATTGTGCTCGCTTGTGCTCTGCTCTGCCAAAAAGCACAAGAATGTATCTGGAATTGTAGTCACCTCATTTGCAACCTTTCAAATATTAAGTCCATTAAAATGCCACAAAGACAATTTAACAACTTCAAATCTAAACAGTGACCAACATCAGAAGCCAGCAACGGAGTTTGAGTTGTAATGAAACTTTAGTTTTCAATTCATATTTTCCGATGTAAAGTTATAAATTATTGTCACAATGGGAAAATTGATATTGTTCATTTTGTAGGTAAATAAAGGATTACTTTCTTTTTAGAACAGCATGAGGTTGAGAGTGAAAAATTAATTTTTTTTTTAAATAGAATATTAAATAATAAAATAAATGTGGTTTTAAGGAAATTCACAAATTGATTCAAAGTTTAATATAGAAAAATAGTACCTGAACTGACGGGGAGGTACTATTTTATATATTTTTTCATGGCTTAACATCTCTTTTTTGAGGCAACGCCTTGGTGGTTGAATTGGGAGATGCAATAGAGCAACTTGAAGCTGAAGGTTTTAGTAATCAATTTGCAAGGCTACCTGATGCCTATACCTCATTGAAGAAATGAATTTGCCGCTGATCCACCTCGGAGCTAGCATATACTCAGCCCTAGTTGGTAATGATAGCTTATTGCTTACAAGACTACCTTTTGACCAGACCATACCATTTTTCACATCATAAAATATGTATTAGTGGCAATAAATTCAGTGGGTAGACATGACACATCTCAGTAACTCATTCCCATTCAGTCGAGATCGCGATGGCTTAACTGGGTTGGAACTTATATAGTTGCTTAGATGTGTATTGCTCTTTTAAGCCAAGACTGGGAACTTGTAGAACGGGTAGACCTGTTCAGCCTGTTCCTCTTTTGAGCCAAGACTGGTGGCTCAAAAGAGCAAGTAGAAGATCTCAGGACCTCTCCAACCTCTTCTCCGCCTTTGAGAAGGTTGACAATATTCATTGAAAGGGAAGCCTTCTTAACTACTAACTGTTAAATATGACTTTGGCTATGCTTTACAAAGAAAGCTTAGAATATGTATTGATTTAAACACCTAACGATGGAGTCCTTATCTGATGTTAATTCAAATTATGTGGTATATTGAAAACATTACATCACCGCAACCAAATAGCTGAGCATACTGCTTGGTTGGTAACCCATTCCCTACTAGTATTGGTCCGTAATATAGCCCTTCACACCACCTAAGCTCTCCTGCATTTCAAGACTCCAGAATGCAGTTCCGTAAAAACATCAACGCTTTCATCAAATCTAATGATACTTCAGTTCTGGCTTATCACAATGCAGGATCTGTTGCAAGTAAACCGCATCCTGATACTTCTTAGATCTTAGATACTACTTAGGTTATTATTAGGTTAGGTTAGGTTAGGTTGATTTGAGAGGTTAATTTGCCCATGTCTTACGATATATACCTAAGCCAGTATAGACTTGTTATGCGCTCCGTGGATTTCAGCCAGTTTGAATCATACGTCTACAGAAACTCCATCTCATTCACAAAGCTGCTTAATTTCCTCCAGCATCTGAACCGCAATTGGATAACGTCTGGTAAGGTGTCTCTGGCAAGATGTTGGGCCTAACATCAGTGAGCAGGTGAGACACTGGCATAAATAATAGTGCCTCGCTCTCCTCTTCACATGCTCTACGTTCATCTCCTGCCGCTATTTCCATGCGTTTAAGATGTCCTAGTAGTTGAAAGTGACCTGCTATAGCTGAGCTCTTCATATTTAATTGATTCAAATTTAGTTTTATTGATCAACTTTCCACTTTATCACTGTGTTCTGTGTTTTTCTGTTGATCGGCATATTCCATGCGCTGATGCTTAAAAACAGTATACTATTAATCGTGGCCTGGGTTCGAAGCAAATTTGGATGAATACTTTGCCCATTATTTTACCTCATTCGGGCTAAGTCTTAGCAGTCCCCCCGATTATTTCCTCGCCTGGATCCCCCCCTAGAATTCTTGCATTGACTCCCTTTGATAAAGCTATTCCAGAGAGTTAAAAGGGCTCTCTGTGTCCAGTTCTATAGCTCATATTTTACTGCATCGAAAGGTTTTGCTTTTACTAGGCTTATGTTGCTTGACTCTTGCTCTGGAAGCAAATGAATTTGCTCTTTCATTTCCAAATATTTTTTACGCATGCCCTGGCACCCAGGTCCCCCAGGATCTCAAAATCAGGAATAAACAACGTTCTCCGCATGCAAATTATGGTGATAACCACAGCAAATACATTTCGGCGGAAGTAGGCTGATTTATTGCAGCAAAACTTGTATTTAAATAATACAGGGTCCGCCATCTAACTTTTTTTTCAACTAGTAATTATTTCGTGTACCGTAACACTTAGCTTTTGTCTGATTTGACAGATAATTAGTTTTATCCTACCGCTGAACGCATATGGTTGTGTATAAGCTTCGCTAAGTGGGCCTGCGATCGACTTACGGAAGAGGATGATTTTTCCAAAAAAAAAAAAAAAATCATATTTTCAGATGAAGCTCATTTTGATCTTGGCGGGTGTGTAAACAAACAAAATTGTCGCATTTGGGGCACAGAAAACCCGCACGCATACCTTGAAAAGCCGACGCACCCAAAACGAGTCACTGTTTGGTGCGAATTTTGCTCCAGAGGCATAATTGGGCCGAAAATGAGCAAGGAGTGGCGGTTACAGTCAATGGCGATCGTTATCGGGCCATATTGAACGAATTTTTGTTCACAAAAATTGAACAGGAGGATATCGGCCACATTACGTTTCAACAGGACGGCTCTACGTGTCATACAGCCGAAGCTTAACTCGATGTTTTGCGCCGTTTTCAAAAAAAGAAGAAAAAGTTATTTGGTGGACCCTTTATAAAAGTTTTGCTAAACCATAGTGGTAACTCCCTGCCATATTACGGGCATAAATTTTATATGTAAACCCTGGAAAAAGTAAATAAATTCTGCCAACTAAAATTATCACTTGCAGCAACGCAACACTTTTTCGAAACTTTAAGGCCAGCAGCTTTGCAGCAACTTGAAGAAATTTAAATAATGGCCATTATTTAATGATTTAAACAAAAGAAAACAGGAAAAAAAACAAATTCATTTGTGTTGCCTGGATTTCTAAAACTGTCGAAATGTCTCTTGTCCTCGGTGTGGCATGCATTTTATAATCAAAGTATTTAACCTGTAAAAGCATTTCAACAATGTCGTCTTTTGTTCAGCACATTCTAATGAAAGGAGTGATGATCATAAATAAAATACAACATTGTGTTTGAATGGGAATGTGCGATTTGCGTTCATTGAGTGTGTGTCCTTGTTGTTGTTTTTTTTTTTTTTTTTTATTATTTTGCTGTGTGACAATTCCTACGTAACGTTTGCCCAACTAAAAGTTAATATCGCACAAACATTCATTCAGTCGTATATGGATGAAACAAACAGACATTAAAGTGTGAATTGTAGTGATGACAACATTTCATTTTGTTCTGGATTATTCGGGTTTTTTTTTTTTTTGTTTTTGCAAGTTTTTGGTTATGTATTCCTTTAGTATTTTTGTGATTTGGGTGCAATTGAAGAATGCAAATGTGATACATGCCGCTCTGCAAAAAAGGTAGCCAAAGGCCTCTTAATCCACGTGAAATGTTAAATGTGTGAATACAAGAGCACTGAAAACAACACAGTCAGCAAAAATAAAACAAAAATCTGTATCAGTGTGCTTTCAAAGGTCTAAGAAGAAGTTTTTGCTCTGCTGTAAAATGCTGTGTGTGTGGAATTTAAGTGACAGTCAGAAGGCATTAAATCCCACAAAATGCTAAAATGTTTAACGAGTTACGACCGGTGAGAGAAGCAGAGGCCGTACTGATGAAATTAAAGTAAAGAAATTTGAATAAACGAAGAAATTCGATAGAGGTTGAGTACAAACAGCAGTAAGAATAAAACGCAAACGATTGTACATAAAACTACGAGAGACAACAGAAAGCGAATATGTCGGCATTTTTGTCGTCTTTTTTTTTTTGCTTTGTATTTTTTGTGCAACACCGACAGTTCCGCAGGCATTTCTGTTGAGCGGCAGTAGCAGCAGAAGCAACAATGGCGGCAGCAGCAAACAAATGACAGCCAAAAGACATGATATGCAAAATGATACTCAACGATGGCAAAAATGAAATCAAATGAACACTAGCACAGCAAAATCGGATAAAATCAATTTTAAGCAGACCACGAAGCACCTGGAGAACACTATTTGAAAATTACAAAAATCCTAAACATGATTAATTAACATTTTTTTCACTTTGATTTTAAAAATTTGTCATTCTTTTTGATTTTCTGTCTCTCATTAACTTCGTTGCGAAATTATGTTAAATCAACAAGATTTTGCATTAATAAGAAACAGATATTAATCTATCATTTAAGCTGAAGAACCTCTAATTTTTCTTAATTATTTATATTTTCTAAATCCACGGAGCGCACAACAAGCCTATACTGGCTTAGGTGTATATCGCAAGACATGGGCAAGCAAACCCCTACAATCAACCTAACCTAACCTATATTTTCTTGGTTATGCCGATATTACGCTCTTCTTGCGGGTTGGCTTCTTTGAAATATTTTTTGTTTGATTATTTAATATAATGGGTTATCCATTTCGTGGTTTCAAAAGTATAGCCCTACAATTCGACATCTGTCAAACTACGTTGCTAAATCAATTTTTTTCTTCTCAGTTGAAAGTCTGACATGGAAGAAAATGGATCGCTTATAGCCTTTACATCTTTCCATAAGAATTATACAGGGCGAAAATTCTACATCTTTCTACATGATGATGAAGATGATCCTTTCTCATTTTGTTCCATCTTACATCTTTCGATTTTTTTAATGCCACCACTAAAATAATTGCAGAAAATCGATTGCTTTTGTACCATCACTAGCAAAATGACATTTCAGAAAACAAATTTAACACAAAAAAAAATGAGCGGAACATGTATTTTCTTATAATTTTTAATTAATTACATACATATAAATAAATTTATTCTAATTGCAGTGCAAAAGAAAGCCCATCGTATGGCCAATCAATATGGAGAACATGTTGCTTGACATATGGAAATAAAAATGTCCAAAATGGTCCATTTTAAATGGACTTGGACATTTAAAATTTTTTTTTTAATTTTTCACAAAAATTTTGCGTCTTCTATTTTTTGACATCTAAATAAATGAAAGATGAAAGATGTTGTCAATGTAAACGACTGTTTCACATTTTCAACATCTTCCATGCGTTTCACGTGGATGTCAGTCGGTGTAAAAAGGCTATTAACTGTCACACAGCGCATAAAAATTCAAATCAAAATATACTACAAAAATGGTGATTCTACCACAGCCACATATCATGCTTTAAAAATAGATTATGGTTTACATAAACGTCCAATTACGCCCGCAATTGGCAAAATTGTGAAGAAATTAGAAATATTGTAAGGCCTTTGCCTCATCGTTTCGCTGAAAATATCGCCGCTGTAAGTGAAAGTGTTGCCGAAGAGTCGAAAGTGTCGATTCCTCGTCGTTCTCAGGAATTAGGACTGTCTTACGGCACACTATGGCGTAGTTTGCATTTAGATCTACACTTATATCCATATAAAGTCCAGCTCACACAACAACTGACGCCAGCTGACCCTTCACAATGTCGTAGATAGGTGGAACGGGTGCTTGAACACTCGCGAGTTTTCGAACAAAATTTTTTCTTCAGAAATGAAGCAAATTTCGCACTCTATCGGCATGTTAATAAAGAAAATTGTCATATTTGGGGTTCTGAGAATCCTCAAGTAATTGAAGAGAGGTCATTACATCCAGAAAAAGTCACTGTTTGGTTCGCTCTTTGGTCCTAAGGTGTGTGATGGTGATGATGACTGTCACCGTCAATTTGGAGCATTATGGTTACATGATAACCAACTGTTTTTTTTTTTTTTTTTTTGTTGCCTGCTGTTGAAGAATACGACTTGGAAAATATGTAGTTTCAAGAAGACGGTGCTACATGCCACACAACTCGAGCGAATACGGCTTTATTGCAGAAGACATTTCCTGGCCGCGTAATTTCCCGTCGTGGCGATATCAATTGGCCACCAAGATCAGGCGATTTGACACCATTCGATTTTTTTTTTTTGTGGGTCTACGCGATAGGCCGTGTTAATGCAGATAAACTTTTAACTCTCGAGCACTCAAAAACCAACATTTGTCAGGTTATGGCTGAGATACCGTCCAATATGTGTCAAAAAGTGGTAGAAAATTATCTCAAAAGAATCAATGCTGGCAACACTTGGGTTGGTGGTCATTTAAATGATGTTATAATTCCAACGTTCAAACTTTCTAATAAAAACGAAATATCATGAAAAAAAAATATTTTATATGTATTTTATTTACTTTTACTTTTGAAACCGCAATATGGATAACCCTGTATATTTCTTAATAAGTATTTTAAAAAATATTGCTATTTTCTCGTAACTCGCAAAATGATCTTTCATCTCCCTTACAATTAACTATCCAAAATGAACTTTCCGGCCACCTTTTGTCTGTCTCTTGTTAAGGTGGCAACATTAAAAATGTAGTATTTAGCGAATCTAATTTTAAACAGAGTATAACTTCTTTATATATGTATATATAACAATGACATTGCAGGAAACTAAACTCATTTTGGTTGACCATAAACCAACATTTTATGTTCTTTCCCTCTTTTAAGCGTAAAGTATCCAATTCTTTTATAGTTTTGAGCTGTTGGCATTTTAGTGCAAGTAAGTTGCTTCATTTCAAATGGGTTTGTTTGAATTTATTTCTGCTGTTCTGTACTGTGAGTACAAAAAGAGCAAAAAAAAAAAAAAATTGCAACATCACAACAAAAATTGATTTTATTTTTATTATCGCTGGCCAAGAACTAGAGCAACTGCAATAGAATTGTTGTTGAATTGTGCTGAAAGCGACATAAAATAATTTATTTATTCAACATTTACTTACGAGCGCAACGACACAATAGAGATACAACTTCAACAACATCTTTGACAACAACTTCTAAGGTAAGCCAGCACAAAGCGAAGGTACGTTTATCCATCCGGGAGTAACGCAAAATAACCAATAGCCAAACAGTTGTTTAACTCTTCATTTCACATAAATGTAATAAAAATGGCAAAAAAAAAAGTTTTTAATGCGAATACGTACGTACGTATGTATATGCCGGCTTTCAATTCAATTTTTAGTTTGTAGTTTTGTTGTGTGACGTACTTATATATTTAGTTTATATAAGTTTAAGTGCATTACACCGATTCGAGAAAAGATAAAATTGGTTTTCAATTAGAGAGAAAAAAAAAATTTGGAAGTAACATAAATAAACGCCGCGATGCGGATTTTCTAATTTAGACTTTATTTTCACCCCTCGCTCTCAGAATCGAGATTTGCTAACTTGAATTTGTGCCACAGTGTTATTTGGGGTTATGAACTTCATTTACGGTAATGGCTAACAATTTTTATTCAAGGAGACTTAATAAAGGGTCCGCCAAATAACCTTTTTTTTTTGTGAAAACGGCTTAAAGCATCGAGTGTAGTCTCCTGTTGTAAACAAATGTTGCCAATATCCTCCTCTTCAATTTTTTTGTGAACAAAAACTCTTTCAATAGGGCCCGATAAAGATCGCCATTGACTGTAAAGACCACTATTTGCTGCTCATTTTCGAAGAAAAATGGCCCAATTATGCCTCTGGACCAAAATCCGCACCAAAGAGTGACTTGTTTTGGGTGCGTCGGCTTTTCAAGTTATGCGTGCGGGTTTTCATAAAAAAAAAAAAAATTATTTATTTATTTATTTGTTTGTAGTCCTATACAACAAGACTAAAAGTCTTATAATTATAGTACAGGATGTGCAATTTGTTACAATTTTATATTAACGTGTCATACAACAAAGCACTACGAAACTAAAATATAAAATAGATGAAATAAATAAAATCAATTTGGAAATTAGGCATAATATGGAACATTAAGTTATATTTTACAATTAGAGAAACTATATACATACATATTTATTACAGATTTTTAACTTTGACCATAAAATTTAAATATACATTTCCTGAACTGCGTTGTATTTCCAATGAATTGTAGAGATGATGGTATTGAGTTCCAAAGACGAATACTGTGGATAAAAAACTGCCATTCGGATATCAACTTCATAAATCTTAACTGGACCAAGTTGTTATTTCTTCTAGAATGCGTAAAAGATAGACGTTTAAACAAATACGGAGGCTCACCAGTATAAATAATTTTATGCAGGAGAATTAGAGAACGATTTAACAAGTCACAAAAACGTACGCCAGAAAGTTTTGTCTCAAAGGGAGTAACATGAGAAAAACGTCCTAAGTTGAAGACATATTTCAGAATAGCATTATAAGCAGAAACCAATTTCCTGGTGCTTTTCTGATCACAGCTGGAGAAAACTTCGCTGCCGTATAGTAAAGCTGGAATAAGGTATGACTTAGCCAATAGCTTACGTGTGTTAATCGGTGTTGAGTTGCCCATAGTGAGCAACTGTGCCCCAAATGCGACAATTTTGCTGGTTTACATACCCACCAAGATCAAAATGAGCTTCATCTGAAAATATGACTTTTTTTTTTTTCAAAATCAGCCTCTTCTGAAAGTCGATCGCAGGCCCACTTAGCGAAGCGTATACTCAACCATATTCGTTCAGCGGCAGGATAAAACTAATTATCTGTCAAATCAGACAAGAGCAGCGGGTTACCGTTCACGAAATAAGCACTAGTGAAAAAAAAAACGTAGATGGCGGACCCTTTATAAACTCCACATTTTCACCATGTTCTATGAATTTCCTTTTCAGAATGTGGCAAGTGTGGATGAAATCTATTATACATAAAAGAATATATGCTAATCCCATCGCACACATAATTCCACTGAGTGATGGAAAGTCAAGTCTGGCGTAACCAAAGTATCTGCTCTCATTCAACCCCACCGCTACTAGCGATTTTGCTTAGTCTTATAGTTTTTGACGGCCTACATTAGTTAGTATCCAGTATTCAATCTTGAGACCCTTTGGTCCAAGAAATCACTGGAAGTTAAAAGACTGGTTTAGCAAAATTTTTATTTAAAGTTTAAACAAAAATGAACTTAGTATTTTAATTGTTCGAGCCTTAAGCTCGATTTAGCTGATCTAAAACCATTAATGGGTATCCTCGTATACGAACTGGTCGAGCCTTAAGGTCACTTTTTTTTTATAAATGTTTATTAAATTCGATATTTCCATATCACAATGGATATCTTCTTCAGATATTCACTTGCTACGGGCCTTGCATACTTCAAATAGCATCAATAATATCGTTAGCATTGATTTTTCGTTGCCGATTACTGATTTTAAATTGTTATTAGAATATAAGGATTTATTTAATATATTTAGTAACCAAGTTATTATTAGCCTGTAAGGATATTGTATTCCATAGGCTTAGATGGATAAATAAATAAATATAAAAAAAAAACAGAAGTGACCTTAAGGCTCGAACAATTAAAATACTAAACAACAAAGGTCGAAAAATTAGCATCAAAAATAAAAATGAACTTATTTATTTATACGCTCTAAGAGCCAATTGAAATGTACTAGTTTAGGTTTAAAAATATACTTTAATGTTTTCTGTCTTTTTCAACCGTCTATATGCCGCCGACATTTCGTTGATGCTAATCAACTCATCAGTAGACTCGAAAAATTTAAAAAAAAATGTTTGAAACTCAACTACTTATTCCAAAATTGTCATGAAAGTACTTTTTGATATTTTCAAGAATACACCTCATGGTAGCCAATGGTCACCACCCATTCTAAGGAAGTGCTAAGAAAAGTAAAGGTAATGCCAGACGTAAAATGTTTTCTGTATTAAAAATTAGTTTTAACAATTTCTGATTCTCATTTTGTGCATGAGAATTTTGGAATAAGTAGCTGGGCTTGAAACATTCTTTTCAGATTTTTCAAATCTACTGATGAGTTGAGTAGCATCAACGAAATGTCGACGGCAGATAGACAGCTGAAAAAGACAGAAAACATTAAGGTCTATTTTGAGATCTAAAATAATAAAGTTTAAACTTTTGGGGTCAGTAAATCAGTTTACCATTTATTATTCAGGCCTTTCCAAATAATGGTTGGCAATAATGCCTCAACAAAAAAAAAGTCAGCTAGCATAAATATTTGCAGTGTAAATTTAATTGCAGCTTAAATGCGCAATCGTTTACGTTTAATGATAGTTTAAATGTTATTTGTTTTACAGCTTTTTATATACTAAACTGTAGAGACAAATTATCAGCTACTGGTTTTTGGGGCCCTAGAAGTTTACAGTGTAAAAAAAATAAATTTATAAACTTTCCTCCTCCGAAAGTCCTTGCCATCAGCACGGAGGAGTTTTGCCATCACTTAAGAAACAGTGTATTCTATGGATAAATAATATCATTGTTTATTTAGGTTTTATTTGCATACGTGGAAGCAGCAAGCAAATAAACAAACAACAACAAAAATCCTCTGCGTTAAGCTAAACTACTTTATATAGACTTGTCATACGGTAAAAACCGACAACAGAAAGCAACTGAAAACTGAAAACTACAACAACTCTACAATTCCTTTTCTATTTTCTTCTTATTCCAGCTGTTTTGTTGTGTCCAATCGAATGATTTGTGATGCCTTCTGTTTGCAAAACTTTACCGCATCGGTATTTTAAGCGTCTTTTACTACCATTTATTTTCTTTCACTCTCTTTATTACGTTGGCCAAACAATTGTTGTCCACGACAACAACAACAACAACAACAGCAACAACCATAGAAAAAGTAACGCAAAGTTGCTGAAATGGCTGTCACAAGAAACAAAAATTTATGTATTTTTGCGCATATTTTCCATTGATTGTTCAAACAAAAGTAAACCAATCTACGGTTTAGATTTTATGCATTTTCCAAGTTTAGTTGTAGTTTTTTGTTTGTTTGTTTATTTATTTATTAAATGGTGATTGTGGAAAACTATTTATTTGCACATACAGCTTCAATGTTTTGCAGAGTGGTGGCAATTGGTTTTTCTTTGCGTTGTCTGTCGACACTATTGCTTCCAGTCATGAGCGCCTGGGTGATAGAGGGCGACAGGTTAATGATTAATAATTTATGAAGCTCTAATGCAACTGTTTAAAAGTTGGTGGCTGCAATTAGCACTAGCGTTTTAGGTACTCGTATATTCTTACACACTTCTTTTGGGATTTTGTCAAGTTAATTTTTTCTGTCTTTTTTTTTTCTTTATGTATGGCAAAGAATAAGTTAAGCTTTAAAAGACTAGTCCAGACAAATTAGCAACATTGAATCCTGCTTTGCAAAAATAAGAGTTCTGTTTTTATGTGATAATTTTTTTTTGTCAATCAAAAGCGTCCATAAATACCCTCCATTTTCGTTTTTACAGCCCCCAATCCCTAATTCCCACTTTCCTAGTACCAGGACAATGCAATGCATAGGGGTCATCCCCTGGTTCTGACTGGTTCCAGTCTAACAAAATTCTGTTTTTCTTTCTGTTCTGCTGTATCCTTTTAAATCAGCATATTTGTTTACACAATCTTACACTTGCATATGTGTGTGTTTATATTTATATAAAATTTTTTAGAGTCATTTTATTAGAGATGGGATTTTTCTTCAATTTGTAAATGCTTGTATGATAAATAATTTGTCATTTTCGATAATAATAAGTGGCACCCATTTAAAGCTGGTACAACTTAAAGCCAACTATAATTTTAAATATAGTTTAAAAAAAAGTTAGCAACACTTTTTAAAATTTAAGTTGCTTCCAAAAAGAGCCGACTTTAGTGTTTAACTATGGTTAAGGCCCAATATGAATTGAATATTGTAATTTAATTGGACCCCTGAATTAACAAAAATTGGGCCTTAGCTATAGTTAAACACTAAAAACGGTTGTTTTTAGAAACAACTTAAATTTTAAAACGTGTTGCTAACTTTTTTCTAACTATAGTCAAAATTAAAGCTGACTTTAAGCTGAATCAGCTTTAAATGGACGCCACATTATTTATCGAAAATGTCAAGTTATTTATCATAAGAGCTCTTACAAATTTAAGTAAAATCCCATCTCTAATGAGATGACTCTCAAAAATGATGTATGCATGTAAACAGACACCTACATAAATGTAAGATTGGATTAGTAAGAAGAAACAAAAAACATCAAAGGGAATTGAATAAAAGTAAAATTTTAAAGAAAATTAATAATAATATTAAAAAAATAAAAAAAATAAAAAAAATATAAATATAAAAAAAATTAATAATAGTTATTAAAAAATCTTTAATTTAATTATTTTATTTAAAAAAATTTACTTTAAAAAGCTTTTACATATAAAAGTGACATTTGTTTGAGCAACGCTATTGCTAAATACGTTACAGACAACTTCTGCTGGTTTTAAGTTTAGAGCAAACTTTTGCGCGTATAGTCGACTTTTTCTCGTCTAAAGTAGACGAAACGCTTACTTTTATTTAGCAGTGACTTAAAATTGCTTAAAGCATACTTTATCGATGTCTATAGGTATGGGCCACTGTTTTTAATTTCATAAGAAAGTATGCTTGTATATTTTAATCCTCAAAATTTCTTTTAAAATAATTTTTCATTCATAAAAAATATATCCATATTAAAACACATACATATAAAAAACAAGAATGAGTAAAAATTTTATAATTTTGTAATTTTTTGGAAAATTTTTAATAAATAATTTTTAACATGCAGATCCTGAAGATGAACCATAAAATGGTTCGAAATATATAGAGCTAAAAAAAGAAGTGACGTTTTTTTTTTGTATCAAGGGGAGAATATTTTTCTAACAAAAATCGTTGATAATTTTATTCCAAACGTCACTTACAATATAGAGTTGCATCTTGTGGTAGTAATGAGCATCTCTAGTGTGGAAATCACCTGATTTTAAAGTCATGTACTGTGAAGGAAAATTCCTTCTATTTTGTGCTATCAAGTGGGTTGGTTATTAGAACAAAGAATTACAAATTACCGGATAAAAATTCAAGTTTTTTTTTTAAGAAATGCAATACAGTATTTTTCGGTTAATTGCACATCAAAATTTGCACAATTTTTTGTTCAATTAACCGGGGAACCAATTAGCCGATACCCGTTTAATTGAACAATTCGTTCAATTACAAGAACCCTATTTAATTGAACAGTTTGTTGAATTACAGAAATCACTCATAATTGGAATTATGTACTAATGAATTAAAAGAAATCGCATATGTGCACTTTATGTTTCCCAAAATATTTTTTTTTACCTTAAACGAAAAAAAATGCAAGCAGCAGCAAAAAATGTACATATATGTGTATAGTAGAGATGCCACCCAGTGTTTTTCACAAATGATGTCAAATATGTATGTGCAAAAATGCCAGATTATTTTTCAATGCAATTAACCGGGTAAAAGTAAGAGGAAATTTATTTTTGATGACATGAATTTTGAACGAATTAAGCGCGAAAATCAATTAAACGGGTTCAATTATCCAAGGAAATTCACATGGTGTTCGTATGCAATATTTTTTTTTGCCCGATCATGTGGTTCAATTAAGCGTGGAAACCAATTAACCGTAGGGTCAATTAACCGAATAATACTGTAACAAAATTTTTCTAAGCCTAAAGCAATTAAACTTACAGCCAATGTAACAGTAGCAATTTGAAAAAAAACTATTCTGTTTTGTATCACTGGAGGTTATTTTCGAAGTAAACCCATTTAAGAGTCTTATCGAAATTTTGCTATTATGCAAACTTTTCTTGATTAAATATTAACAGAAATTAACATTTTGCCCGCAAAACATTTGCAGTTGTGTATTTGTTTGTTGTTGTTGCTGATGTTGGTTCTCATTTCTATAATTATCCACATAATTTTGTTTTTATGGCAAAGTTGTATAATAAATTTAAAAATAAGAAAAATGTCTAGTAATAATAAAAAAAAAAAAAAAAACTTTTGCTAAGTTCCATAATAAAGCATGAAATTAAAATGTGCAATCAAAGTTAATATTTAAAGCGAAAGCCGGCAAAGCCACCACGTAGCAAATAAATACACAGAGCCCAACACAAATTGATGAAGTTTTTAAGCGAAATATGATACAGCCACAAAATTGTCATAAAGAAATCTCAGTGAGAAGAGGAAAACAAACTTTGCTAATGATTCTAATCCTGTGACGAATTTAAGATTGAAGGGAAAAAACTTTGTTTTTATTGTTACATTTTTTGCTAAAAGTGCTTGTGTCGTCAACCGCCACCACCACCGCTCACCAATGAAGTCATTGTGGTTTTTCCTTCAAGGAAACGTTCTAATTTGGTGGCTATTTAAAAATACATGTCACATAATCCTGAAAAGAAGACAAAAAAAAAAACAGGCAGAGAAAAAAAAAGCCATAAAAACTTATAGCAGAATAAATTAAAGAATGCAAAAACGTTGGCAGTGAAATGAAAAGTAAGTCATAACAAAACAATAAACCTACTGCCTGCCACCGCTGGAAGATGACTTTATTGTGACGACTGGCAGCGAGCAGCACCATGGCCAACTAATGCAGGGGAACGTCAGCCAGCGTAACAAAATGACAACTCATTTATGAAAACTTGCGCAAAATAAGGGGCTGAGCTACACAAAAAAAAAACCCAAATCAAATACAGGAAGAGTCAAGTTTGTATGATATGAAACACACAAACTTGTGCTGTAAGAAAATCCTTACAAAAAAAAAAAATTGATAATAATTTCAAATTTTTTTCTTTACAAAATGCAAACCAAAAAAAAAATAGGAAAATATAAGAAAAATTATGCATTCAAAACAGGTTGCAGAGAAGGCAAAAAAGATTTAAATTTCTCTTCTTTGTATTTTTCCAAATATGTAATAGCCAGGGGCACAAGATGTTTCTTATATCAGTGTTACAAAGAAAACAGTTTAAAATTTTAAAAGGGAATAAAGTAAAAAATAAAGTGAGGTTATGCACCTAAATCAATAAAGCTTTCAACGCACTATAATACTATTACAAACTAAAAAATAAATGGGGAAGCCTTAGAATCAAGAGCTAGACTTTGAAAGAAATGAGTTTTATAGGTTTGTAGAGGGGGTCGTGGACCTGCCAAAACTGAAGCCGAGATCTGCTGGAGGCTTTTAGTATATTTGTAGAATTTACTAAAGAAAATATGAAACAGTGCTGCCAGAGGAAACTTTTTGCGCAGAACATAAAATCGCGAATATGAAAATTATGAAAATACATGTCCAGCACAGCGGATTATTTTAATACTAATCCTAAACAAAAAGGTGTTAACAGTGTAACAAGAAGAATCATGTTTTAGCTTTTTCTCCTTTTTAGGGTTCCGCACTCATCAGAGTGAAACGGAACCCCATTACCAAGACTTCTACGTCCGTCCATCCGTTCGTTACAGCATCCATTCTCCGAAACGGTAAGAGCTAGAGAGCTGAAATTTATACAGGATGTTGTTGTACCTTGCCGCTACAACAGCAAATGCTAAAAATAACAACAAGTCGAAAACTACCAGGTGTCACTATGCAACGTAAGGTAACACTTAGCCGTAGCTTTCAAACTGTAAAGGACAGAGAACTGAAATTCTCACAATATATGTATTTAAATATGCCTTACAACAATAAATGCTAAAAGCAACAACAAGTCGCAAACTACCAGGTGTTTCTATACAACGTAAAGTAAAAATTAGCCGTAACTTCCAAACTGTAAGAAGCAGAGAGATGACATTCACACAATATATGTATTTAAATGTGTCTTACAACAACAAATGCTAAAAACTACAATAAGTAGAAAGGTACCAGATGTCCCTATACAACGTAAAGCAAAAATTAGCCGTAACTCCCAAACTGTAAGTGACAGAGAGATGAAATCTGCACAATATATCTACTCACAAATGCCCTACAACAAAAAGTGCTAAAAACAAGAGCAACTCTAAAACTACCAGGTGTCCCATTACAATGTAAAGTAACAGTTAGCCAAAACTCTCGAACCGTCGAGATAGAGAGCCGAAATTGGCACAGTATATGTATTCCCAGATGCCTTACAACAGCAAATGACAACAACAACAATAGCAAGTCAAAACTACTAGGTGTCCCCATACAACATAAAGTAACAATTAAACGTAACTCTCAAACTGTAACAGACAGAGAGAGGAAATTTATACAGTATATGCATTCACATATGCCCTGCAACAACAAATACTAAAACCAACATTAAGTTAAAAACTACCGGGTGTCCCTATATAATGAAAAGTGACATTTAGCTGCATCTCTCGAACCATAAGGATGGAGAGCTGAAATTTGCACAGTATTTATAATCACATATGCCCTATAACAACAAATGCTAAAAACGGCAACAAATAAGGAGCTATAGGGTGTCCCTATACAACGAAACGTAACAATTAGCAACTAGTATTTTACTAAAATATTGTAAGTTTTCCACACGTACATTACACATACATATGTACGTACTGAACCCTAAGTGTGCGAGCCAGCCTCGTACTTGACTGAATTTATTTTAATAGCAAGAAACGAATTTTTCCCTTCACTAAGCTAATAATTATTTAAATCAAGAAGAGAAAAACACATACACACACATATGCATGTAAAAGTTCTTCATCATCAACACTAGTCAAAGAAGATGTCATAAAGGATTTCAAGTTAAACACCCTTCAACCTCTTACTAACCGAAAAAAAAATGAAAAAAACGTTCTAATAAACTCACTCGCACACACTCACACGTACAGCACAACCAAAAAAAATATATACACCAACAAACAGTTACAGTGCATGCAAAAATGGAAGTGGTAAATACGTTACGTTACTGCAAACAATATTGTCAGTGAGTGGAAACGTGCTTTAAAGAAAACATAGATGATACAAACAAAGCAAAAAAAAAACAAATAACGCCAGAAAAGACAAAGAATAAATTTTCTAATTCTTCAACATTTTCCATTTGACAGTAGAAATAATGAAAAACTAAAATAAAGAAAAACGGCAACCTAAAAATCTCACATACCCACTGTGAAAGATGAAAAATATTATAGACACCACCCACTTTGCACGGCAAATTATGGCAACAGCGAGAGGGTAGGTGGGGGGTGGGAGGTCAAACAACACGCTACACATATGCAAGTAGGAAAAAAAAGTAAATAATAATAAAAAAAAAAGAAAAATCATTTCGTTTTGTTGAACAAACACAAACGTGTTCAGCATGGCTAATATGGGCAAATATTTATATTGGTTTTTATAACAAACGATGTCATATTCATCAGCCAAACTAATGCGGGAGAATCCAAAGATGGACGTGATCTACCATCCATACATACGAGTAGGCACATGTTTGCACAGTGTCAGTCACTGCTGGCGCACATGCATGCATACATATTTAAATAACTGTGCAGCATCCCAACCAACAAAATCTTGTGAAATGAGTTTTTGAACAGATTTTTCTTGAACACATTTACTTAAATACCTTTCGTCACAAAGTACACAGAGATGAAAGGCGACCAAAACGAGATAGCAAGTCAGCGCAAACTCTGTACCTCTCGTTTCCACAATCGCTCGACAACTTGTGGTCAAAACCAAGTCAGCTCGATACCAGGTAGTCGCATAACTACAACAAACACTTTATGTATTTTGTTGGTAGAAATCTTGAATTACTGTCACCCATTTGTTCGCGTATGTGTGTGTGTGTGTGTGTGTTGTGTATTTTGACAGTTCTACAAGCTTTTGCATATAAAGAGCATACTATAGCTATCTCTTTAAACAAACTGTCTAGCAGCTGATTTGGGCGATTGTCACAAGTTACTTTTTTCACCTCTGTATACTCTGTGCTTTCGTCTAATGCTGTGAACACATTCGACACATCAGGCTACCGACTACAAAATGTCAAAATTAGAATACACAGACATATTTATATGTATTTATTTATTTATTTATTTATTTATTTTTATATTTTTGTTGGCTACAAAATCAACAGTAATTCAATACAACTGGGAATGTTAAATATAAATATGCAATTATGTGCAACACGACTCAAAAAAGGAAGAAAATGTGACAACTGGAAGAGAAATGTTTGAGTTCAAATTTTGCAATTTGAAAATTTGTCACTAATCTTTTTACGCTAATGCACCCTGTCAAGCTTTTTGCAATTTGCAAATTTTCGGTAATTTCCAGCAATAATTTTTTGCAGCTGAGCCAACTTCATTTCTTCAAATAAAAACAAAAAAATATATATAAGTAGCACATTTTTGATGCTAAATTTTCGGCCTTAGTTGTTTAATATTTTAAATGGGTATCTTCTTCAGGAATCCCTGAATAAGATATCCATTAAGGTATCGAAATATTGAATTAAATAAGTATTAAAAAAAACAAGTGACCTCAAACTCGAACTATTAAGTTAAATATTAAATATAAGTAGCACCATTGTTCCATTTTAATTTTGTTATATATTTTGTAGCTTCTTCTTCCAAAATATTTAAGTAACTGGGTAAAGGCGACACATGAAGCCGGCGACATTTGTAGACGTGTGTTCATGTCGCCTGCTGTGGCGAATGTGTTTACAGCATTATTCACAAAAAAGTAATTCAATTTTTTAATAGTTCTAGTTAAATTTTTAGTTCCCCCAAATTGGGAAAAAAAATATTTTTATTTTTGTGATCAAATTGGAGTGTTCAACATTTGTATAGAAGACAAGAAAAGAGTAAAATTGAAATGAAAACTTTCTTACATTTTATTGACCATATCGCTCATCTGCAGCCAACTTGGCTTCGAACCCAGGCCATGACTAATTGTACACTGTTTTTCTCTCACAGTTGTACGCTACAAAAATGCCTTCGCTTGAGTCAATAAGCCAATGAGCTTTACTCTTTGAGTTTACAAGGTCATGTAGCAGCTTTAATCTTTACCCATAATAATCCAAAATGCAAAGGCATTGTAAATACTAAATTTGTCAATTACGCCCGCCTCAAAACCGTTTCATCTCCTTGAAGCAATTCAGACATTCATCAGAATTGTCTGATCCAGATGTTGGCTTGTCGTTTTGCTGCATGCCAATTTATTTAAGAAGGTATGCCAGCGAATGTGTATTCCATTTGGTTAGCAATCTTCATTTTACTTTGGACCACAACTATTTTGGGCTGTAATCGCTTATATGCATGCCTGTTCCTACTACCAAAAAAAAAAAAAAAACAAAAAGGTATAAAGTAAATTCTGCCGAGCAACCTCCATCAATTATGTACCTTTAAGCGTTTGTCATATGCGAGGGTTAAACGAGAAAAAGAATAATAATATATTCCTGTCACATTACTTGACAAGTTCAATCTCTTCTAAAGCGCCCCACATTCACAAGCTGGATGTGGAGGAAATTTCTCAAATACAACATTTTTTTTACTACTAGATTTTTTTTTTAGAATTGCTTAGGCTTTTAAGGTTTGCCAGACACCTTGAATAGCTTCGAAGAGGGATGAAAAATGTCTAGCTTAGAATTATCATTAAGAAAATTTTAATATTTAAATATATTTGTCAAATCTGACCTCCTCCATTTTTATCCCCCACCAGCTCTAGTTTTTGAGCTATGGCGTTATGTCGTTAGTGAATTTAAGAGAAGCCACAGTTCAAGAACAAGAGCTATAAAAAAAGTGAGGACAAATTGCAAATTAGTGCCGAATAAATAAATGAAAAACATTCAAAAATTTTAAAATTCAAAACTTCGAATACATGTTTTTTTTTTTTGTTGATTAGAAAATACGATATCAATCAATCGAGCTCTTCGACTAAAACATGAATTAAATCAAAAGTTATGAACTAATTGTACCAAACGTGAACTAATTTTCTTTTTAAGTTTCTAAACTATCTGACACTTGGCAAGAGATGAACAGCCATATTCATAAAAATTATTGAAGGCTTATTACACGTCTATTTGACGTGTAATAAACCTCATGGCGAACATCGATGCCGAAACATGAACAAAAGCCGTCTTCATTAATCATGAGCAATGTTGACCATCATGTTCATACCAAGTTCGTGGCTAAGGGGGTCTCCCCCAGTAAAGCTAAAATGAAAAACCGATGGAAATTTTTGTTTATGTGCAATTTTGTATCTGCCTCTAATGGAAGGAAGCATTTTGTCGTACATGAAGCATATAGCTGGGGGCTAATTCTGGCAGTCGTGATCGAAATTATATTCGATTGAAAGATAATTTCGAACGTACTTTATTTTCTAATTCTTTTATCCGATACTGAACGAATCGATTTTGTTTTAAAGTGTTGAACAAAAATCGCGTATAATTTCGTTTTACAACACTAAAAATGCAAATAAAAAGGGTAAACAAACAATATTGTGCAAAAGAAATTTGTTGCTTGTGTAAAAGAAATTTGTTGAAAATTAATATGAATCCGGAATTCTTGTTTTATTCATCTTCTTCCGAATCCGACGAGAATCAAAACGTTAACGTCATTCGAAGAAGAATATCTCTTTTTGGGCATAATTTACTTTTATTACTGTTGACCTAAAATAAAAATTTATTGATATAATTATGTTTAAACATATTTGTTTTTTTTAATTCGGTACTTACATTTCCTATTTTATTATTAAGGGATTAAAACATACAAATGAAATTATCTTTTTGTTTGTTTCTTTCTACAACACAAGTATAAATAAACAAATGAAATTATATTTCTATATGTATACTTTTATTTATTTTTCTTTTGATTGCAAAAAAAGGAACGCTTCTTGCGTTCGAGTAAAAACTCTCATGGTTGCTTTCGACCGTTCGCTTGTAATCGACTGCCATCATTACAAATTTCGATACCTTTTGCTGGATAACGAGTGACAGAATCCCAAAAGTAAAAAAAATCGCATTTTCGACTAAAAACTCGCTCGTATGCGGTTGCCAGAATTAGCCCCCTGGAGCCGGATTCTGGCATTCGTGATCGAATATACTCGATAATAAAAACAATGTAGAGCAAAAACAAAATGAGCAACAAACACACAGCATTCCAAGGCGAATCAACTACAGGTGGTCGCAATTCAATTCGCTCCAACATTTTCTCTCGAGACGTCACAAGTTTTGTTGTCGTTTTCTATCGGCTTTGACAACTCAGAAGATAAATTCGTGGCAAAATGTTGAAGCGAATTGGTATGCGGGCACCTGTAATGGATTCGCCTTGCAGCATTCTATAACGAAATCGTTCAATCACGAGTGCCAAAATTTGGCTCCTGAACTCTTCGCTCTAATATTGTTTAACACTGGTCATAAATGACTGGTCAAGCTTGCGGTACGTATTATCACTACTGACTATTGGACAAAGCTGACTGGCACACATGGTAGACAAAAAAAAGAAACGTTTGAAAATATATGCTCAAAATATTTCTCTCAATATTTGTTTCTTTTTAAAAGTGGACGTGTTCTAAATTGAAAAAAAAAAAAAACAATCTCAACAGATGTCCCTGTCTCTTTAATGTCCACTGCACTTGAAATCTGAACTTTTGACTGATAATTCACCGCTTCAGCATTATTTTACTTTAATTATAGCAAAGCTTATAATAATGATAATAATTATAGAAATTGTTAAGTATACAGGATGAATGGGATGCTAGAAATACAATGTCAAAGTTCAAATGAGGAGGGAAAAAAAACACTTTCCCGTTTCAGCAGGAATACGTGGACGTGTCTGGAATTGTTAATTATTTGCAAGTCATTTAAAGGATATGCGTGACCAGGGAAAATAAATAAAAGTTATTCAGCAGTTTCTAAATGCCTAATCCTTAGCGTAACAACAACGAGCACATCAAACAGAAATAATACTGAATTTGTATGAACAGAAATCCATCACATCAGTTCTTCATCTGAAATTCCTTTCGTGTTACTACACTTTTATTAGGGGTTTCTGCAAATTATTATTAACTCAAGAAAACGCCTCATGAAACAGTCATGGCACGATGGCACGTACATACCTTCAAAAGTAAAAGAAATGAGACAGATTAATTTACGAAAAAATTTCTTGCAGTAAGATTCCAACTTAACTTTTTTCTTCAGCTCACCACTGTCTTTCCCCGTTTGTTTGTCAAAGTCTGATTAGAAACTTTTGTGCGTGTGCTTACGAATAAGTTTATTAATTTGTGTAGATTTCTTTTTATTTTTATTTTTGTGAGTTTTTCTAAGAAGAATATACATACCAACAAATATTTGCTCATTAAGCTGGGGCCACAAAAATTAAATAAACATGACTTTTCTTGAATTTCTCGAAGAAAGAAAGAAAGTTTAAGATCACACATTTTTGGCCTGTACGCACGACTGGTGCACAAAAGGTTTGCTTCCAAGAATTATTTCCAATTTGGTTCTTTATTTTCCTTCACTCATACTTCGTTTAAGTTGGTTGGCATTAGAGTCTCGATGTGTTAATTGAATTCAAAGAAAATTTCTAATGATGCAAATACATACAAACACACGTACAACCAAACAACCCCCAAAAGTTTTTGCAAAAATAAAGAAAAGAAAAAATAGATGGTTTTAATATTTATTTGATGTCTTTATTAATAAAAAAAAAAAAAAACAAAAACAAAAATTATTAGCAAATACTTTTGCATGTAATTTTTATGAAGCTGTTAAAAGATTTTTACGATTAAGGTGGATTTTATGTGTCGTAGAGGGAGTGTTTTTGTGTAGCAAATGTTGGGCGCATAAAAAATATTTTGGCCGTTAAATTTATTTTCAAGCACAAACTGTTTGGTTTCCAATGAGAAGGCTAAAATAAAAATAAATGCAAGTACAATGACAGTAGTATGAAAAAGGCTTGTAGTAGCTCATACACGCAGAAGCGCTGTATGAGCCTGGATTTCCTAAAGGGGTAGGGTTTATTAACCATTACCCACAATATATATGTTCATCTTGCAATTTAACAAAACCTCCACGTAAGATGCCGATGTCATGGTTTTCACAGAGTTTTTTTTTTTCTCCTAAAATATAAAAGGCAACCCTCGTATAAAATATTTTTAAGAAAACTTTCAAACAAAAACCATATTCAAAAGAAAAAATTCAACCGCAATTACCGCAAATATTATAACGGGTTATCCATTTCGTGTTTTCACAACTATAGGACTAGAATTCGACATCTGTCAAACTAAGTTGTTAAACCGATTTTTTTTCTTCTCAGTTGAAAGTCTGACATTGACGAAAATGATTCGCTTAACTATCACACAACGCATCAAAATTATCAAAATCGATTCTGCCACAGCCACATATTGTGCTTTAAGAGGAGCTTATGGTTTACATAATCCTCCAACTACGCCAGCAATTGGAAAAACTGAGAAGAAATTGCAAGAGACTGGAGCGATTAGAAATATTCCGCATCACCGTTTTGCTTGTTCCGCTGAAAATATCGCTGCTGTAAGTGAAAGTGTTGCCGAAGACCCAAATGTGTAGATTCCTCATCGTTCTCAGGAATTAGGATTGACTTACGGCAGATTATGGCCTATTTTGCATTTAGATCTAAAACCACTTCCATATAAAGACCAGCTCACACAACAACTGAAGCCAGCTGACCATTCACAATGTCATAGAAACGTGGAATGGGTGCTTGAACCTAAGGTGATGGATAGCGATTTTTCGAACATTTTCTTCAGCGATGAAACACATTTATCGCTCGGTGGGTATGTTAATAAACAAAATTGTCGTATTTGGTGTTGTGACAATCGTACGGTAATTGAAGAGAGGCCATTACATCCAGAAAAAGTCACTGTTTGGTGCGCTCTCAGGTCCGAAGGTGTGATTGGACCTTACTTCTTCGAAAACGACGATGGAACCACTGCCTGTCACCGTCAATTCGGACCGTTATGATCATATGATAACCGACTTTGTTTTTGCCTGCTATTGAAGAATACAACTTGGAGAATATGTAGTTTCAACCAGACGGTGCCACATGTCACACAACTGGAGCGAAGATGGCTTTATTGCAAGAGACATTTCCTGGCCGCTTAATTTTTCGATGTGGCGATAACAACTGGCCACCAAGATCATGCGATTTGTCACTATTAGATTTTTTTTATGGGGCTACGCAAAAGACCGTGTTTATGCAGATAAATCTTTAACTCTTGAGCACTTAAACACCAACATGCGTCAAGTTATGGCTGAGATAACGTCCGATATGTGTCAAAAAGTGGTCGAAAATTACCTCAAAAGAATCAATGCTGGCAACACTTGGTGTGGTGTTCGTTTAAATGTTGTAGTGGTTCATATAACAAATATGCCAGATTAAATAGCAGATTTCTAAAATTCTAAAATTTGAAAATATTATTAAATAATGATCACAAGGTTCATATGTATATATTTACATTAGCCCTGTTCGATTTGTATGGAGAAAAGTTTGTCGATACTGGGCCACCGATTTTTCGATAGCTTTTCACATAAGAAAAAGTTGCATATTAAGAAAGAAAAAATTTAATTTTCGTGGTCTTCGTTATTTAAACCGGCGGCTAGGGGGCTCCTGGAAAGCGAACAGAATGCGTTTAACCATAAAACACTTTATCAATCATTTATGTGACTTTCATGTCCCTGTAGTGTGTGTGGTGGTTTGATGTTGAACCAAATTTAAAGAAAACTCCTGCACATAATTATGTGTAGAAGTACGTAAGTGTACATCTGTATCTTTCTCTCTTTTCTATATGGCATATAAGATTTTAGTGTAATTGAAAACGTGCTTTAAATAACAACATCAATACAAGTCAATTAAGCGAACAAACACAGAACTTTGATCTCTGCCAAGATGCATGAAATGGCAAAAGCAGCTTCTTAAACAATTTCGCAAGTGAAAGAAAAAAAAACTGAACAACTCAAAATGAAATTAAACTTTAATATTTTCTATCTTCAAGCCGCTGCTAATTAAACAGTCAATAAACTTTCAAGTAAAAAAAAATGTATTTTCTTATATTAAGATTTCCGTTAAAGAACTTTTGAATATTGCGCTGCACGAGTACATGAACGTAATGAAGGGTTAAATTAAAAAGTTTCTTTGAAGAAATTAAATTGGTGGAGAAAGATGAGCGTGATGTTGGTAGACAAATTTTCCTGAACGCAGCTGATGGAAAATAAATTTGATACAATAAATTTTTCGTAAAAAATACAACTTAAATTTTAAAATTTATCCCACTACCACTTGCGGCAGAAAGATGTGTTTCTTTGCTGTGTGACAGTTAAACGATTCATTTGCATCAATGTCAGACTTGCAACTGAGAAGAAAAAAATTGGTTTAACAATTTAGTTTAAAAGATGTCGAATTCCAGTAGCATACTTTTGAAATCCCGAAATGCATAACCCGTTATTTAATTTATCAGCAAATTCTTATAACCTGCCCATTTCGATTTTTTCAAAGAAATCGTTCTACATTGACAACAGGACATTGTCGAAATTATGTTTCAATACGAACGTGATAAATCGAGAATTTTTTTCATTTTTCATGCATGAAATTGTGTGATTAAAAAAGGTTCGTGCTTAAAAATGCGTGACCGAACCAATTTTGCTCCTGAGAGTGTGTGAGGAAAAGTATTCTGATCGTGAGCGTGCGTGACGTGATCCAAACATCTCTAGTAAAAGTAAGCAACGAAAGTATTAATATATACTTGTAAACAAGTCTGAACTGCCCCCAAGCAGTACAATCAACTGCTCAGGGGCTGCAGTGGGTCGTCTGCTATAAGTCTCGTAGAATTGATGCATTTTCAAAACAGGCCTTCAAGACAGATACTGACTAAGAAGAAATTCGCCTCTGTCCATAGACATTAAGACACAGCTGTTAATCAAATGCAATACAGTTTTTGGTAAGCTTGATTGCATTCACTGATGGGATAGAGATGAAACGTATGTATTTATATTTTCGTCTGTTGTGACCCAGTTTTACGGGAATGCAATTAATTTTTTTTTTGCAATTTATTTTTTTTTTTGGTGACTCTACTGTAAAAATTGTTTACTTACCATGTGGTAATGCATGTATATATTTACTTTTGCTGTACACTTTACCGCCTTATTTACTTTAACATACATGGGAGTTTTTCTTAAAAATGTATTTTTTTCTTCATTCAGTTTTTTTTTTCTTTTATGTTTATTTCATTTAAGTGTATAACGTTTGATTAATTGAATTGAAAAGGCTGGAGAAAAAGTAGTTAAAACAACAGCAACAACAATCACATCATTTTAAATACATGTGGGTTGAATGCGTGTTGATTGCTCGTTTGCCTTATTTTCATTTCATTTTCGGTAAACGAATATTATATGACTTCACTTTTATACGGTTTGTTTTTACTTTTCATTTTTGCTGAACCTTTCAATTTAATTTCTCAAAATTTTCGTTTATTTTCACACACACACACTCTGTCACACACAGGCACCTGCACATGCATGCACGCGCACGCACGCACACTTTACATCAATCCGTCGATGGGGCCGACAGCAGTCGGTGCTTGAGCGTCATCATCTTCTGTTGTTCTTGTTGTATCGATAGCATTGTTAAGTTTCATAAATCTTTTTATATATTTGCTTTTCCGTTTTATTTTGATTTTTATTATTGTTATTGCTTTTGTACAGCAACTGTAGTTGTTGCCGTTCCTTCCGATATCGATCTAGTAATATAATTGTGTGGTTTTGTTTTATTTCCTCTTTACAGGATATTACATTGACAATCGATGTGTAATAATTAACATTGATTAAGACATTGTTGGTAAAAGAAAACAAACAAAAAAAAAACAAAAAAAGGCGAAAGCAATTGATGATGGTTGAAAGCAAAATAAAAAAAATAAAATAAATAAGTATTTCTTTTAATGCGTTTCTCTTGAAAGGCTTTTAAGATGTTATTAAATTTATGTACAGCACAAAGTGATATGCTTAAGCAGCGTATACAATTGGTTATGACCTGGATGCGAAGCCATTTCAATGCTGATGATGGTTGTGGTGGACGTGAAACAGCCACGTGAGCTCCCCAGCCAAAACGTCCTTGACTTTACTTTTCTTGTGTTCTTCAGAAATATTGACCGTTCTAATGTTATCACAAAAAAACAAACCATTCTTAATTTTGAGATATCGAGCCAGAAAGCCCAATCAGTTAAGCCCAATCAATTAAGTATTAATTAAATGTATTAAAGCAAATAAATAATTAAGTTCATATTTGAATATTCGACCATAAAGTTAAAATAAATGTCTAAAAATCACTGGGCCCGGTGAAACGTTTAAACCCGTTAATATCGCAGATAAAAAAGCAATCAATTGGAGATCTGTTAGGTTTTAGTGAGAGAATATAAAATATATTCCAATCAATAGAAAAACACATTGCTAAAATCGAAAGTTGTTCAATAAAATTAAAAACAAAACAGTATACATTTATTCATGGCCTGGGTTTGAAGAAAATTTGGATGCTGATGCATGCGACATGGTGGTCGTGAAACAGATATGATATGTACCCCAGCCAGTAAGTCTTCAACTTTACTTTCTTTGTCTTCTTTAAACATCTTGATCATTCCAATTTTATTACAAAAAATTCTTTCTCACTTTTGAGGAAGTGAAATAGCCACCGCTTTTATTTTTTTTTTTTTTTGTGCGACCACCATATCGCTCATCAGCACTCTTCATTACTGACTGTCTATATTTAAAATTATTAATCAACTTTCCATTTTATCACTGTGTTTTTACTTTGATTGGAATATTTTCTTATAATCGTAGTTGGCAGATATGAACACCATTAGTATTTTGTCGCAGTACGTGCTATAAACTTCAAGATTTGTGTTCTCTTTCTAGTGATCTTTGCGATTGATGATACCGCAAGTACACTCTATGAGCTGGATTTGTTTAAATGGTTTAACTAATTAAGTCCTTGGCCTCTTAATTTATTTAAGAAACTATCGCTTAACTTGTGTGAACCTCACACAAGAACCAGCGGTTTTCGATGCATTACATTTCCAAACGTTTCCAGACGTGGTACGAAGTCTTTGCAACTCGCAAAGGATCAGCCCCATGTTGCGTTCTCCCATATTACCTTCTCGTACAGTATCTTCCATGCAAAAATATAAAGCAATAATTGCTAATCGAACCCCTCGTCAATGAATTTTGTATAAGTCGTAGTGGAAATATTTTGTTATGGCAGACGTTTTCTCACCTTATGCCAGAGTTTGTCGAATAATTGATGGCACCATATCGAAAAGTTTTTGTCCATATAAATCAACCCGGCCTAAAGATCCACCCCCCACGTGAACACTAACATCACTTAGTTCCAATTCAACTTAATTTAGTTTGACTTAATTTATTTTTTTATCTCCAAATTTGATTAATTATTTACACAGCTTACAGCTTTTTTATTACATTTTGAAAAAGACATCTTCTAAGACATCCTCTCCCTGGATGTCTTGAAAAAAACTCAAATCGCATCAGCTCACTGCTTAAATTATTTTTGCTTAAAATCCTTGCAGTAATTTAGTATATTGTTTCTTTTCTATAGAATTTTTGTTTAATAATACCCAGAAAAACTAAGTCCTGACACTCAGCATTAGCATAGTCATAGAATAAATAGGTACTCTGTAAAGTTCTGAACACAAAATTATACATTAAAATGAGAAGAAAAGTCGCATCGTGAGTGTGAACAAGCCTTATTGATATTACAATTGAGTGACAACTGGCAACGCAACGCAATAAAAAATAAAATAAATCACTTAAAGAAACATTCTTACAGAAAACGTGCATTCATAAGATATAAAATTGTTTTCTTGAAATTTATCTGGAAAGAAAAAAGGCCGTTAAAATGAGCATAATTTATTTGCAGGACTTTTTGGCACAAATCTAGAGAATTTTATTATTGGTGGTTATGCGAGAAAGCGTATTACTGAAATAAATGTTTACAACAAAAAAGAAAACAAGAACGAAATTCTAAGAGTACCAACCATGATACAACTAACAAGGTAGCCTCGTCAGCTAAACCGTTAATCATCTGACTACTTCAAACTGTCAAGAGAATGCAGAGATGAAAGGCAGCCAAAACGAGATAGTTAGTCCGCGTAAGCTCAGTGCATCTCTCTTCTGTAAGTGTAGCAGTGGCGTCTTTTTGACAATTTGCATAAGTTGTTCAAAAACCAAATGCATGTTATTTTTATTGAAGTTGCTCTTATTGTAGCGAAAAGGTTACCTTGTTAGTTGTATCATGGTACCAACAAATTTTTTTTGTGTCTCATACAAAATGAACCGTTTGTTAGCGAGAGAGTCTCGTTGATTTGATTCTTGTATGGCTTTGAAAACACAAACAATTCTTCACATTTTGTTTTTGTTTGCCATACAAAGTTTCACTTTTTAGTGCGTTTTTCAGAACAGCCTGTATAATTTAATAAAAATTGATTTTTTATAGTGTTTCTTGATCTGTCAGCGTTTGGTAATGTGCGCCAGTGACGCCCTCAAGTCGTCTAAATCACAATTGGAAAATTGTGGAAAAAAGCCTTTTTTTATTTTTTATTTTTTTTATAAACAAACACAAAACTGCGAAGCTTTTGGCTTGTCTGCAGAAACACTCAAAGCCTTCGGCGGGAATCGAACCTGCGACCTCGGGGACTCTTTGTAAGACACTCCAACAATTCATCCATCGAGGCGCTCATATGCAAACAGAGAAAAATATATTAGATGGAAAATGTTTAGGATGAAAAAATCACTGTGCCTTATTGCGGTAGCTCCCCAGCCCCAGCCAGAGCAGAGCTCAGACATCAGGTTCCGCCATTTCAACTGCTCCTACATATTCGTTTACTCTGGTCTTTCTCTCAATATTTTTTTTTTTTTTTTTTGGGGTCCATCGTTATACATTTTCTGTTGAATGTCCAAATACGAGGGTTGTTTTTTCTGACATATAACGAAACAAGAGAACAAAAATAAATATAAATCATCAAAAATCATTTTATTGTTTTTCAAAATATTTCCCACGAAAGTGTATCTTTTGTATGCGTTTGAACAGATTGTCGAAGCACGTTTGGAATAAAAAGTAATCATTCGGTATCAAGTCAGGACTATGCAGCGGATGACTTATCAAATCGATGTTTTGGGTGTTTAAAAATGCAGTTGTGTGAGAGCTCGCATTGTCGTGGTGAACAGTGATCGATCTTCGGTGATTGATTTTGCTGATTTCTTTGAAGACAACTGGAAAACAAATCGTTAAGTGACACTCAGAGTTGATTGATATGCCTTGTTCTAGTGGTATGACTGCGATAAGTCCAGTTTTTCGGAAAAAAAAACAGGCGACCACTTGCTTGAAAGCGCAACAACTTTTGTTGAATTTTGCTCATCTTGGAACAACCAAACAGTTGATTGGTGTTTGCTTATTTTTGGGCTCATACACGTAAATCCACTATTCATCAACCTGTCACGGTATCATAGACATCTTTCGAAGCACCGCGATCGTAGTTTTTGAGCATTTATTTCAACCAATTAACACGAGCCTTTTGTTAAGCGATTGGCAAATTGTGGGGGATCCAACGCCAGCCAAAGTTAATGCAATATTGAGAGCTTAGTGGTCCCACTAATGCCCAAGGTTGCCTCAAACCCACGATAGGGCACATGACGATCTCGCAATATCAGTTTGCGCCCGGCATCAATGGTTTTCGGAACAACCACTGATTTTGGACAAGCTTCATGAAAATCATCTTTGACTGAACTACGACGACGATTGAATTCACCATACCATCGATAAGCATTGGTGGTTCATGGAGCGTCATCGCCAAAAATTAAATTAAAATTGCTGAGTCAATCTACGACAAAAGTTGTAAAAAATAATCGCAAGAAAATATTCACGATTTAATTTCATTTCTGGGCCGAGATGAATATTTTAAGTTACTGTAAACAACACAACTAGAGCACGTGTGTAAAAACGTGTTGAGTACGCCTGCCCTCAGCAATGTCCAACTTTGAGATAGAGCTTTCAGTTGCGAGGGTTTCAAAATCCCGAAACATAAAAAGCAGCCCCACAAACTTGTAGTGCTCTTCTTTATCCGCTTCTGTTATAAAATCCTTCCTCTGTTTATATTTTGTATTCTACAATTGTCGCTGCCGAATTTCATTCTCATGCAGTGCGAATATAATACAATAATCGAATTTTCCGCCCAAAATAAATGTCTCATTACCTAAATATTGGAACAAGCTACTTCCTTTTACAATTCCCATCTTTGCAGATACAGTCTTAAAGTTAAATTGGTCAGTTTTATTTGTCTCAAAGACACTTAGAAAAATCTTCTATTATTGTACAACAATCGGATGTTATAATATCCTTTTTAAGAGGTATCAACATTGAAATGCAAACACCCCAACAAACAAGCTTATAATAAGATTTTATTTAAAAGAAAAAAACAGAAAAAGAATCATATAATTTGTATGACATTTCTCGTTAAAAAATATGAACAAATCAGAGTTTTGCAATTCTTGCCATTTAAAGCAGCAACAGCAGCACCAGCCACGGAATGCAAACGTTATGTCAAGCAAACAACAAAAGCAAAAAACAACAATAAACTTTTAAATATAACAATTGAAGCAACAATATTTCAGTTGAAGCAGCACAAAAGAAAAACAAGAAAAATACTTGAAACATTAAGTAACAAAATACTTTTTCTTTTTTTAATGCTCTTTGCAGAAATAAAAAGAGAATTCAAAGTATAAAAAAGAAACTGAAAAGGAATTTCTACAATTTTACAATAAACGCGTGTAAACACTGTAATGGCGCCACTTTTTAATAAAGTTTAATAAAACCCAATTTGTTTGGGCTGCAGCGAATTTAATGGCCACTATTTAAACAATTACTACGAGGGTTGCCTCTCATAATTTATGTACATATATCGGAATTAAAATACAAAAAGAAAAATTAATCATCGCAAATCGCTTTATTGTTTTTCTAAATATTCCCATGAAAATCTAAACAATTTTGCGTGCGTTTGAACCAATTGTAGAAGCACTTTTTATGCTGATGATTGCCGGTATCTCCAAAACATGCATTCTGCATTCAGGATAAGAAAATAGCCGAAAAATGTTGTAGCTTGGCTGTACCGGTGGCCGGTAATGCTCGAAACCAGTACTACTCATTTTATATGTAGTGCCATCGGTCATTCACATACATATGCACACATACATATACCTTAACTGGCTTACATTCCCTTATTGTAAGTTTTATGTCGAAGAACGCTGTGCAATTTTAAAATTTTAAGTCTCTCATCATATGGCATCTCTTTATGTGAACAACAATCGGATTAATGTTTTTTACAAGAACTTGTTTGGGAATTTGTGCGTTTCGTATTGTTTTTGGCATTCACAGTTCTGATTTAATACTGGAGAGTTTTCAGCGAGGAAAATATATTGTTAGCAAATACAACTACAAAATAAACACATTGCATGGAAAAGTGTTTTGAAAAATTTCTGATGAGTAGTGAATTTGTTTTGAGAAATCTTAAAACATTTTTATGCCGATTCTGGTGCATTTAGGGCAGCAACTTTTCTGAGGTCAGTATATTCTATCGTAGATAATAGAATTTCGGGGTTGGTTTTAGTATTGCCATAAATGGAGGAGAAAATTCCTCAGCCTGGCAGAAAGCCGGTTTGGAAGAACAAGTATTGAATACCTATGGAAAAATTTATGAACTGAAATTAAAAAAAAAGGATCGAATGAATTCGCTACTTGACGTTCTCTGCAAAAACTTTCCTCTGGCAGCTTTGTTTTATCAATATTTTCGTACTTTCCTTACACTGCACACTGGGCTGGATCGCCAAATTTTTGGCATAAAGTCTAAAAATAGAGTTACAGAATTGAAACTTGGTACATTTGATAGTTATAGTATGCGTAGCATCTGTGCAAAATTTTGGACCAATCCGACCACGCCTTACTCCCATATGGGGCCAATGTGTTTTTATTTGAGAAAGTAATATTATTAAATTGCAAAATTTTTATTAAAATGATATATAATATAGTATGGTAATGGACTTAAAAAGAACTGAATCCTTTAATATATATAGCTTTCTTTAATATATGCGTTAAAATAAAAAAATTAGTCATCCTCTTCGTCTAGTTCTAATGAATAATTTATTACACTTTCGCATTCGGTGTCAGTTTCAGAATCAGAGTCGGTCTCCTTATTTTCAGGTTCATTTTAATTTTGAATTTCAAAATTTAGTGCTTCCAAAAGTTCAACAACATCTTTGGGCAGCACCTTGTTTTTAAGTTGAGCTGACCTTTTCTTGAGCGAAATGCTCGAAAGAATAGGATCTGAAGAGTCAATTGATCTGTGAAACACATCGAGCATATTATTAATCCGCTAATTCTGACGAGCATGCGATCTCCTGTCTTGTTTATAAGATTTGTTGCGGGCTTCTGATGCGTTTTCGCCAAGGCAACCTATTGGCATTACTGATGATGATATTATTTGAGATCCATGAATCAAGATTTTATGTAAAGTAGGCGACATCGGATACCACGGGTATTTGAGCATCTATAAACGATTTGAACAGTTTGAAATTGCGTCTTCAGTTCGATTGTTGTGTAGCCACACATTGAACAGGGTAGCATGACTGAACTCTAATGTACCTAAAAATCCACAAATTTATGGAAAACGGGCAAAATTGGGCAAAAACTTTTAATAACACGTTATAATGTACACTTTCAAGTATATTTTAGCATAATTAAATTTTGGCCAAAATTGGGCGAAAGTTAGTTTTTACTCCACTATAAACTGGTGTTTTGGTTAATTTTTTCTCTTTCTTAGGACTTCACAAAAAACAATTCACAAAAACATTAAGAAATAAAAAGCAATTGCTATTAGTTTTTAATAATATGCATACATTTAGCTTTATTTTCCATGTTTATCAAATTTTTTGTTGTTTACCGGCAGTCGCTTTTGGTTATTATAAAGCTAAGCTATCTTTTTCTGCTTTTTTGTGAAAACCAACAGCTGACGTATAGATTGGACTTTGTACCCCTTGCAAAAGTTCAGGGTTACCATCAAATAACTTTTATTTACTGAAATGATGTACCTAGGGTATGCACTTTCAGAAAATATAGTTAAAATGAACAAATATTTCCATGAAAATTTCGACTTTATGCCAAAAATTTTGCAATCCAGTCCAGAGTGCACTGCAGTTACACGATCAAGTTTTGCTATCAAGTTTTTTTCACATACTGTGACGAAAGCTGCACGCAATTTCATAACAACCCGTTTTCAAGATGCCGTCAAGAAGAAAATTAAAAATAGCTGCCTCCTTAAAAGTACTTTCAGAAATAAAGGAAATAAAAGAAGAAGAAAAAAACCAGAAGCCCTATTAGTAAGAAGGTTGGTAAATATTTAAAAATTATAATGAATGTAGATATGCTCTATAAATCGCAGCACATCATTATATTTGTTGGTTTTGCACGTAAAGGTCAACTTAACAACCATTTTCCAAAATTAATTCTTAATCTAGTGTTCTATTTTCTAAATTCTGTCTCTTTTTCTTTTCATATTGATTATATTATTTTTCTGCAATAAAAATTGCCTTGATCTGGATTCGAACAGCAAAGCTCACGATTGTTGAGCAGCCACTGCATCCACTCAGCCATTGCAACAATTAAAATTACTAAAACAACAACACAATACTTTACTTTTACATAAAACTTCATACATAAACTTTTTAGTTTTTATCCCCTTTTGTTAAACTTAAATATTGACACATGTATGTATGTATTTCAAACGTTGCTGTCATCTTCATGTCATAAAAAGATTCCTTCATAAACCAAAGAAGAAGAAAACCCCAACACATAAACTCATACTGTGAGGAAATGTTTTCCTACAAATCAAATCATTGTAATACCTACACATTTAGTTTATGCTGTAAAAATAATAATAAAACGCACACCCAAACAAACATCAAATTGAATCAAATCTTGACGCTGTCAGTTTGCTCCAGTTTTTTTTTTTTTTTGCTTCGTACTTTATAAAAAGATATAGAAATCTCTTTGCAACATGCGTTACTCAATGATTGATCATATAAAGTGTCAAACTGTATCTCCCTCAGCCAACTTGGTCAATACATACTTATGTGTATGAACATACTAGAGAGCTGCAAGGGTACACTAAATGCACTTGATGTATAACCAAAAATCTTGAAAATAATAAAATTGTTGTCTTCATTCGTCTTCACGAAACCAAGACGAGCCGGCTCAAAATACAAATTCGATTGCTTATGCATATTATAAACTAAAGTCTTATTGAAACTCCTTGATGGATGAGAAGTTGTAGGGCGCTGCCAACAGTTTTCAGCATTTGTAACAAAGCAGCTGGGTGTTGCTGCACACAGGGCAAAAAGCTTGACAGTTTTGTTAAGTTTATGTATGTGAATAGTTTTGTTAAATCATTTTCGTTATTTGTTTGCCACACGAGCTAAAGGAAATTACTTTAGGTCTAAAATTAGATCTTACACTGAGAATATTTTAGCAGTAACTGACCGTAGTTTATTCTAGCAGTAATCAGTGCAGTTATTTTTAAAAGACAAAACGTTTAAAAAAGTATGAAATTTTAAGTTTAACTGATTTGCACAGTCACTTAAAACACTAACTACAGATAAATACGGATTTTCGCTGACAGTTAATAATGACAGTAGTAACTTATGTTACACCTACATGACGGAACCAAGCTATTAATACGTACGTATACAAATTTATGACTTGGTTTCTACATACATATGTAGCATACATATTCTTTACTTGAATTTATTATTGTTGTTGAATTTGTTCTGATTGTTGCGATGGCTGAGTAGGTGGTATGGGAGCTGCTTTCAAGTCGAGATGCTGAGGCTTTGCAGAGCAAAACTTAAATTATCGAATTGAAAAAGGAGATAATACAGAAAGAAAACTATAATTAAATAAACTGACCACCTAAGCAAAAATACAAATAAATGTTTACAACTTGAATACGCCTGAATTATTTGGCAGTTAGAACAAAGGAAAAATCATTATTTTTCCCGCTTGAGTTGCGTGGATTTTTTAGTATTTAAATTTAAATGAAATATAAGTAGTACGGGTTTTAAATGAAGTTTCATTTATTTGAAACAATGTTTTCAGCTAATTTTACTGTCTTTTTCAGCCGTCTTAATTCTCTTGAATATTGTGATATGTACTAGAGTTTCAAACGTTCCTTTAAGCTTGTTTTTGAGCTTACTGAGGAGTTAGGAAGCTTTGAGGAAATGCCGGCGGCATAAAGACATCTGAAAAAGAGAGAAAACAAGTAGCAAAGTCTATTTTTATGCCTAAGATTATACAAATGATAATTTCACGTATCAGTAATTCCATTTATGCTTATTCTTTCATAGTACAATCTGCCAGACTGTGGAATGTATTGCCAAGGGATCTGCGCGAGTTTGCTATGTCAATTTCAAGATTCAAAAAATCACTAGTAGTCCATTATAACATAATCTCGGATTAAACCAACCGCCGTGCTATTTTTGTTGGGTTCAAATTAGTTTCTGTAGAAATCACATACACGTACATATCATTAGTGCTTTGGGGGAGGGGCAGAGGGGTTGGAAGGTGTGGTATTACCTTTTTTTATTTTTTTATCTTATTTTTATTATTGGTCTAAGAATAGAAAATGAAATGTAAATTAAATTAATCATAGAGTTATATTTAACTTTAATACAAATTAAATTGGCCTGTGGCTATATGTATGAAAATGAAAAATACATAGTTTGGTTTTTTTTAATATTATAAAATTAAGCTTTTCAGGATTCCTGTCAGAAGTTTGAGCAGTTTTATTTTGTTTATTTATCTATTTTCTAGCGTTATCAAAAAGCCACATAAAAAAATAACCATACATTAACAAAATATGCACTCGTTGCAGATCTCTGTTGCATAATACAATCTACCAACATTGAACAAGCAAGCACACACATGCTGGCATGACGACCATAATGCTGCTAATAGAAATAAATCCCCTTTTACTTTTTTCCTAAAACTACTTTACTTTTATGATTTCACTGTTAATCCTGCACTCATTTATCACTCAACTTTCAACGGCGAAACACAAAAAAATGGCAAAAAAAAAAGAAAAATTGAAAAAAAGGAAATAATAATGCTTAAAGTAACTTTTACTTCTACATACTACAACAACCACGTATCAAATGGGAAGGGGTGGAGGGCGTTTGGTTACTGTACAAGTTTTGTTTAGTAATGAAACTGTGTCAATATGATGTGACAACATTTACTGCTACGAACATAAGTGTCAACAACATTAAAACAACAACAGCGGCCATAACTTGAACTGAAACAGTTGCATGCCACACTGATAAAAAGAGATTAAAGGAGCAGCAACAAAAACAACAAAAAAAAAAGACGCACATTAACAAAGTAAATACGACAACTTCGAAGCAATGTGGAACTATAAAAAGTCATTACAGCAACTGGCACACACACACACACACACACACCACACATCTCTACGACAATAAACTAATGACATCTATTAAGGACACAATCAACGTATTTCAACTTCTCGTACGTACAAACTGTCACTTGCCCGATCCTACGCGAATTGTGATTATGGCCAGTGGAGGGGAGTAGTGGGAACAGAACAAAAAAAAAACTTGTCTAAGGAGATGTAACCCCCAACTACTTGCATAAGGGGTTTCATTTTGTTTCAGGCAGTAATTTAATAAACAATTGTGTTTTTCTTTATGCTAGTGAAATTGAGGAGAAAAACTTGACCCATTTGGTGGAGTTATTTAATGTGGTGAACTTATTTAACACGTTTCGTTGAACTTCATAACAAGTATTGGGGTTAAATCTACATTTGTGATGCCACTTGTTGTTTAGTGAATATCAGTTCCCGAAGACAAGAGATGAAAGCACATATGTATATGCTGGCTCAGTATGTGTGGAATAGTTGAAATACTGTTCGGTTGAAATAGTGTTCTTAGCACAATCACCCGACTGACTGATTCATTTATAAAACTCATTACTGTTTATTAAACGTTGCATAGAAATGTGTACAATAACAAGAGGTTGCCTTTTAAGCTCTAGTATTGCAATTCGGCAACTGACAGCTCTATTGTAAACCTGACGATTTTTGAATCTATACGTACCCAAAACATTTTGACACACGAGCGCTGTTCGTGTTGCTTGCAGGAACTTAAGGGCTTCAGCTCAGCCCAAAAATTAAACTAAATCGTAAACACTTTTATGCGCTTATATTTTGCCACTTTCGACATGGGCCAACTCAGGAGCAGTTCATGAATGTATTAAATTAAATTGTTGCCGATCAAGCAGTAGTTTTTATGAATGGTAGGGTGAATTCAATCCTGGTCGAAGACCAGTGATGCTGCACTCGAACTGATGTAGCAAGAGTGTCATGTGATCTATCGTGAGATTGATTAGTGGGACCAGCATACATTCAATATTGCATAAACATTTGACTGTCAAAAGAAGTTTTTCCCTTTGGAATTCCCACAATTTGTTAAAGGCTCGTGGCGATTTGTCGAAAGAAATTCTCAAAATTAAATAAATGTTTTGTTAAATAGTAAGAACTCCTGGTATGCAAATAAAATTTCAAAAATTGGTCCCCTTTTTTTATTTTGCTTCTTTTTTTTTTATATTTTGGTACCGAACAAAAACCAAATTATAAATATGTATGTATAAGTATTAGCAGCTTGGTTCCTTCATGTCTAAGGAACATAAGTTACTACTGTCATTATTAAATGTGACCGAAAATTCGTTTTTATCTTTATCGTTGAAATTAAAATTTCGTTCTTTTTTAATCGTTTTGTCTTTTAAAAATAACTGCACTGCTTGCTGCTAGAATAAACTATGGTCACTTACTGTAAAAATATTCTGAGTGTATCTTTATTTCTGGAGCTTCTGAGAATCCAGTTACCAAAAAAAAATTTTTCTAAAAAAATTCAACGTTTTGGGCTTAAGAGAATTTACAAAAACCCGAAAGATCCAAAGTCTCAACCATAAGTTACATATAATGGAAATAAAAGCAGAACTTATAATTTAAAATCGATAATTAAATGATTATTTTAAGCCACATAAAGCGAAAAAATCTTAATATATGAAGATACGAAGAAAATTATACGCGTTTAAGTGGTTGAAAAACGTGGCCAAGAAATGCCATAACTTTTGAATTTTTCTTTAAACTTTCCTGGTGTACCTTCTTTGTTGCAAATATATAATATTCCATCATGCACATCATCAAGGTGGTGGCAACAGCTGTGCCTGAATGTCTTCCGCCCAAATAATAGAGCAACATTCTCGACATCATCAACGAAAATAAACGAGGCATATGAAATGCATCTCAGCATAGACGGCAAATTAACTGTTGACACACAATTTACTGGCCATGATAAATGTTTCGTTCGCCAATTATATTGTCATTAAGACATCACCACATCATCATAACAACTGCAAAAGCGAAGAAGTTAAATGACAAACAAAAATTGAGTTAACTATAATAGAGCAAGTTAATATTGAGGCTCTTTATGAACTGACAGAACACAAAAAAAAAATATATCCTGGCAATTTTGAAGATTTTCAAATACCTGTATTTGCCAGTGCAACAAGCAAGAGAAGAATTATTTTTAAGGAATATTTGCTTGTGCACATATTTTATTGACAATATGGCCAAATATGTTAAAGTAAAATGCATAAATAAGCCAAAATCTCATTTAAAAGCAAATGCAATTTTTAAACACACAAAATTCAATTGAGGTCTGCCAGCTGTAAAAGTGTATATCCTGCTGGAAACTCACACATACACGAGCACATGCCGAGCTATGCATGCTATGATATGTTCAAATGCGCCTGAATGTATGTGTAGCATGCTGCTGCATGCGCCTACATGCATAATCAAACATAGACGGTAAAATATTTACTCCAAAGCAAACAAGCAAAGTTGTTGATGTCTTCAAATAGATATTTCTTACTTTTCTGCCCCGAAAATTCTTTACTACCAGAATATGTAAAATGCTTGATAGGCAGAAAACAGAAAACGAAAAAAAAAAATATATATATATATGTATCTGGAAACACAAGATTCTGACGTAGACACATGTGTCACACATAAAATAGTAAAGGCCTGCAGCAGTGTCCAAACGATTTGGGGGCTGGGTGGGTGAAAAAACCTTAACCTTTTATCGACAAATGTGCATCTAAGGAAAACATGAATACTTTGACTTCAGCATGCAGATTCGAGACGCAGCCAAACATAAATATTTTAATACACAAGTGTGCATGTATGTGTATGTGTGTGCGTCATAATACAAACTCATGTAACAACATCTGCTGTCAATTGCTGGTTACATGTCCTGTTTTCTGCCATATTTATAAAGTGGCGGTGGTATGTGCTGCCAGAGCTTCTTTTTTCTTTGTTGGCTTGTTGATAAACTTGCTTTTAGAAGTGTTGTTTGGTATGCCTGGCAGTAGTTTGCAAGGCTAAAGTCTGACAAAGAAGTTTAAGGCAAAAAAAAAGCCCAAATAAAGCTGACCACAAATTGTGGGTGGTCATAAAATGTTTACAAGTCTGCTGGGAGAATTTGAAGGGAAACAGTTGTATCTTAAAAAAAAAAAAACGTTAACCTAGTTAAAAAGATCAGTAGGCTGCTGAAGCACTAGATTACCGGTTACTTATCAATAGAACGTCACTTAGTATTTTAATTGTTCGAGCCTTAAGGTCACTTGTTTTTTTTTTATAAGTATTTATTAAATTCGATATTTCGATATCACAATGGATATCTTCTTTAGGAATGTTTTGATGTTTTTTCATTGTGATATCGAGATATCGAATTTAATAAATACTTATAGAAAAACAAGTTACCTTAAGGCTCGAACAATTAAAATTTTAAACAACAAAGGTTGAAAAATTTGCATAAAAAAAACGCCACTCTTTTTCAAGATGCACTTTATTCAAAATGTGGCAACACTGTTTGCTTCACGTGGTAAATTAAGGGAGATAAAAATTGATAAAATGTTTTTATTTTTTCTCTTGTTCAAATAAAATAAAAAAACTATTTTCGATCTGCATACATATGTATTTAGATACTTGTAAGTTGTTTAAGTATGTAAAAGTATTGTATAATATTAAGTACTAAGTAAAATTATTGAGTAATGAAAACACCTCAGGCAACTTAGAGTGAGCAACGCTACCAGCTAAGATCTTACGGACTTCAAATTGAAGCATGTTGACAGCTGTTGATCAATCGGTAAGTCCACAAGATGAAGTGATCGACAGCTAAACTCCATCTTTATGGAACCTACTAGCAGCCCACAGGTGGAGATTTCAAGGCAACACTCAGTACTGGAAACATTTTCAAGGCATTTGTTTGAGATCCCACCTTGAGTTCCACCTGCAAGTGATTTCTGATACACAAGCAAAGTGTGGCGGTTTCGATTCGGAACAGTTTCAATCTCAATTTTATTATTTCCTCTTGTTTTATCTGGGATATCAATCACAAACAAAAATAAGGAATAGAAAATGAACTTAATCCCAAATAAAATATATGAACTTTTGTTAAAAAAAAAATTAGAAATAAGAAATCACTACATGTGAAAATGATTAATTCAGCGTTTTTTTTTTTTTTTTGTGGAGCTCTAATTTGACACTGGACTAAAGTACTTATAAAACTACTTGGGGAATGTAGCCATTTTTGTCCGATATACATAAGCCGCACGTCAAAGCTGCTGTTAGAAAATAAATTACGAATGCCTTCAATGTGACGCTTGCTACACAAAACAATATCTTTTATTTTAATTGTTTTATTCAAAAATAATTAAAAATTTCATATTTGCTCTAAAAAAATATGGCGCAAGTAGTGCTGAAGATCATCAATTTTTACTGAGTATAATTTTAAGAAACCATTTTTGTTAAATCTTTCTAATCGATTTTCAAGACTTTGAAAGGCAAAGGCTGCAAAAAACAATTAAATTAACTCTGGTAAAAATGTCGCAAAGCAACACAAGCTGCAATCGCGAAAATCGCTGGTGAAAAGTGTGTGAAATATGAAACAAACTCGATTTAGTTTAAAAACACCCATTTGCAATACAGAACACAGCTGACGGAATAACAGCGAGCACTCCCGAAATTCTTTAAATAGATAAAGAACATTTAAATTTTTTATAAAAATCACAAATAGAACTAAAAACATAAGTAGCGAAAATCCGTGAAAAGTTACAAAAAATTTACAGAAAGAGAAAATTGCATTTAAGACGGTTGGTAAAAACGTCAAATAGTTATAAAGAACCAAACTGAAAGAAAACCACAGAAGTTCACAAAAATTTCACAATACGAGTACATCGTTCAGGGCTCATCCACTTGAGAGAATTCGCTCTTCAACGGTGCGGTTTGAATGCGGAAGAAACTGCCTGCAGACGTATTTTCTGCCACCTACACAGCACGGAAGGATTCAAAACAAATGTGCACAAATACTACTAATTCTTGCCTCCTCCCTATAGCTATTTGTCTAGTTGATGAAGAATGAACTGCATATATAGGGGTTGTCCCTTAGGTGACTTTCCATATTACAAAAAAAATACAAAATGATTAACTGCCTGTTCCTCAATGTCGAAGTCGTTCGATTGTTCGGTTTCTAAGCGAATAAACATTGTTTTGAGTTCAACAGTGATGTTCTTTTATTCGAACGATGACTCGATGGACAAGTTGAAAAAACGCTAGCGTTTTCATATAAAATTCGATTCCTCAATATCGCTCATGTCGTCAGCACTGCCAACACAAATGTCAAAATCAAGCACTATATATGGAAAAAAAAAATTTTTTTTCTTAAGTAAATTTCAAATAGATTTCAAGTTATCAAGATTTCTCGTTAGATTTTTGCTTCCTCAAAATTGAGAAAGATTTTTTGTTGAAAAAAAAGTGAAGTGGTCAACATTTTTAAAGAAGACAAGAAGAATAAAATTGAAGTCGCAGTGGTTGTGGTTTATGACATGCCTGTTTCTCTCATCAGCACCCAAATTGCTTCGAACACAGGCCAAAACTAATTGCAGCTCATTACCAACCATTTCAAATAGATTTTATTTTTGATGAATACCAGTGATAAAATTTGATTTCAAATTCTTAATGCAGTCACTTGTCTTTGGGTTTGCTGGGTATACACTTTTCACATGTGCACACATACATACATGCGCTGCTTTAAATTGCAGTAGGCTGGCAAACTTGAGTATTTGAAAATCTTGTTAATGGACGTTCATCTTGAATGCGAACATTTATTTTATAATACAAGAGTGCATGAGAGCACTGAACAGACGACATTCTTCCCATATCCATTCCTGCCCCTCACATTCAAGGCTGGTGGTGCCTGGCATCAGAGGGCAATTAAAATAAATATTCATTTTACATGTACACGAGAATATTAAAACAAATGTCAAATATTTCCAAATTCGTTTTCTCTTGCTATTTTATTGGTCTTTTGATATTAGAGTATTTAATTATTTCTTTATTATTATTGTATTTTTCTACATCTAAAAATGTGAAATATTTCTCTTTTTTTTATGCTAAAATCAATAGACAGTAAAACCAAGTGTCATAGAATTTGATATTAAGGTTTGTGTTTTGCAATTCTATATACATATTATTTTTGTTCTGTTTCAAATATTTCAGTTATTTGACTATAGTTAGACATATGGAAATTATGAAATATTAATATTTCATTGAAAATGTAAATAAATAAATACAAAGTGCAATGCAATTGTAGAACACACACACACACAGGAGTAGTTGTAGTTATTCGCAAACAAATTGTAAATTGAAGTATTTTATGACTACAAATATGGAAAAAGTAAATTGAATTTTTGAGTAAATAAATGTGGTGTTTGTTGTTGAGTGGAAAAAAAAAGTTTATAGGCCAGAGATTTAGATAAAATTATTACAAAGAATACTTAATGCTAAACTTTTGCTTTGAGTGAAAATGCTGCGCAATAGTTTCTGCATATTCAATGAAAATATTTACTGAAACTGGAAAAATCTTAAATGAAAATTATATCAATAATATCAGTATTATTATCATAAATTTATTATTAATAAGAAGTTCACTTTAAATAACTGTGCACTAGGTAAGATTACAAAGTAAAACTAAACAAGCTGGGGTACAGCTAGTTGTCACTAAGAAGTACTAAGAAGTACGCTAAGAAGTACTAATACACACAGTGTTTTGAGGGCAAACAAAATTAGACACAAAGATGGAAAAAAGACTCAGGTTAAAAAACAGAAATATCAGAATATATTTTTTTTTTTAAATTTCAAACAAACTCTTGATCCTTTTGAAAAAAAAAATATATTATTTTAAAAAGAGTAAAAATGGAACGTAAGCTTACAAAAAATCTAAAATAATACCTCATAATTTCTGTCTAACTTTTGCCAAAATACCCTCTAGGGTGAGCATATCTCGCCTCTTTCAAGAAACCCCCATATTTTCAGCGAAAGCCAGCTTTCAAAGTTAAATCAACTTTATGAAAGTGTATTATTTTATCTACCCTTATTTGTAATAAAAATTTTAATGAAATTTCCACAAGGATATGGTCATCTCCCACATATCCTTTTTACAAAAACTATGATTTCAGGCCATGTTCGTGTCCAAAAATAAGGCAAATTTAACTCTTATTATATGTTATAAATTTCGTTGAAATTTCAGCAATAATACAGGTACCTCCCATATATCCTTTTTTAACGACCTGATAATTTCAACTAAAACTAGCCTCCAAGGGCAGTAAAATTACAACACAAGTCGTAGACTCTGTCTCTTAGTAAAAGCAAAAATTTTTTGTTAAAATCGCAGCAAGGATATGGGAGCTTCCTATATATCCTTTTTTGACAAACTATGATTTCGGCCAAAGTAAGCCACCCCAAAGTAAGAAAAGTTTATATAAAACCATATATTTTGTCTCTTGCTATGAAAAAAACCTTTTATACCTTTTATATATTCTTTTGAAAAAAAAATTATGAGTTTAGGCACAATAATTTTTGCCTAATAATTTTTGCTAAGAAAAAAACTACATATAGAACTTGTTATATGCATACAATTTTTTTCAAAAAATTTCAACAAGGATACAGACGACACCTGCTGTATATTGTTTTTACAAAACTTATGATGCCAGCCAAAGTAAGTGTTGGAAGTTATTCTTACTTTTCCTATTTTGCAGGAGCAAAATTAAAAGCAAGATGTTTTAATTTTGAATATTTTATTACGGCTGACAAACATTTAGAAACTACTATGATATAAACAAATTGAAAATTAAAAATGAAGTACTGTATAAAATATGAGTGTTGGAAAAGTCAAACATTCAACAGTAAGTCTCCAAAAAAACCAAAAATTTCTACAAAAAAAAATCATTTCAAAAATTTTGAAAGATGGTAAGAGAAAAATTGCCATCTTTCAAAATTTTTGTTGAACTCCCATCTCCTTTAAAAAAAAAAGAAATGCGGTCGGGGGACCCCCGTTAGGAATGAAGTTCCTTACGTTTTTTCTTCATCTTCAAATTTAATACAAGGTGAAATCTGCATGTTTTATTTTGTGTTGTTTTTGAAATTTGATATGCTTCTTTAAAATTTTGGAACGTTTTATTTTTTTACTTCTGACACATGCAGAATTTTTTTGTCAATCTGCTACAAAACGAAGAAAATTTTTCAATATTGCTGTTTTTTGTTGTGACATACTTTAATTTAGCGACATCTATCAACTGATAGTGTCCGTTTTCACAAGTAATTAATATTTATTGGTAGGTGTATCCGCTGACAGCAGCGGAGACACATAAACAACTGTTTGTCGACAGGTACACCAATACATATAAACAGCGCACACGCTTTCGTGACGATTTCTACTAATTTGCACTACCAGCAAGCCGCGTTAAGGAACTTCGTTCCAAAAAATATGATCTTTTGCCTCAAATCATATTTTTTATCTTACAAAAACAAGGCAAATTTAGCTCTTACTATGTTTAAAAATTTTTGTCAAAATCGCAGCAAGAATTCGTTTTCCTGCCATATATCCTTTTTAAGAGTATTATAAAATCAATCAAAGTTAACCTTTAAAAGTAGAGCAAATGTAGCACAAGTCTTATAATTTAACTCTTTTTATTTCAGCAAGGATATGACTACCTACCGCACATCCTTTTTTGAATAAATTATATCTATTATATGACAAGAAGAGTAAAGTTGAAGTCGCAGTGGTTGTGGTTTATGCCATGCCTGTTTCTCTCACCAGCACCCAAATTGCTTCGAACCCAGGCCAAAACTAATTACAGCTCATTACCAACCATTTCAAATAGATTAAATTTTTGATGAATATCAGTGATAAAATTTGATTTCAAATTCTTAATGCAGTCTTTGGGTTTGCTGGGTATACACTTTTCACATGTGCACACATACATACATGCGCTGCTTTAAACTGCAGTAGGCTGGCAAACTTGAGTATTTGAAAATCTTGTTAATGGACGTTCATCTTTTGAGCATCGAGTGCACCACTGTACAGTGTAACGAATTACTTACTGCTTTTGCCAATGAAACAACGATTTTAAACATATGGCCAGTTTTTCTAAGGGCCATAAACAATTTTAATGATCTCATACATTTTCAATGAAACTTATTTAAGTAACTGCAAAAAAAAAACAAATCTGTGGTTTGTTTCACCTGCTCCCATGTGCGCTTTTTAAGGGCTGGCTCTTGAAACACCTTCAAATGCTTATTACTGCCACATTCAAGTCCCTTTTCCAGCCACTAATTTAAAAAATGCATATCGAATTTTTGCTAATTGGCTGTAAAACTTTAACGAACTGTAAACTAGATAAAAGCTATAGTAATTCTGGTATACGATTTACCAAAGAAGCAAATACGCCTGGAAATAGAAAACGCAAATGTGTGAAATTAAAATTTGCATTTCAGTTTACAGGCAGGCAGTTCAGCAGGCCTAAAGCCTCAAACATTTTGATTACATTGCCATGTGAGTGAAGCAATACAGACATTAAAATGCAGTTTTATTGCTGAGACACTCTACATTTCGCACTGAAAGTTTTACATTTTTACATTAGAAAGAAGACAGGTATTTAAAATCTTTTCCACAAATAGTTAAGGATATTTGTAACAGGCTAAACAAATAAAAGAAAAATTTCATTTACAATTACAGCAGTGATTATCATTGGCATATTTATCCTGGCCTGCCTGCTGGCAGCTGGTCACACCCTTTTCCGGTGTCCATGCTTAAAATGTAATAGTTATGTAGACTCAGTTTGCTGGATTTTCTGTGACAACTTTCAACACCCACCACCACCACCACCACCACTACCACCAGTCATTTGTGATCGCAAGCAAAGTTTCAGTTTTGTTTTTAGTAATTTTTTATCGCAAATCTAGAGTGCATTGCAAAATGTTTGTGCAAAACTTAGTTTTTATCATGTACCAGATTAAAAACATTATCGTCATAAACACTTTCAACAGCACAGCACACGCAATCACTACACACAATTAAGGGTATTCGCAAAGCAGGGTAATTTGCTTAAATTGCTATAAGTCTTGGAACAGCTCTAAACTTTATTATTTTATCTTTAATGAAAAATATTCTTACAATACCTGCCTTAAATGCCAACATGGTCTAGAAGAGTCCATGCAAATGCAGGTCGTTTTGTAGTCTTCTTCTCTAAATATTTCCGTTTTCAAATTTTGTACACAAGAAATATTTTAGAATTTTTTCTATGCAGTTTTTTGGTATCGAATATTTGTCAAATTACAACTTATACGCTAAAATTCTGACAAATCAGCAAATGCAGGTCGTAAAATGCATACCGTAAAAAAAACGATATTTAAACTTAGGCCACAACTTAAACCAGAAGCAATAAAAATTCTTAAACTCTCTTTGTATGTACAAGTTTAAGTCATCAACAGGGCTGCCAGATTTTTTTCGAGTAGCATCCCTAAATTCGAAAATTTTCATTCTCTAAAATCCCCCTTTAAAAATAACCAAAATTTAATTCAATTAAATTATGGTCTTATTATGAATATGTTACCACAAAGTGTACAGAGGTGAAAGACAGCTAAAGCGAGATAGAAAATGATACAGAACTCGCAGGGAAAACAGAAGAAGAAAATGTTTGTCACAGAAAAGAGTATACAGTGCACTGCACTTCCAACTCTTTGTTACAGGCTTTCTATCAGCTGATTTGGACGACTTTCACAAGTCACCATATTCAATGGATACCACAGAATGCCTTTAATAATCCTGTCATACAAAATGTGTTACATGCAGTCATCGTTACTACCGGGCAGTTATACGACAATTTGAATTTTAACATGATGTCTATTTAATGATTGTCATAATTACATTTTAAATTTGAATTTCATTCTCACATTTCTAATTGGGCAGGAGATCTCTCCTCTTCTCCCTGGCTTACATGACAATAATGTCAGTCTACTGAACTGCTTCAGTCAGTCAGCACTTGGCTGAAATAAAGATAAAACTACTTCAACAAACAATCTACGTGATTTTATAAAACAAACAAAAAACTATAAGTTTAAGGTAAACACGTCTCACTTCATTTTTTAATAAATGATGAAATTGCAAATTTCCAAATTCTTACAACGTTCTCATCTAAATCAAACGTTTGCAGTAAATGTAGACTGTCTTGTACCAATTTCATTTACTTTGTCCTTGCGCTCACTTAAGACAAAAGGAAGACAAATGAACGAATTCTATATAATTTAGTTTTCAATTTCATAAAAGTGAAATTATATTTATAAAAAAAAAAACGAAAACAAAAATTCAAGAACTCTCAAGAAACCAAAACAAAGCAAAGAAAATAAAAGCACTAAAATCCTGACGTGACCTAATTTTGTGAATGTACAATAATAATTTGTTTGCCAGTCAGTAGCTGTGCAGAGCATGAACGTGCATGATTGTGTGCCATTTATGTATATATTTTTGTCAGTCAGTCACTCAGTCAGCCAACCAGCCAGCCAGCCAAATCTAGATCATTCAAAATCAAAATGCTTCTTCATTTGTTGCAATATTCATTTTGCATAAAATATAAGTGCACTAACAACACAATAAACAAGAATGCAAGAAGGAAAAGAAAACAAAGACATAAGAAGTAAAATAAAAAGACTTAGTTCGAAATCTAGTTAAGATATGTATGCACAATGGGGCAACAAGCTGAACAACATGCGGTACCCACGCTGAAAGAATTTTCGTTTATAGTTCTGATGAATTCATTTCATTAAAATTTTTTCATTAATTCAATGAAAATGTTCATTGCGGCAATGAATTTTCATAGATGTAATGAATAAATTTCATTAGAAACTATTCATTAATTTTCATAATTTCTACCAAAAATATCAATGGATTTATAAAAAAAAAATATCATGAAATCAATGAACAATTTCATTAAAGTAATGTCATGTATTAATGAAAAATTTCATTGTGCTGTGCCACTCTTGACTCTGTTGTGACTCATTAGAGCATCGTCCCCCCAGAGTTGTTGTGAAATACAGGTTCTTTTTCGGGGCTTACAAATTGATACCTGTTTTTCAGCCCATACATAAGTAAGATTTTTCTGTAGAACAAGCTGAATACAAATGTATACGCTGTCACTTACCTTACTTTTACTCACTAGTCCATCTTATGTTGCCTCCCCATCAGCTATTTTTAAAAATTATAGATGAAAAACTGAGTCTAATGCGACTGCTGGGTCCTGCTTCCTCAAGTGTTATTTCAAAATGCAAGTATTCTTTAAGAGATCTGCTATTTTTCTTTAACTTTCTCAATAAAATCACCTGTTAACACAAGTTTTGCCACCTCCGCATAGACCTGATTTTAGCAACTGCATTTTATACCAGCTTTATGAGTGCCACACACAAACATACAAGTTTTCATTTGTGATTACATTCGTGCAAGCGACTTGCAAAAACACTTATTAACATCAAAAAGCTGATGAAAATGATAATGACACTGTTGCTAAGGAAGATGATGATGATGTTATTTTTGTTTTCTTCTTTTGAAAGCGAACAAAAAACAAACACACAAATTATGCTGATGAAATATAAGATTTATTTCTTTTCTCTGCAATCATTGCAGCTGAAAGTAATTCATTTTCTTTTGACTGCAACTTTGCAAATATATGACAGTTATTCAAAAGTTTAACATGACGCTTGACAAGTTTAACACACAAAAGGAAAAAGTGTCAATATGAAAATAAAACAAAGCATGAGCCTTTGAAATCAAATTACAACTTTACTTGAAAATATTGCTTTGTAATTATAGGATATCTTCATTTCTGTTACTAGAAATTAGGATTATTGGAACGAAGTTCCTTAACGCGGCTTGCTGGTAGTGCAAATTAGTAGAAATCGTCACGAAAGCGTGTGAGCTGTATTGGTTTATCTGTCGATAAACAATTGTGTAGGTGTCTCTGCTGCTGTCAGCGGAGACACCTACCAATAAATATTAATTAGTTGTGGAAACGGACACTATCAGCTGCTAGATGTCGCTAAAGTAAAGTATGTCACAACGAAAAACAGCAATTTTGAAAAAAATTCTTCGTTTTGTAGCAGATTGACAAAAAAAATACTGCATGTGTCAAAAGCAAAAAAAAATAAAATGTTGCAAAAATTTAAAGAAGCATATAAAATGTCAAAAACAACACAAAATAAAACATACAGATTTAATCTTGTATTACATTCGCAAATGAAGAAAAAACGTAAGGAACTTCGTTCTCAACGGGGGTGCCCCGACCGCATTTCTTTTTTTATTTATTTATTTATTTATTTATTTATTTATTTATTTATTTATTTATTTATTTATTTATTTATTTATTTATTTATTTATTTATTTATTTATTTATTTATTTATTTATTTCTTGGCATATGCAGGGCTTCCAGATGAAGCTCTTGTATCAACTGAATCCCAAATGGGAAAAAATGCAAATCTTTATGCAAAATTGTGGCCAACGTTGTTCATTGAAGACCAGCAGTAATGTTTTCAGAAGATCTTGCAGAACGTTGTGCTACAAGGTTGGGCCTATCAGCTACAGATCCTCTTTCTTCAAAACCAATCACTACGTTATAAATACTGGGGCTTTTGTTTTGGCATGTTGTTACTCCCAAAAATTTCACGTAACTTTTTCATTGTCACAGGAAACGATGATTGATGTTGACGTTTTAATGTTTAAGCCACATTATTTTCATAATTCATAAGATAAATTTGCTACGTCTCCACTTTACAACTGCCAAATATGAACCTTATGCTTACCGAAATGGCGACAAAATAAAGTAGGACACTTTTTTGCCAAACACCCTCTAGTTACTCAATATTTTCAGAGTTGCACTTTTTATAGAAATTTAATGGGAAGATCAAAACTAAATTGTGTTAATAATTTTAATGGGCTTAAGTTTTATTTTACTGTCTCAATGAATTGAGAAAGATTTTTTTGTGATAAAACTGAAGTGATCAACATTGTTCTTTTTTTAAGAAGGCAAGAAAAATACCATTGCTGTTTCACCACCACCACGTCGCTCATCAACAACCAAATTGTTGCAAACGCAAGCCATGACTTTAATTAAGTGTATTTGCATTTGAAAATTTGCAACACTGTTTAAAAAGCATCAGCTATCAAAGTGAAAAAAAAAATAGTAATATGTGTCGACTTTTTGGTTAAAATAAAAAATTCAGTCAATTACGAGGCTGGTTCGCACACTTAGTGTTCTGTACATATGTGTAATGTACGTATGGAATGGGATATGTGAATACATAAGTGTATTGTATAAATTTCATCTCTCTGCCTGTTACAGCTTGAGAGTTACGTTTAATTGCTACTTTGTGTTGTATGGGGCACCTAGTATTTTTCGACTTGTTCTTGTTGTTGTTGTTGTTATTTGCTGTTGTAAGGCATCTAGGAATACATAGACTGTGCGAATTTCGGCTCTCTATCTCTTACGGTTCGAGAGTTATAGCTGTTACTTTACGTTGCAAAGGGGCACCTGGTATTTTTCGACTTGTTGTTGTTTTTAGAATTTGTTATTGTTGCACAATTTCATCTCTCTGTCTCTTACAGTTTGGGAGTTACGGCTAATTTTTACTTAACATTGTATAGGGACACCTGGTAGTTTTCTACATGTTGTTGTTTTTAGCACTTGTTGTTGTAGGGCATATGTAAATACATATATTATGGTGATTTTCAGCTCTGTGTCTTTTACAGTTTAGCAACTACTGCTAATTGTTACATTAGGTTGTATGGGGACACCTGGTAGTTTGCGGTTTGTTGTTGTTTTTAGCATTTGCTATTGTAGAATATCTATAAATACATACACTGTGCGAATTTCAGCTTTCTATCTTCTACGGTTCGAGAGTTTTAGCTAATTGTAACTTTTCCTTGTTTGGGGACACCTGGTAGTTTTCGCTTTATTGTTCTTTCAGTGTTTGTTGTTGTAGCGGCTAGGTACAACAACATCCTGTGAAAATTTCAGCTCTTTAGCGTTTACTATTTTGGAGAATGGATGCTGTGACGGACGGACGTAGCTGTCTCGTAATAGGGTTCCGTTTCTAAACAATTTTTGATCTGCATACATACATACACATGTACATATTTTACATACAGATGTATGTATAAATGCACATATCTGTTATTTAAGCATTCCAAATACGCGTTAAAACTAATGAGTTGTATTGAGTACTCAAATGAAAAGTAATGAGAACTCAGCAGTACTAGTGTGTATGTGTGTGTTATTTGAGTCGTAGGGCAACTCTGCATTACTCTTTAGTCAGCTTATAGTCAGCCTCCAAACTGTAAGGAAACTACAAAATCATTTACCAAATTGTTTACTTTACTAATTCAAGCAAGATTCTCTAAGATATATACTCTAACTTGGCGAGAGAGAGAGAGAGAGGGCAAGAAAAACAAGCCATTTTACTCTGCCGTAGCTAATAAATTTTTAAAGTGAAACATCTCTAGCCGCACACTAATTTTCTGTAGCAATAACAATTATATTTTTCTTTAATTTCAATTTTTCATTTTGTTAATTAACTATGTATAATAAATTTTTTGAAAAAAAAAATAAAAAAATACTCTTTACATCAGTCATTAAACATTTTTTAAATGACTCAGCACATGCCAGTTATAAATTGCCATTCAAGTGCACTTTGTTGTAATGTGATGATGAAAACAGATACAATAGAAATATACACACATACATACATACTGAACTCTGTGGCAAAGAGGAGAAAAATTAATTGCATATAAATATTATGACAATAATGAAAAGGCAAAAAATGATGACCTGTTACTTTTCACATTCAAAACCCCAGTTAAAGTGCCACCACAACCGAGTCAGCAGACTGCAGCGAGCGACGAGCCGCTTCAATTGCACAAGTGCTTGCTACACCTTCTTGCCGCCGAATGCGCCAGCAATTGAATAACAATAATTTTTGCTTGACCACCTTTGTTATGTTGAAAATTACAAAAAACAACATTAACAATAATATTTTCACAATTGATTGGCATGTGTCTGCATGTGCGTGTGTGTGTGTGTGTGTGTGTGTGTGTGTGTGTGTGTTTGGAATAGGATTTCATGTTGTTTTTACAAAATTAAAAATGTTGTTAATGTCATTGCAAGAGCAGTTGGCGATGGGCATCGGGTTGGGGATCCAAATGATGATAAAATTATCATTTTTTTCTTCTTTACCAATTTGCAAAATAAGAACCCACAACCAGAACATGAAATATGAATGGATTTATGCGTTGAAGTATGTTGATTATTTACAAGTGGTTGCCATTAATAAATATTGTGGTCACATTTCCGCATCCCTTTTTATTTGGCTCAGTTAACATATCTCTGTATTTTTTTTGTGTGTCTTGTTTCTTCATTTGCTGGCAAACATTACAGCAAATGTAAATGTTAATACTTCACAAAAGCATAAAAAATAGAGCAGATCTTCTTTGGCTTACAAAGTCATATTAACTTTGAGCACAATATAAAAAAGCCACGCATAGAAAATTCATTAAGATCTGGTATTGATTTTAGCTTATATGTTAGCAGTTATTGATTATTTTGTCGTTTCAATTTTGACGTTTTGAGAATTGAGAAGGTTTTTTTTTTTTGGGGGGGGGGGGGTTAAATTGTATTAACTAAAACATTTTTGAAGCAGGCACGGAATGTAAAGTGGCAGGCAGTTAATATTTCGCTTCTCTTACTACTAACTGCTTTTGTCATGCCTTGAAGTTTCAAAAGTTTTTTTACACATAAGCCACAATTGGAAATTAAGAGAAACAATTCACTTACTATGCTCTGCTGTTTTAAGGTTTTTATCACAATTTAAAATCTCATTGTATTCGTTAGTTTTTTGCAATTAAAATTAATTGCAGAACAAACAAAAAAAAACATCATGCAAAAATTTGCATAAAAATTAAAACTTCTGCAGTTATTTATGGCAAAATTAAGTCAATTATAAAATTTGCCACACAAACAAAAAAGCAACCAACCAAATGAGTTAAAACAGGAGGCAGTAGACTTAAATCGGAGATAATAAGTTGCTGTTATTAATCTCTTCGAATAAACCAGCAAAATTGTAATAAAATAATGAGTGTATGTGCGGCGCGGTTATTTGGAAGACTGAATGGCATAAATGGCTAAAGTCTGTGAGTGATGGAATGATGGCAGTGTTTGGCCGCCAGCATTAATCACACCAAGTTGAAGTGTTCCACAGTGAGGCAGACAGTAGTAGTTGGCATGTTTCATCAAGATTGGCGGCGGGCACACACACACACACGCACACACACATATACATTTCTTAAGACACATACATTTTTGCAATTGTCTTTCGACTTGACCCATCTAATGCAACCGGTAGCATAGAGATTTAAAACTGAAAAACATGATGACTTTAATCTTTTGAAAATCTTTTTGTTTGGCAAAAATAAAAACAAAAAAAGCAATAAACCCCTGCCATATTAATCCCATATACAACTCTAGCAAATCTCTTTTATTAATTGGCCGTAACGAAATGATGGCCGACAAATAAAAAACAAAAAAACAAAAAATGTGGAGAGCAAATTAAGTTGGAGGCAAAAAAAATTTTTAATATGCATATACAAACACTTCAGTGAGTACAAACAATTATTAGCCAGCTATTTTGTATGTGGCTGCTACTGGAACGGTTGTGCAGTAGTTTTGTCTACAAGTTTACCTGCAACAAAAATTAGTTTTGCCCAAAGAGAAAAACTATTCCACAATATTTAGAGCTGAAGTAAATTCTTTTTTTTTTTTTTGGTTTTGCTGATTTTGCATTTTAAACTTTTCATTTATCTGTGCCTGTGGCCCCACACTTCCGTTGCCGCTATGTGCTGTGGAGCTTAAAAAGGTATGTTGCACTTAATTATGCAAATTACTTTTGTTAATTTGCGATTTCGTTAAATGTTATTTAATTGCTGACATTTAAGCATGTTTAGGGCAATTTTACTTAAAACAAAAAAAAACCAGGAACTGTTCAAATAAATACCACGAAACTATTAACTGCTAGAAATTTGTGCAACAGGTTTGCGAACCTGCAACAAATAAAAAGCTTAACAGTCAATATAAAGGCAAACATTTAATTTACTTTCAACGTGTTTTGAAATTCAAATTTGATGGTATGAAAATGTAAACCTGGCTCTATAAACATTTAATCAATGAATGCCAAGAACGCTGAAGTTCTCTGAAGGAGGAAAAAATTAATAAAAATATATTACTTTAATAATTATTTTTTTATTAAGTTTATCAGGCTCAAGTTCTTTCTATAATATTTTTGTGATTGATATTAACTAAAATGAGACAGTGAAAGCATCAAAAACATTTAGCAGGGTGGACAACTGCTACGAAGCTGGTACACTTTTCGGCAGCAACCAACCATCCTTGAATTCAGGGGCTCATGTTTCTAAAGCGACACTCAGCCAATCAATTATTCGAAAAAGAAATCTTTTTTTTTTTATAAAAATTCAGAGTAACTCTTATAAACATTTGAGTGATAGGCGAAAAGTCTAACATTTACTTAATTTGTTTAAGTATTTCAATAAGCTTTTTATGTTGTTTGCAGCCTCACGCGTTAAGTGGCCAGTTATTCTACAAGTGAATTGGACAGTTTATAGTAATAGAGGAAAGCTCATTTAATGGCTTTTGGCTTTAAGAGCAAATGAAAATGTATTCCTTTGTTAATTGTTTTCTGTTTTTTCAGGCATCTGTATGAAAGCTGAAATTTCATTGATGCTACTCAATTCGTCAGTAGACTCTTAAGAAATCTTAAGAGAATGTTTGAAATTTTATTACATATCCTAGTAACTAGTCATGGGAATATAGGCAGCTAAAATACATTTCACATTAGAAAAATACAAAAATTTTAATTTGGGCTTCTCAAAAGTGAAACCGGACTTTGTTTTCCTGAATTGCTAGGTCTTATCATCCTACAGTGAAAGAAATTTGGTTCATAATTTTAACGAAAATGTTAGCATTAGCATTTTTTTATTAATACAATGAAAATTTTCATGTTGGTAGGGGATAAATGTAGTAAAATATAGTTCTTGTAGAGCAGCCGATTCAATAACCAACCAGACAAATTATATTTTCTTCCCAATAATTTTTTCGTATATATCGACCTCGTGCCTCGTCTCCTTAAAGCGACTCCCACAGAAGAATACAAACATTTTAATTTAGGCTTTTCGAAAATGAATATTGTTTATGTGCTGCAGCGGAATTTTGTTTTGCTCATACCAAGGGCCCTCGAACAATCGATAGCATTCTACACTGAACAAAATTTGGTTCATAATTTTATCGAAAATATTTCATAAACGAAACATTCTGGTAGGAAAAAATTCATAAATATAGTGAAACATGTCATTGATGCAATGAAATAATTCATTGCAATTTCGCTCTTTCTGACTTTGGCTGAAAATTAGTTAAATAGTTCGTTAAATTTCAGCTATTAATTTTTTCAGTGTAATGTGAAATGTTTCTGCAATGGATAAATCTTGGCGGAATATCAATGAAATAATTCGTTAGATTTTTCAGTGCAATGAACATTCTTTGAATTGCGGGTCCGAGTCCCAGCCTGGCCATTGAAATACAGATTTGGCCGGGATGACTTCTACTGCCAGTCACAAGCGTTCCAAATTAAACTCTATTTTTTCTTTAAGTAGATCATTGTTGTCTCAACTTTATAATGTGCACCTATTTTTTTGTCGGTTTTTTTTTTTTTTTTTGGTTTACCCGAAGTAAAAAAGTATTTGCTCTTTGTTATTGATAATTTTTCTGCTGTTATTGTTGTTGCTGTAGCCGCTGTTGTCGTTGCCATGGTTGTTGTAGTGTTTATGTCAGACATTCATAAATCATGGCTTATTATTATACTTATGTTTGTCGTCCTGCATTATTTATGATCTTGACTGTTTTGTATATTCCTTTTTTTCTTCTACCGGGTTAAATTTTGAGTTAATTCGGTGAGAGAGAGAGGGAGAGAGAGAGAGAGAGAGTGTGTGTGTGTGTTTTGTTACCAAAAATCAAATAAAACCCCAAAGAATAAGATAAATTTCAAATAAATCGCGCTTGGATTAAAACAATAATAAAACCAGCATCAAGTTGAAGAAAAAAACGAAACAGTTTTTTAAACTTTAAATAGTTTTTGTTTTTCGTGGCAGTTCATATACAATTTTTATGACATGACCATTATGTTGTTGCAGAATTTATTTATACTCGTATGTACTTATGTATGTATGTGTGTATATTGGAAACTCACTTGTGATGTTAGTGAATGTGGCGAACGCTGTTGTTTGTGCTGCTTTTGGTGGCGAATAATCGATAGGTCTTAATATGATATTTTTTTAAAGTGGACATTGTATTGAATACAATAGCCAAAAGGTAGAAATAAGGTTCAAAACAGCGGCATTTTTCAATTGCATTTACTTTTACCTGGACTTGTATTTTTTTCTTTTTTTTTTGCCATGTTGAATCAATATGACCATCGCATGGATGGAAATAATGGTTGTGAAGGTTCTTAACAAGCCGCAAGAAAGTAGAATTTAAGTAAGAAAATCTGAGCTAAATGATTATGAAGGCAAATATTGGGGTTGCAAGAGGGTATTAACATTAATTAAAGGCTTAAAAAACTAAATCGACCTCCAACAGAGTACAACTTCTCATTTTGGTTTACCTTAAGCAGCGAATACACGATAACTGGTGGCACGCTCCACCAAGCGATTCAGCTATCAGGTTCACACCACATATTACACCAGCAAGTTTCATTTCTTTGAAACAATTTACACCAATCATCGTAACGAATGGAAGTGGGAAAAAGTACTTTTATTTAATTTATTTCCTAAACACTTTTTCATTCACATGAACACATGCTACTGCATGCCTAATCATGCAGTAGCATGGTTAGGCATGACAAGAGATGATTAAACATTGCAATAACATAGTTAGTGGCCACAATAACATAATCACTGAAAGTGGAATTAGTTACAATGTGCGCATGTTTTATATAAAAATTATTATTGTTAGCCTGTAACCATTTAATTCAACAATAGTATGTTTCTCTTGTAATATGGTTACCTCAACCATATTTTTTTTTTTTTACTTATGTATATTGACACATTGAGAGAGTTAATGTTGAAATAAATAAAATAAAAATGTCTTTGATAAAATTAAAATATAAACCGAAAGTAAACACTAACTGAGGTGGCTGACGGTATTAAGTTTCGCTGCAGAAACATACACCTCTAAGTTCAGGCACGGCTGCTGACAAGAAGTGTGGCGGCTTTGAAACAGCTGGTTGCCAGCCCCAGCCAAAGGTATCCGATGTTTTTTTTTTGTATTGGTTAAATAATAACAATCACAGCAATAATGTAAAATGCTCATGAGCCTGAACAACGTAACAATTTTATTATTTCACTGCAAAATTTTTAAACTATTTATTTCTTAATTTTTCTTATATTTTTGTGTATGTTTTCTTATTTTCATTTGCTTTTTTATTGCCTTTTGACCACTGCAATTGTTTGCCAAAAACTCCAAAAGAAGTTTTTTGCGAGTTTTTTTTCCCAAATATGGGGAAATAATCCCCTATTTGGGCACAAATCTCCTATGCAGGGATAAATGAGAATGCTGCCCTAAAATACGAAAACTCCTGCTTTTGCAATATTTTATTTTAGTTTTATTCAATATTTAACAAAATTCAGCTCTAATTGAGCAATAAATTATTGACTTTTTGTATGAAATATTGAGCTCAATAATGGCATTTACTGCTGATTTCTTTTACATGTGAGAAATATTTTTTTTTTCGATTTAAGGAACAATGAAACTCGAGTTATGGCCAATAAATGTTATAGAAAATAACAAACGCTAAAAAGCCTTTAGGAATAACAGTTCTACTTTAAAATTCGCTCTTCCCTTAGAATTTTCCCCTTTTCTCCCCCGCAACAATTTCAAACAAAACAAAACCTAAAAAAAATATCCTGCATAATTTCATAATGAACAATAAACCAGTAAAAATATGAGATAAATAAATTGTGTGCGTGCTTCTTAAGAAATTGGTCATTGTTTTATGGTTTGTGATGGTTTGAAAGATAAAATATTTTCTTGCAGCATCAATGCGTTCGTTACACCACAAAATATTTTTGTGCTACACTGGCTTTGTGTTTGTGTTTACGTTTGGGTTACTGTGTATGTGTATTGTTTATCTTTCTGCGATTATAATGATTATTTTCGGTTGTTGTTCTGCTTATTATTATGATGATTGTTTGTGATATTTCATTTCAAAATTGATTTTTCTCTGTTGTTTTTTTTGGTTTGCTTTTAGTTTCAAGTTTATTATGAAACTCATAATAATTGAAAATCACACATAAATTGTCTGTCGGATTTCGTGGCCAAAAATGAATTGATGAAATCCGCACGGATCAAGATCAAGGTTCACAAAATCAAATCAATGACAGACATTTGATGGAGTTTCTTTGCGTTGCAAGTTTCTTAACGATTGGAAATTATAAAGTTGTTATTGTTGTTTATTTATTATCTTGAGAGAAAATTGTATTTGAGATTATTTGACTTTCAGCCTGCCCTTTTTTAGGATTTAAGTTTAATATTTTTAAGGCAAGTAATCATTAATATCATTTTTAGTTGGTTGAATGCCATTGCATGTCAATTTCAGCTTCTGTTTTTGAGAAAAAATTGCTGAATTGTGGACAACTGATGTTCATCAATCATTTAAATTGTGATGTCTTTTGTGACAGTTTCGGTGGTATCAAAACCAAAAACCGTTTGGCTTTTTGGGTTTTTAATTAAAATATAAAAAAAAACATAAAAAGAATATTGATTCCAAGACTCAAGTTTTCTATAGTCGAATTTCCTTAGGTCTATTCCAGGCTATCGAACAATTCAAGAACCTAAATAAACACGAATATTTATTTACAGGAATGATCAAGAATTGCCATAAAAGTTACATTGTTATGATCACAAACAAATGCTTAGGAATCGATCTTTCATGTTCTCTGCCTAAAAGTGAGCCATAAACAGCTCTGTAATTTTTCATGGACTTTGGTTTCCTCTCTTCTTATTCTGCTGGAAAACAATTTGCTGTCATTCCTCTTCTTCCCTCCCTTAAGATTTTCGAACTTTTAGTTCACTAAAATACAAATTTTTGTATGCATAATTAAAACTTTCTACAGAACTGGCCACAATTACAAACGAATGTCTGTCTGTCCTTGTATTACAAAGCAGTTACATACACAACATCTCTTCATATTTCCGCTTACTGGTTTAATCCTCAACATTGTTTTGGCCACATTTAACGGCCTTTTTGAAAAACCATTTATAGTTTTCATTTCAGTACTACAAACACAATAAGCAGCAACAATACCTAAAGCCAGCAACATACACTAACAAACGCCAACATGTAACGACAACAACAATATTTGTTGTAGCTGATGTATAAATATATACATGTTGTTCATAAAATGCGGTTTTGGCATTCTTTTTCCGCCTCATTCAACTGGAAATTAAAATTTGAAACATTCGCAACAACAACAAATGAACTTCAAAAACAAAAAAGCAAAGTAAAATCCTCAAAAAAACTGGAAGTTATTACAAAATAAAAATAAATGTTGCTGTTGTAAACAGCACACCTTTTTGTTTTATTTATCACAATGCCAGGATAATTCGTTTCGCCTTCTTCACAAAAAAAATACGTTTATTTCCTCTCTCTCTCTCTCTCTCTCTCTCTCTCTTTTTATTTTTTGCTTGAAATGAATTGCAAGTGTAAATGTTTGCGATTTTCTTTCTTCAATTACTTTAAAAACCACATTTAAGTTATTTAAATATTCTTTTTCGTTTTCCTTTCTTCGCTATGAAATAAACAGCAGCATTTGAAGAGGCATTTTTCTTTGTTTGACCACAATCATTCTTTTGCTTGAAAAGAAATAAAATATTTTTCACAATACTTATTGTTTTTGCAAGTACCTTGAAACAAAATACACCAACACTTCGTGGCAACACTTGTAAAATGCAAACAGAAAGAAACAGAAATAAATTTTCGAAACAGCGAAGAAGAGTTTTTAATGAAAAAACTTAATTTATGTAGCAAATACTTAATAGTAAATTAAATATTAAATCTCATTGTTGGAATTTTGTCATTATTAAAGATTTATTTGTAAACTCTTAATGAGGCTTCATTTGAACTGACGAAACTCATTGAAAACAATAAACAAGGACCGAATGCAAAAACAAAAACACACTTGAGGAGTATTCCAACAACAATTTAAAACTACACTATGCAACATCCAAAAAAAAGAACATAAAAAATCATCTTCAAAATATGTACGTACTTATTTTTACAGCACTATTCCAAGCATTTAAGAAAAAATTACAAAATCTATAACTTGTTAAAAAATTTTATAAAATGGCGTTGCAGCTTTAAGCCCCAATAAGTTTTTTATAATCGGTTTTACTTAAAAATTCCTTTTCAAAACAACATTCTCGAATAAATGTCGAAACTGTAAAATTTATTTAAAACTTAAATGTATATGCACACATTCCAAATATCTACACACTCCTGTGTGTTCGTTCGAAAGAGTGTCTGTGAGTGTGTGTGCGTGTGGTATTTTGCAGAGGTTTTACTTCCTGTTGTTTATGAAACAATTTCTTTTTTTTTATGTATAAGAATATTTCCACAATGTTGTGGTTTTTGTGGACTAGTGTTTTAAGACTGATTACGCTCGATTTGTTAAGGCATCTTCTATATAGAAAATACTTTAGCATGCAGTAAAGAAAAGTTTCGAAGTAACACACACAAACACAAGCAAAATTAGGGGAGCATCAATTTGAGCTGTGAAGATGTTTTAGAAGAATTTATGAAATAAGAAATAAATTATTTTGAGGCGGAATAAAATATTATTAAATACATTGCAATAACATAACATAACATAACATAACATAACATAACATAACATAACATAACATAACATAACATAAAATAACATAACATAACATAACATAACATAACATAACATAACATAACATAACATAACATAACATAACATAACATAACATAACATAACATAACATAACATAACATAACATAACATAACATAACATAACATAACATAACATAACATAACATAACATAACATAACATAACATAACATAACATAACATAACATAACATAACATAACATAACATAACATAACATAACATAACATAACATAACATAACATAACATAACATAACATAACATAACATAACATAACATAACATAACATAACATAACATAACATAACATAACATAACATAACATAACATAACATAACATAACATAACATAACATAACATAACATAACATAACATAACATAACATAACATAACATAACATAACATAACATAACATAACATAACATAACATAACATAACATAACATAACATAACATAACATAACATAACATAACATAACATAACATAACATAACATAACATAACATAACATAACATAACATAACATAACATAACATAACATAACATAACATAACATAACATAACATAACATAACATAACATAACATAACATAACATAACATAACATAACATAACATAACATAACATAACATAACATAACATAACATAACATAACATAACATAACATAACATAACATAACATAACATAACATAACATAACATAACATAACATAACATAACATAACATAACATAACATAACATAACATAACATAACATAACATAACATAACATAACATAACATAACATAACATAACATAACATAACATAACATAACATAACATAACATAACATAACATAACATAACATAACATAACATAACATAACATAACATAACATAACATAACATAACATAACATAACATAACATAACATAACATAACATAACATAACATAACATAACATAACATAACATAACATAACATAACATAACATAACATAACATAACATAACATAACATAACATAACATAACATAACATAACATAACATAACATAACATAACATAACATAACATAACATAACATAACATAACATAACATAACATAACATAACATAACATAACATAACATAACATAACATAACATAACATAACATAACATAACATAACATAACATAACATAACATAACATAACATAACATAACATAACATAACATAACATAACATAACATAACATAACATAACATAACATAACATAACATAACATAACATAACATAACATAACATAACATAACATAACATAACATAACATAACATAACATAACATAACATAACATAACATAACATAACATAACATAACATAACATAACATAACATAACATAACATAACATAACATAACATAACATAACATAACATAACATAACATAACATAACATAACATAACATAACATAACATAACATAACATAACATAACATAACATAACATAACATAACATAACATAACATAACATAACATAACATAACATAACATAACATAACATAACATAACATAACATAACATAACATAACATAACATAACATAACATAACATAACATAACATAACATAACATAACATAACATAACATAACATAACATAACATAACATAACATAACATAACATAACATAACATAACATAACATAACATAACATAACATAACATAACATAACATAACATAACATAACATAACATAACATAACATAACATAACATAACATAACATAACATAACATAACATAACATAACATAACATAACATAACATAACATAACATAACATAACATAACATAACATAACATAACATAACATAACATAACATAACATAACATAACATAACATAACATAACATAACATAACATAACATAACATAACATAACATAACATAACATAACATAACATAACATAACATAACATAACATAACATAACATAACATAACATAACATAACATAACATAACATAACATAACATAACATAACATAACATAACATAACATAACATAACATAACATAACATAACATAACATAACATAACATAACATAACATAACATAACATAACATAACATAACATAACGAATGAACTGGACAGCAACATCGGATGACTTCTTTTGGCCCAACTGTTTAAGAATAATCGTGTCTCAATTTCTGCAGGGATAAAGTAATTCTACTTACTCACAAAATATATAAAATTGACGTATTTCGCTCTATAAGTATGTAAACATGTAGTGGAAAAATCAAATTTTTTGGAAAAAGTATTTTACATAATTTCGATCCTCAGACTATATTTTGAACTATAAATGACCTCAAACAAATTCTGTAGTGTTAAGTTGTAACCGATAAAACAGCGTTTCTGGGCGTTTACTGGCAAAGTGTATTTAAGTTTCAGTCCAGCGAATTATAATTGATATACTTGTTGCTTATGCGAACCACCCTAATTAATATAATGAATATGAAAAGATGTTCTCAAGTTTATTTCATAAATTTTGTTGTTGCTTTTGTTCAGCATGTCATTCAAGTGGTTTAGAACTTTTATATACATTAAAATTGCTTCATATTTAGATAAAACATTTAACATAAGGTCTGTATATTTGTTTACAGGTTGTCCAATACAATTAGTATAAAAGACGGAATACGTGGTCATAATGGTGAGTGCTTATATTCGTTTAAAATTGATCAAGCTGGTTTTTTCCATGTACGAAAAATAAAAATCAAATAAAAAACAGATTTAGAAAGAGGACGTTAAAAAGGATATGTAGTATTTGTACTTCTATTTTTTAACATGACCTTTGAATGCCTTTCAATGAGTAACAGATTTACAGAGAGGACGTTAAAAAGGATATATGTACATATATTTGCATTTCTATTTTTCAACATAACTTTTTAATGCCTAATCGTCATGTGATGACAGGGAGCCAATGAAACTAGGAGAAATAGTAAACTAATGGAAAATGTTCCACATATGAAATAGTATTTATTTTGGTAGCCCACCTCTGAGTTCCGTTGACTTATTGCATGCAAAATCGCAGAAAAGAGCAGCTGCATAGGGTGAAAAGGTTTCCTAATGATTTCAGCTTTACACAAAAAAAAAAACAGCTAACTGTTCAACCAAAAGCAGTGCAGTAAGTCCTGAGCCGTTCTGCAGAGTAATGGGAGGAGGAAGCCCCGGCTGTGTGCTGGAGAGCCCTCAAGATCATGCATCAGGCAAAGAGGCTGCTAGATTCCGGCAGAGTGAAGTCCAACCGTACTGTGGGATATTAGACTACATCCCCGACAGAATTGATATTAGACTACATACAGGGCTAATGATGCAGCACTGTAAACTAAATTACTATTTCGAAAAACTGAAATTAGTAAGTAGCGATTCCTGCAAATTCTGTAATGAAGGGAAAGAAATGGTGGAAAACATTCTTTGCAAATGTTCCCCTGCGTGTAGACGCAAAACCACATACCTGAATGATAAAACCTCGGTATCATCAACATAACAAGATTTACTAATAGTCTAGATCTGGTTTATAGGGCACAGGGATTGTAGAAAAGAGATATTTTCGCGCGACATGAACAATTGGCGCGAAATTGCTATTCTGAAAAACGAGTGAAACTTTGGATGGTAAACAAAATGTTAAGAACTGTTTGTGTTTTCAATACATTACAAGAATTAAATTAACGAGACAATTAACAACGTGTATCTCGTTCACTAACAAATGGTGAATTTTGTATGAGGCAAAATTTTGTTTTTCCTTTTTTTTTTTTTTTGTAAACATTCACTTCATTTGCATGTTTTCTCCAAAAAGCAGCAATAACAAGTACATCTAAAAATCCTTTTTATTTCACACCGATCTTTTAGGTTTGCTGGACATGCGACAGTTCAAAAAAGAGCCTCCTTAAATTTATGAAAACCAAAGTACTTTTACGAATAAAAAAATATTTGTACATGTGTACGTTGAAAATTGCTTCTTTAAACTAAAAACGAAAACAACTTGTGTTCCATTAGTTTAATGAAATATATGTAAATTGTTTCAATTGAAAATATTCCTTAAAATATTAACAGAAACACTCGTACATGTAGTGAATGAAGTCTTTGAACCTGAATATTGTTGAATATTAAAACAGTACAAAAACAACATGCATGGGAAAATATACGCTTTCTATTATTGTTATTAAAAAACGAAGTAGTTTTGTATTCTTTATTTTTTAGTAATGTATTCCTTTTAATAAAAAACAAAAAATCATCTCTCTAGCACATATGTATGTATGCTGCTATATTCATTTAGTTGACTTTTAGGGATGTTTTTATTTGCAACACAGTATTAAAACGTCCCAAGCTTTTCCATTAACAAAAAACCTCACTCAACCCAATCACATTTCCACTGATACTCAATGGGACTTTCTATTTGCTAGAAATTGTGTGTATGTCTGTATTTATTTGTAGGTTTATTTTTTATACTGTTTCTTTCCGCAAGCCGAAAAAGAAATGAAGAAATGAAACAGAAAAAAATGAAAAATAAAAGAAATAAAAATTTATTAAAAGAGGCTTCATTTTCTTTTGGGGAGAAACACTTTATGCATCAACACCGTCACCAAGTTTTTACATAAAACTAAAGAGTTTTTGCAGCAATATGTTGATAACTCAAAAAACCTTGTTTTGTAGGAAACAGACTTAAAGTTTTCAATTTACCCCTAACTGAATGATAAAAGAAATTCATTAAGATAATTGAGCTGTGTTTTTATTTTGTGGCAATCTTTTTCGAGCCATGTATGATAATTGCGTATGATTAATGCGTATGATTGATTGAAGTGTGGCAGATGCAGCTGGTAAAAACGTATGATTAATATACATATTAAACTTATATGCATGCTTTAGTTTGTTTTGCCAGAACAAACTGTGCGATCAGGAATATCATGCTCTAAGCTCTAAGTACTTATTTGCATACAGTTTTTTTTTAAGTTCAAGTTGCCGGCGAAAACCCGGGGTAGGCAGTTACACTAATATGCTTGTTTATAATTTCGGATTAAATGCAAGAGAATTGAAATTTTATTCTTAAATATTTTACTTAATGACGGCAATGACAGTGAGGTGGAGAGGGGGGGGGGGGCTCATAAGCAATTTAGTATTTAATCCAAAATCTTAATAATGAGCAGGATAATTTGCAATTACATTAAGAAATTTAATACCACAGTCCAACACTTTGCCACTGATTGTAGCAATATTGATTGCATTTGTTTCGCCCAGCCTTTAGATTTGCTTAGTTACTGCTACACATTTGCCTAAGCAAACGTTGTGCCTGTGACTTAAACATCACTAAAAGCAAAATTCAATTTAATTGGTTTAATCACAACTGATTACCTTTTACATTTTTATCTCCTTTCTGCTGGCAGTAATGAAATATTCAAACGTACTGCTCTATACAAGTATACAGCTCAAGACTAATGGTCAATTTCTATTTAATAATTAATTACAAGCAAGATATTGTATATCCTTTAAGAATTTAATAGAAATCTGTGCCACAGCAGGCAGATACACTAACACAACGACGACGAAAGGAATTAAGACACAAGATAATCGTATAATACCGGTTAAGATATAAAGAAACGTAGAGCGTAGGCAAGAGGAAAGCAGCATGTACTTTCACAAGATGAACATTACTAAAGACGTAATGAAATCCTTTAAACTGAACTCAAGATGATTAGAAAATAACTTGAGGAATACTCACAAAACAAATTAGGTTTCTAGAGATAAATGCATCAGAATAATAGAAAAACAAGCAAACGAAATAAAATACGAGTAAAAATAAAGGAAAACAAAATCAATTAAATAGTAAATAAAATGTATTAAACATTTAATATGGGGCAGACGGTAAAATGTTCAATAAACAACTAAAGGAAATTGTTAATTTTACTTAGCAACTGTGCCCGCTCAACCAGATATCACTTTAACGACTTACTTTGGTGGTTGTATGTACGTCGTAGATACTTTCTACTCGTTTTCATGTTCGTTTTCAATAATGATAGCAAACAGGAAAATAACAAACATTTGGTTTAAGCCTTGAGTTTAAATTATACACATGCATGTGAATGTTGAAGCTTCATTTCCTTGTGCTCCACAAAAGCTAGAAAAAAAAATATACGGCAAGAAGCCCTTATACATCAAAATAACAACAAGTGCAATAACACTGTAACACGAGTACCTACCAACTACATGAAATGCAGAGCAAAGAAAAACAATAAAGAAAATGAAATGAAATAAAAAATGCAAAACGAAAGAAATAAAGAACTATGAAAATAAGAGTACTAAAGAATGAATATGCTTCAAAGGATAACTAGGACACATTGAATATCCAGTTGTGGTTTCAAAATCAAGCAGCAAAGATACTGACACACACACACACACACACATACCGAAAACTACATGTACAAGCCAAATAACAGTCACACACAGGCGGGTATAGTAGAAAAGGCAAACAGGCAGAATTGTAGATATTCTACTTATTGCCAATATAAAGTATTTGTAGTGGGAAAAAAAGAGAAATGCATATGATTAAGTAAAGTGAGATAAATAATTGAAGAAACAATAATAATTGAATAAACTAATTTATACAGCTTCAGATCGTTTTTAATATAAAAGTTTATTAACAATATTTCGCTAACAGTTTGTAAGCGTCTTCAGGATAATATTTGTAATTAAACTAGTTTATTCAATAATTCAAAGGATCAAATAATAATTATATAATAAACAATAATAATAAGAGCAGAATGGCAAAATATGCAGTTCAATCTGTTACCTAATAGGAGACAATAAGCTCAGCATACTTATCTCCAGGGCTGGGCAGTATTTGAAATACATGTATTTCAGTTGCGTTTACTTTACACAGGTACTTTGTAGTTGGTAATTAAATTGTAGTACTGCAATTTTTTTGGAAATAAAACAGTAACAAAGTTTTACGCTTTTAGTTGATGTATGAACTGGAATAATTTTTAACGCAATCAGAGATGTATTTTGAAAAATGTATTTTGAGAGCACAAGTATTTGAAATACAAAATACTCAAGCGCTTAGTATTTAAAATACAAATACGTACTTTTTTCAAAATACATCTCTGATTTATGTTAGAAAATATGCGTTGAAAATTATTCCAGTTCATACATCAACTAAAAGCATAAAACTTTGTTACTGTTTTATTTCCAAAAAAATTGCAGTACTACAATTTAATTACCAACTACAAAGTACCTGTGTAAAATAAACGCAACTGAATGCATACACATGGAGAAAGTCGCCAAGCTGTCAGAAAGTTAAACAATGAAAAAAGAATATATAATATAAATAGCTTCTGACATTTTGATCGAAAACAAGAAGAGAAAAAAATATCAATCAGATGTTAACTTGGATATACTTTATATGTATATAGTTTTTGGTCAAACGTTTTTTAATCTTCACTTGTTGCTCAATTCCATTGTTTCTCATTTTTAAAACGCTCATTTTTGGAAAATGATTTATTGGAATTACTTTATAGGGCTTCAAGTTTAATTTTACTTTCCCAGATCTGATCAAAAAAAAAATTTTTTGTGGTAAAATTGTGGTGCTCAAAATTTTTAAAGAAGACAGGAAAAGTAAAGTTGAAGACTTATTGGCTGGGGTACATGACCTGGCTGAATCACGTCCACCACAAAGATCATCGACAATTAAAAAAAAGTTTATTTAAAAAGTCTGAAAGCGCTGGCGTCACTTGGTAAAATGGCCTCAAGCTAAAAAATCACCAATTTTTTAATTGTTTCTGCCATTATTGATTACTTTACAAACAAGTAGTAATTGATAACTTTACCTACAAGTAGTGGTCTGCTAAACTATTTTTATTCTAGGCTTCTAAAAATTCATTTATCTACAAATTTGAGTGTATATTGAGAGTAGTACAACATTGTAACGGGTTGTTCATTTTGTGGTTTCAAAAGTGAACGTAAATAAAACACATATAAAATGTTATTAGTTATGTGAACGTGGATTCGAAGCCACTTGGGTAATGATCATCAGGGCGGTGGACGTGAAACAGCCAACCAATAAGTCTTCAATTTTACTTTTCTTGTCTTCTTTAAAAAAAAGAAAATTCTTTGATCAGGTCTGGGAAAGTAAAATCGAACTTGAAGCCCTATAAAGTAATTCCAATAAATCATTTTCCAAAAATGAGCATTTGCATTCAAGCATTATCGTTCACTCTGTGTTGATTCATAACAAGCCGTATATTTCTCTCACATCAATATACAGTCAGATATGGCAAGACAAACAAAAATCGTTTGCTCTATGGGTATGTGTACAAAACAATCATTAAGAATTGTTTAACAGTGAATTTTACATGTGGTAATCTTTCACTACTTTCAACTTTCATTTAATCGTTTCATATTGATAGTGAAAGACGTTTAAGATGTGGGCCGAACACAATGAATTTCAAAGCAATATTGCAAAAAAAAAAAAGAATCACTACAGTCTTGATGTACAACTACCAACAAACAGACAGGCAAACAAGCAAGCAAACAAACAACAACTGGCTGACTGACTGACTGACTGCCAACTATTTATACTCGTATTAACTGGCCGGCCATCGAAACTCGTGGTGATTGCACAACTGTTGTTGTTTGCTGCTGCTGCTGCTGCTGTGCCAGTGCCAGTGCCACTACTATTGCTGTTCCCATTTTCGATTTCAATTTAGTTTTTTCTGTTATTTATGTGTAAGTAGGGTTATTAGAAATTGGATGAGTGAGCGATAGTGTGTTTGCTATTGTACATATGGTATATGTGTGAGTGTGTTTATGTCTATACCCAATTGGTCATGTTTCCAGGGCATGATTAAATATTGACTCTACATGAAAAACAGAATCATATTATCGAATGCAAAACAAAGTTCTGGAACAATTGTATTATATTGTGACTAGGTTGGTCCAGGATGGCCTTTTGCACTGCGACCATAGATGATCTATTGTGCAATCCTTTGTCACTCACGAGTTTAATACATCAAGAACTAGTATTAGCTCCTTCTGTGGAAGCCTTTGCATGTGCTGTGAATCCAATGTATTGGCCTGCAACAGCCTGTGTCTTCTGCGGCCTAGTGCCACACATTCGGTAATTAAGTGTTCCATTGTCTCCTCTTCTTCTCCGCAAAATCTGCAGATTGCCGTATTGGATAGGCTCATTTTGTATAGGTGCTTCTAGCAGGTATAGTGGCCTGTTAGCGCCTCACACAGTGTCCTTAGGTTCTTTCTATTCAGTTTTAGAGGAAGGTCCGCTCTCTTAGCATCAAAGCTAAGAAATTTCTTTGAGTATTCCAGATCCCTAGTGTCGTTCCACAGCTTTTCTGTGATGTATGCTGTCCATTTCCCCATTTCCCCCTTGAGGAGGAGTTTACTAAGGCCAAAGGATGGAGTGGGTCGAATTAAGGCCCCATTGGCTCACCTTTTTGCGTAAGTGTCAGCCAACTCGTTACCCTTGTGCCCCTCATGACCTGGTGCCCATATCAGAGTGAGCTGGTTGTGAGTAGCCTGGATGTGAACGTACAGCTGCTCAGGGCTTTGAGTACCAACTGGCTATCGGAGAGTATCTTGATTCTGACTCCCCTGCATCCCCTTTCTGAAACAATAATATTGTATGAAAAATATGATTGTTCCAGAACTTTATTTTGCATTAGATAATATGATTCTGTTGTTTGTGTAGAGTAAATTTTTAATAATGCCTCGGGAGCATGTCCGGCATAAAGGACTACTTTGTTTTGCCACCATTTTTGTAAACATAAGTCTTGATCATATTTTGTATTTGGTACTCGTGAAGTAGAGACGTGGCAAACTTATTATGGGAAAAATATTCGGTAAACCAACATGTTTTATTTGCTAAAACATTTTATCGAAATCAATCACCGAATACTGTGATGATGAGAAAGTTACGAGAAATAACGTACCAACAAGACCTTCTATTTATCTTATAGCGAATGATTTCGAAGATAGAGCTGATAGCTCCAAGCATGGACCACAACCTACACAAGGGGTCGCATTTGGGAGGCGGACAATTATCCAATATTGTTTTACATACAAAATTGCCAACAATAAATAAAACATTTATTAATATAAAATTCCTCTCTATTACATTTAATCAAATATTATAAACAAACACCCTGTATTACGGTCTAAGCCCCCTACAAGTACTTCTTTCAAGCCTTTTATATACACTCAGAATATTTTTGCAGTAACCGACCGTAGTTTATTCTACAAGTAAACAGTGCAGTTATTTTTAAATGACAAAACGTTTAAAAAAGTACGAAATTTTAAGTTTAACTGATTTGTACAGTTACTTAAAAAACTAACTACAGATAAATACGGATTTACGGTCACAGTTAATAATGACAGTAGTAACTTATGTGGCACATACATGAAGGAACCAAGCTTTTAATACGTTTATACATATTTATGATTTGGTTTCTACGTACCTATGTAGCATATATACTCTATACTTAAATTGATTGTTGTTGAATTTGTTCTGATTTGTTGCGATGGCCGAGTCGGTGGTATGGCAGCTGCTTTCAACACGAGATGTTGGATGTTCACAACTCAGCAGAGGCTTTGCAGTACAAAAATTAAATTAGCGAAATGAAAAAAGGAGATAATACAGATAGAAAAATATAATTAAATAAAATGGCCACTAAAGAAAAAATATAAATTTAAATGAAAATTTTATTATTATTATTTTAAAGAGTGTTTTCAGTGAACTTTACTGACAAAGTTTTCTGAGTGTAACTGTAAGCATATTGAATCCGCTAGTTTTAGTTCTTCTAAATCTGTGCACTTTTTATTTCTACATTTTTTTAATACTGAACAATAAAAGTGAAATAATTTTAACAAGGTGGGCATCCAGCTGTTTCTGAGCCGCCACGAACTTCATCAGCCTCCTAATGAACTAACCAAAGTTCACTCAATTTTAGTTTTCCTTACGTACTTTATCAATATCAACCAAAAAACAACTGTTTTATTGTCGCTTTTGAATGATGTTTCTAATCTCGCGAGACTATTTAACATTTTGCTTTATTTAGCAATGTCCAACTTATTTTTTGTGTGTTTTTATTGTTTGTTTCCCTAATTTTAATTTCTTTGTGCTGCATATATTAATAGAAAATTAAAAAAGACAACTCCGGGTCCTTGCGTTTTTCTTAACATTTGCTTTTATTATTTCCACTTTTTAATTCAGCTCCAAAAATAGACCTTTCAAATGTTTTCTGTCTTTTCCAGCTGTCTACATGCCGCCGACATTTCGTTGGTGCCAATCAACACATCAGTATACTCGAAAAATTCCTAAAAGAATGTTTAAAACTTAACTACTTATTCCATAATTTCCATGAAGAAAATGAGAATCAGAAATGTTCAAACAAACCTTTAACACAGCAAACATTTCTTTTCGTTTTGCAACTCTTTTTCTTTTATGTGAAGCTTTCTATACAACGAGTCACCATCGGTTACTACGATTTGTATTTTTGGAAGTATCAAAAAGTAAACGTTTTTTGATCAACTTAATTATTTATTTGCTTTAAGAGCCTTAAAGTAATTATTAAGATAAATAATTAAGATCATACTCGAATTTGCACTTTTTGTTGGATGTTTTCTTCTCATTGACTGTTTGGTTACCTGGGTAAGACTATAGCTTCTAGTGCAAGTATATCTGTTATATCCATGTTGTAATGTTGGATAATGATGATGAGTTTTTAGTATTTTGCTCTGTTCTGTTCTGTTCTGTTCTGTTCTATTATTTTTTCTTTGCAATTTAAGTACTCGTTTACTTTTTTTTTTTTTTTTGTATATCAACTTTTCTAATGAACACTACAATTAGTAGATCATATTAAAATAGATGACTCAAATTGAGTGGAAAATTAAATTGTTTCAAGAGGAATTAAGAGGGTTTTTATTATATAAAAGGTTAAGAATAATATAAAAGTTATGCTGGTAGCAAATAGTTTGTATTACAGACTGAATTAGCACCTGCATAAGGGAGAAGGTTTAATACTGATTGTCCCATAAAAGGAAAACAAAAACAAAAAATGTACAAAACTTTAACACCGGTATTCATAAAAAATAAAACATTATTGAAATACATTTTAGAAGAAATTTTTCAGAACAAATATGTTGTAAAATATATTTGAGAAACATTTTATTTTTTATGAATACCGGTGTTATAAATATATAACATCAGCTGTCATCAAAATTTTTTTTAAGAAATATATTTAGAATCTTTAAGTCTCATCCCCTCTCTGGCTTGAGAAAATTGTTTATTTAAACTTTTTCTTTATTAGCTTTGGGTGCAATTATTTTGAGTTGCTGCAAATCACGCCTTGAAAATAAAAGTGTTCTGAATAGCGAAGTATAATCGGAGTCTTACCCCCGATTTTTGACTTGGGATTTAAATACAAAATTAATAAATTTTCCTTAAAATTTAAGTTGGATTTAAAAGAGCTTTCTATATTACAGTCTAAAATTATTTTTGGTAATCAATTAAAACAAAAGTACGGCAGCACAATGTAAGTGTCAAAAAATTATCGATAAGTCAATAAAAAACAGCTGTTTAAACAAATTTGGAAGCAAGTGAAATTGTGAAAAAAAAGAAAACAATAAATTGTTTTGTAAAAATTATTAAAATGAGTAGCAAAAGTGATAAAAGGACTCCCAATTTCACTGCCAGAGAAGTTGATTACCTTCTGAAAATAATAAAAAATCCAATTATGAAACAAAAAAAAAACATATGCAATTTTCTTAATTTGCAGAACAAAACCAAACTGCCAAAATCATGTGGCAGTACGAAAAACTTAAATCGATTTTAAATGGGCACGGCAGGCCGTTTAAGTTTGATTTAAATAGCAACTGTTTGACTCAATTCTGTATTTAAATCAAATTTAAATTGAAATGGCATTAAAAATCCAAGTCAAAAATTGGGGGTTAGAGGCAAAATAAAGAGATATCTAATGGCATAGTGCTGGTAAATTTATTCCTACTCAAAACATAAATTTTGTTTTTTTGTGAAGCAAAAAACTTAAGGAAGTATCAGCAATAGTCATCATCAATCACTAGTACAGCTAAACTTGTCAAAAAAAATACTAATGATAATAGTCCATAAGCTATTAAAACAAGTCAAAATCGCACAGAATTATTTTATAACTAATACTATTTAGTATAGACAATATCACCACTGATAAATTTCTAACAAAAACTTTTCATCAATGCTAATTAGTCATGGATATATGAGCACCTTCTTTAGCAAAAAAGTATGATAATTTTCCAAAAAAAAAAAAAAAAAAACTATTATCCATCCCTGTGTCTGTGATGATATCATAAGGCAAGAAATATTTATCCTAGCTTACAGTTTTTGTTATTCCGTACTCATAGAGTAAAAGTGGAATCCTATTACTGAGACTTCTACGTCCGTCCATCCGTCCGTCCGTCACAGGCTCGGACATTCTTCCAATTGGTCCGAACCAGAGAGCAGAAATTTTCATGGTATATGTGGGTACTTGATTGCTATAACAACAAATACGAAACCAAACAAAAAGCTAAAAACTGAAGGTAGTTCAATTTCCTTTTCCATTTTGCTGAAGTAGCGCAGTCTACTTTATATTTAGTATATTTGTATATTCTTTTTTTTGGCGTTTTCAAAAACAGATTTTTAAGCCTCCAGTTATTTAAATTTTGATCACAAATTTTTTTAATTTATTTTGCTAATCCGTTCGTAAAATATGTAAATGCAAGAGTATTTTGCATCCGAAAAGCAATCAATTTGAAAGTATTAATTTTTTTGTATTTGCTTAACAACATGCACACATACTTACACACACACACACACACACCCACACGCATATAAAGCAAGCACACTTACATAAAAGCATAAAGTGATGATGGTCTATTGATACAAAAAAAAGGTGTCCCTTCGAATGGCATTACTGCACTTTCAAATTGTTAACGTATGGAAAAAACTAAATAATAAAAAATAAAATATTTATTAATATCAACAAATTGCTATAAAAAAAAAATTGAATTCAAATATATTTGATTTAAGAGTTGCCAGGGCAGGCGAATTAAATAGCCATGGCATGGCATGTCCCTAACAAATGAGACTTGACTTAAACGAGGCGACTAAAATTTAGTTAATTCATATTATTATCAACCACGAGATCGTGTGGCAAAGTGTTATTTATTTATTTAAAAAAACCAAACGCGTTATCCATTTCTTGGTCTCCAAAACTATAGAACTAGAATTTGACATCTGTCAAACTAAGTTGTTAAAAAAAAATTTTTTTTTTTTGGGTTGAAAGTCTGACATTGACGAAAATGGATCGCTTAACTGTCACACAACGCATAAAAATTATGAAAACATACTACAGAAGTAGAGGAGAGGAGATTACGGTTTACATAATCGTCCAACTACGCAAGCAATTGGGTGAAGAAATTTGAAGAGACTGGAGCGGTTACAAATATTGTAAGGCCTGTGTGCATCATTGCTTCACTCGTTCCGCTGAAAATATCGCTGCTGTAAGTGAAAGTGTTGCCGAAGACACGAATGTGGCGATTCCTCATCGTTCTCAGGAATTAGGACTGTCTTACGGCACATTATGGAGCATTTTGCATTTAGATCTACACCTACATCCATATAAAGTCCAGCTCACACAACAACTAAAGCCAGCTGACCACTCACAACATCGTAGATACGTGGAATGGGTGCTTGAACAACAGGCGGTGGAATTTTCTTCAGCGGTGAAGCACATTTCTCACTCGGTGGGTATGTTAATAAACAAAATTGTCGTATTTGGGCTTCTGAGAATCCTCAAGTAATCGAAGAGGTCACTATTTGGTGCGCTCTTTGGTCCGAAGGTGTGATGGGACCTCACTTCTTCGAAAACGACGATAGAACGACTGTCACCGTTGATTCGGAGCGTTGTGGTCATATGATAGCCGACTTTTTTCTTGCCTGCTGTTGCACAATACGACTTGGAGAATATGTGGTTTCAACAACACGGTGTCACATGTCAAACAACTCGAGCGAATATGGCTTTATGGCAAGAGACATTTCCTGGCCGCATAATCTCGTCGTGGCGATTTGAAACCATTAGACTTCTTTTTGTACGGCTACGCGAAAGACCATGTTTATGCAGATTAACCTTTAACTCTTGAGCACTTACACCGAAGTTAATAAAAATAAAACATTGTTGAAACAGTTTACGACAAATTTTTCATGTAAAATTTTTCCTAAATTGTATTTGAACAACGTTTTATTTTTTATGAATACCGGTGTTAAAATCCAACATTTGTCAAGTTATTCCGGCTGAGATACCGTCCAATATGTGTCAAAAAGTGGTCGCAAAATTACCTCAAAAGAATCAATGCTGGCAACACTTCGCATGGTGATTATTTAAATGGTGTAGTGTTTCACACATCATGTCAACGTGCAAACTTAAATAATAAAAAGTAAATATCATGAAAAAAAAATATTATATATGTATTTTATTTACGTTTACTTTTGTAACCACACAATGGATAACCCGTTAGAAGGTTGTTTGAACATTTTGTGTTGCTCATTTTGTTCATGAATGGGTTTCGAACAATCTTTTAAGATTTTTCGAGTCTACTGATGAGTGAGATTGCCATCAACGAGAAGTCGGCGGCATAAAGACGGCTGAAAAAAGCAGAAAACATTAAGGTCTATATTTGGATAATCGGGTCTGTTCTAGAATCCCACTCGGATTGATTCAGCAAAATTTTTTTAATCCGCATAATTCATAAATTGGTGTTCTCAATTCAGCATGTTTTTAGATATTCGAAGTTTCTGTTCGAAAAAAAATTCTAAATGTCAAATACATAAACAACAACAGCGAAGCCGATGATAAAAGATAGCTGAACATGCAAATAGTAGCCGGCGGCAAAGCAAAAGCCGACGGTTAACGATCGTCTAAGCCATGTTTTTACAATCACGTAAAAAAAATTTAAAAATTAATAAATTGTTCTGAGAAAGCAGCTCTACCGCAAGCAGCAATCAGTCGCTCTTGACGGGTGTAAGGTTGTGAAATTACCGGCGCGCCAATTTGCCGGCTATGAGCACATGAACTACGACGATCTTTGATAACCATATGTTGTAAAAAGAACGTATTGCCGGACTATTACAATGGAATTCGACCACTAAATACAATCACATTAATATAAATATTGCTTAAATTAAACTAAATATAAGAAATTCATTATAATTTCCTTTAAAATGTCAATTTTTCTTTTTCAATAAATTCTGATTGCATTAAGCATTAGCGCAAAAAACATTGGCATATCACACTTTAATATGTAGGGCAACTTCGTGTTTTCGAACATAAGCAAAATTTTTGTTTTTGGTTTTGCGCCGATTCTATTTACTTTCACTCACCCTATAATACGCTAATTGAAAACGAATAAAAATATGGGGATTCGGATTGTAGAACAACAAGAATTCTAAAGTAATCCACTTTAGAGTGAATTCGGATTCTAGAACAGACCCGAATAAGTATTTTGTTATATTGATTTTGTTGTCTATCATTAGCTTGCAAATGCCAATTTCCCGAACATTTTGTTGGAAGGAGAAAAATATCTCCAAATGGCCACCCTGAAATCAATCAAATTGAAAACTATTTCTCTTTATGTAAATTTATCTAGAACTATTAATAACAAATAGGCAAACACCGTTTGATTGATAGGCAATCTCTGACATGATATCGAAATACATACATGCACGACAAAAAAAAAACAAAAAAAAAGCAAAGAGTTCATAATAAATGAAACTAAAAACTAACAATGATTGAAATACTTATTTGGTACCAGAGAATCAAACAGGCCTAAAGCGGCGGCATCAATCATGGCATGAATTGTGGGCGCACAATATCACTCACAGCCACAATAAAACTGTAATTAAATCAATAATAAAAAGAAAAGAGTAAATAGCTAAATATCAAATTCAAAATCCAAAAGGATTGGCAAATAGTTTTAACAGCGTTAAGCAGCGTTGTCATTTTAGAATTTTCGAGAGGCTCAATTGATGATGTGTTCATTTTTCAAATAAAGCAAATGCAGCAGCACGAATTTGGGTGGCATTTTGAAGGCGCATAAAAATTTACTCGTGCTAATCACACTTTCATATTTGATAAATTTTGCTTCTGAACAGGACTTTAGCTGCAGTCGAAGCTGCCAGCTTGAAAGACGTGTGTCTCTCTCTACCAATTCTTGTTATTGTTGTTCGTTGTTGCTTTATTAAGTTTTTAATCAATTAATCGGTTTCATGCAAATAACCAATGTCTCGTAACAAACGTTTAATGAAAGCATTAACTTCATTTAACTTTTAATCTTGCGACTTCATTTAATGGCGAAATTTCAAGCTTTAATGCAAAAGTGTTTAACATGCTGTTTAAAAATGGAAATAATTTATAATTGATTTTTTTTTTGTTGCCTGGACTCACACTAAGACGTGCAAGTAAAAATACGCGCCACAAATTTAACCACAAATGGAATTTTAAAATTAAAATACAACAACGACAAGTGCAACTTCAATTGCTACGACACCAGCAGCATTGGATGCGGGCAAGGGCTGACTGGTGGCGGGAGGGATGGGGGAGGGAGGGACGGAGTCAAATGAGGAAAAAGCAACAGCAAACAACCACAAATAAAATTTTTAATTCATTTTCATCATTTTCATTTGCAATGAAATATTAATTGACCCCTGTGTTGCATATAAAAATGCAAAATAATTATTGAAGCGTGTTTGAAGTTATTTGAATTATTTGTTTGCTGGTTTGATTCTTTCCCTCTGCTCCATCTCTAGTAGTAGTAGTTGACTTATTTTTTTTTATTTGTATTTTATTTTTTATTTTTTACTTATTTATTTTTCAACTTCATGCATATTTATTTATTTGATATGCAAGTTTTGAGTTGTGTACGATTTATATGTTGAATTTTGTAGATTAATAATCTTTCAATGGATTTTACTTCATGTAGATGATTTGTATTTTGCCACAAAAATAGAAATAAATAAATTATTTTGTGAATGCAGTTGAACCAATGGAATGGTTTGGTTTGGCTCGTTGAACATTGATGGGTTTGGGGAATGGTTAGTCAGTCTCTGATCTGGTTGTTGCAAATAGTTGGTGAGCAAATGTTGTTGTCCGTTTCGTTGACGCCGTCATGATGACTTCTAAAAATATGGTCATTTGAAAATGGATTTCGTGCTTTAATATTTTATGCCGTGCTGGTGTTGGCTCAAGGCTTTTGCATGTAAATAAGGAAATATTTTTGTGATATTTTAGATATTTATTACCTTTTTGAGTTTTTCAATCGGCAGGGTAGTTGCAGAAGGATAGATAAATAAAACGCCTACAAATAAATTATATGTTTCGTAAAAGTAGCGAAGCAAATTGAACTACATACATAGATAAAGAGCAACTTCAAAGAATTACTACTACTAGCGGCTATAAGTCTAACCCAAACAAAACCCCCATCAAATTTGGATGCTGATGAGTGCCGTGGTGGTCGTGAAACAGCCATGGCATCCAATCCAGCCAGTAAGTCTTCAACTTTAATTTTCTGGTCTTCTTCAAAAATATTGATTAGTCCAATTGTATCACAAAATATATTTCCCAATAAAATTTTTAACAATTGTAAAGCATACAGTTCCCTATAAAATTAAAATAATACAAACAAAAATCCTTTCAGGGCACTACGCCTACTGTTACAATGAACACAAACTGCTAATTAACAGTCCACATGGGTGATTGTTGGTAAAAGTTTTTACCCGCTTTGCCGGCAAATAAATGTAAGCCAAATTCAGCTTTCAAATACTCGAACGAATTTTTTGGAAACACTAAAGGGGAATTAAGCAACATAAGCCCAGCATCAATACATGTAAGATAAATACGAGGTTTGCGCTTTACGTTTCGGGATTTGGCCACTGACAGCTCTATCGTAAAGTTGGAGCTTTTTGAGGTAATACGCATGCAGAACACTTTGACATACGAGCGCTATTTTTCGATTTAAAAAAAAAAATTTTTTTAATTTTAACGTATAGTTTATTTGATCTTTTGTTTTATTTTATTAATAAATTTAATTTTAAGGCTTAAGATCTTTTTATAAAAATGTTTGTAACAAAAGAAATATATTTATTTATTTCAATATTTCGCCCACAATTTGTTGGCTTCTTTAGAAATATTTTTTAATATTATTTTAAAAATAACAATGAAAAAAGTTTTGAGTTATAAAAAATTCAAAAATTCAAAAATTTAAACTCAAAGAAAAATGTTTTTAAAAATATTTACACCTTAATGAAAAACTCATACATATTCAAAACCAACTAATAATATTAAAAAATATTCCTGAAGAAGCCAACAAGTTGTGGGCGAAATATTGAAATAAATAAATATATTTGTTTTGTTACAAACATTTTTATAAAATGATCTTAAGCCTTAAAATTAAATTTATTAATAAATTTTTTTTAAATTTTAAACTTTTTGATTTTGTAAAATTTATAAAAACTATAAATTTGCACATATTTTCTAGTTTTATTTTATTTATTTATATAGCTGAATGAGCTCTCATTTATTAAAATCTGTGTGTTAATGTTTATTTTATTTCCGAAGAAGCAAAAATACCATTTTGGCAAAAAAAAAAACACTTTTTTCTTCTTCAGCCGTCTACAGGTCGCCCAACATTTCATTGATGCTGCTCAAATGTCGGCGACATATATACAGCTAAAAAAGGCAAAAATCAGTTAATAAGATATATATTCTGGATACCAATTTTTAGACCTTTGTTGTTTAATATTTTTTATTTTAATAATTCGAGATTGAGGTCACTTGTTTTTTGTTAAAAAAACCATAGAGATATCTTATTGATTTTGTTCTATTTTATTAGGTGCTGTCTTCTCTATGTGCTTGTTAATGTTTAATACAATATTTCGATACCTCAGTGGGTATCAAATCGAAAAAATTTCCTGCATAAGATACCCATTGAGGTATCGAAATATTGAATTAAACAAGCATTTAAAAAAAAAACAAGTGACCTCAAGCTCGAAGTATTAAGTTAAAAAAGTTTTTTCTTAGACGTAAAATAATATATTTTAATTGGTTCGTTTCTTGAAACTTTCTAGACTCACACAAAATCAGCTCTTTAGCCACCAAAAGGAACAAATGGACTTTTAGCAGGCTTAAATTCATTATATATTATTTCTGTGATTGATAATAATTGATTAAGACAAAGAAAATATCAAGAAGGGATGCTGGCGAGAAGTGGAGCGGCCTCGAAACAGCTAGCTGTCCACCTAGCAAAACGTCCTTGGTGTTTTCTTTACTTTATTTAATGAATATCAAACACAAAAAAAAATAAAATCTAAATAACTTTAGTCTGATAAAAGTGATACAAAATAGGAACAGTTGGACTGTGTAAAAATAAACATCAGCTTGAGGCAAACTTATAATTATTTAACTAAAGCAATTGATTAATTTGTGAAAAAACTGTGATGAATTGTCTGTGAGAAAATTGCTGTAAGAAAAACTGTGTAAAAAATTTCTCTTTGAAGTCTACAGCATGAATTTAACATCTTTGTCTAGAAAACTGCATTTATGCATACATAGTTTTCTTTCAATTCTATCTAATTTATTATTACAATTATGTACGTACATTTATTTAGGTATTATTTTCTACAGGAGCAGCAATATTTTAAAGAGATTTATGCATGTGTGTGTCACATGGGGGGGGGGGGGGGGCGGCGGGGGAATAGCAGTTGTACGGACAAAATAATAAACGCTTGTTTGAACAAAATCAACTATTCTTATCTGAAATTCGAAATGGAAACCATACTGCCATTAATAAATTATGTACAGTACGTCTGTGTGCAGTTTTAAGGATCAATGCGTACAACAAATTACCCAAAAATTCATACAAATGTTTTTTTTCTCACCAGTTTGACTCTGTGCGTAAATACAATGAATGGAATAATCAAACTTTGTCAATGCACACACACGCATACCTACGACCGCATACTGGCAGACATGCCCATGCATGCTCTTTCTATCCCAGCTAGCCTCTTATGCAAAAGTTTGGTAAAGATTATGATGACGTATATGCACCAGTTGTACGACAGACTACATTCAGTATTTTCTTGTCTGTTGCTGGTGTCAAGAATATGTTTGCTTATTACTTCGAGTATCAAGTCGGCCTTTCTAAGTGGCATCCCCAAGGAGAGTGTGTACATGAAACAATCAGCTAGATTTGAGGCTGAGCTTATTGCGCTTTCCGAAATGTGTTAGAAAGCTGTTTGGAAATATGTATATTGTAGACTCGTGTTCGATTTAATTGCCAAAAATGCTAGCTGGTATAGAGAGAACACTTGAATCAAACATGAGGTTTTGGTATGACAAATAGATAACCTATGGCGATCTCTTCTGGAGGGATATTTTATGACTCAACCTACCGAACTATTACCAATCAATTTCGATCAATCCCGCCATCACCTGTGGGTGTCACTTATATTTTCAGTCATTTATGATATTATTCATAGTCTTTTTTGATGTATAAACTCTTTTTGCTAGTCCTACTGATTGATCAGTGATTAGTGATATAAATACTCATTTTGCTAACATTATCATCAAAAATCTTCCGTATTGCTAGCTGGGTTTCTAACTGCATCAGTGTGTGAGTTAATAATGTAATATATTTCAATTTATTATATGACTTTATATATTATTCTCTCATTTCCATGCAGACTTTCGATTTATTGCAAACATTTTTGTTACAACCGAATGCTGCATGCAGTTTCCAAACTAATAATTAAGTATGGATGACCTAATTTTAACAGCAAACTATTAAATAAATTGTTTTAGAGTTTTCCATTGAAGAGAATGTCGGCTAAAATGCTAATGCATTCCTTTTTGTTGCCAATAAGCAGTAAAAGTGTGTTCGTAGTCAAATATGCAGTTAAAAAGGGGAAAAAGAAATTTTTCAAATGATTTTCAACTTAAACTTTATACATACATACAAAGATACAGGTGCGTATTGACTGTACTATTCAAAAAAATAAAAAAAATCCTAAAAGGTTAATAACCAAAAAACGATTATTGGCTTAACAAAAAAAAAAAAAAAACACAATTAACAGCCATTTTCACAATGTATGATTATGACTTAACGTTTAGTTTAACGACAACTTTTGTATGCCAAACTTGCCGTTAAAGTCCATGCTAATTTTTAGTTGTGCATTATGAAAAGTGACGTTAAAGCATGTTCGTCGGCGCAACTTTAAACCTGTAGTAAAATGATGTTTGGATGTAAATGAAGACATGTAGAACAATACAAAATCACAGCCAAGAACCAGTTTGATAGAAAATTATGTCCTTTAACGTCTAGTTTATTTGATCTTTTTTTTTTTTTTTTAATAATAATAAATTAAATTTTAAGGCTTAAGATCTGTGTTTTGTGTTTTGTGTTTTTGTGTTTTGCAACAAAACACAAATATTTATTTATTTCAATATTTGTGTTTTGTTGCAAGAAATTTTATAAAAAAGATCTTAAGCCTTAAAATGTTATTTATTATGAAAATTATGTGTATTTAAAACACCATATTTTTTTAACAATCTCTCAACTTGTTCACCACAAAATTCCCACATGTAAAGGGTCCGCCAAAAAACTTTTTTTTTTTTTTTTTTGAAAATGCAACAAAAAACTAGTGAATATTTTTTTAAATTTCTTTTTCTTTTATTTGAAAGTACAATCCTTCCGGTTAATAATGGAAATAAATTTACAACAATGAACTTAATTATTTATTCGCTAAGAGCCAATTGAAATTTATTACTTTAGGTTTAAAAAATAGACCTTAATGCTTTCTGTCTTTTCTCAGCCGTCTGTCTATATGCCGCCGACATTTCGTTGCTGATAAACAACTCATCAGTAGACTGAAAAAATCTGCAAAGAATATTTTGAAGCCCAACTACTTATTCCAAAATTCTCATTAACAAAATGAGAATCAGAAATGCTGAAACAAACATTTCATACAGAAAGCATTTTACGTTTTGCACCACCTTTATATGTGTTAAAGTGCTATAAAAAGTAAAGGTGTTGCAAAACGTAAAATGCTTTCTGTATAAAAATGTGTTTGAGCATTTCTGATTCTCATTTTGTTCATGAGAATTTTGGAATAAGTAGTTGTGTTTCAAAACATTATTTTTAGATTTTTTCACTCTACTGATGAGTTGTTTAGCAGCAACGAAATGTAGGCGGCATATGATGGCTGAAAAAAGACAGAAAGCATTAAGGTCTATTGTTTTTACCTAAATTACGAAATAAATTTATTCAAATGGCTGCCTCGGCTGGCCTTGCCTAGTAGCCTACACAATCGGTCCAATGTTAAAGCACATTATCGATTGTGTTCAGCTGTATTTCAGCAATGGCTTCACGAATATTGTCCTTTAAAGCGTCACTTGTCTCTGGCTTGTCACTGGCGTAACACTTATCTTTAATAATAGTCCAACGGTGTCAAATCACAGTTCCGAGGTGGCCAAACGACATCAACACTGCGGCTAATAATACGATCTTCAAAAATAGGGCGCAAAACATCGAGTGTAGCTTCGGCTGTGTGGCACGTAGCGCCGTCCTGTTGAAACCAAATGTTGCCAATATCCTTCCCTTCAATTTTTGTGAACAAAACTTCGTTCAACATGGCCCGATAACGATCGCCATTGACTGTAATGGCCACTCATTTTCGAAGAAAAATGGCCCAATTATGCGTCTGGACCAAAATCTGCACCAAACAGTGACTCGTTTTGGGTACGTCGGCTTTTCAAGGTATGCGTGCGGGTTTTTTGTGTCCCAAATGCGATGATTTTGCTTGTTTACATACCCGCCAAGATCAAAATGCTTCATCTGAAAGGATGATTTTTTTTTTTTTTTTGCAAGATCGGCATCTTCTGTAAGTCGATCGCAGGCCCACTTAGCGAAGCGTATACAAAACCATATTCGTTCAGCGCAACGATAAAATTAATTATCTGTCAAATCAGACGTGAGCTAATTGTTAACTTCACGAAATAAGCAGTAGTTGAAAAGACACGTTAGATGGCGAACCCTTTATATAATTTAAGCTATCACAAAAAGTATGATATATTTAAGCTAAGGGCAAAGCCCTAAAAGCAAACTGAGTGTCTTCCTTAAAAAAAAAAAATAAGTATGAAACAAAGCTGACGGTTAAGACGATGCTGCATAATAACAACTTTTAACGCGAATGTGTCTGTATTCCTCTTTGTAAAAGCAGACAACATAAAGAAGTTAAGGATTCTCTTCAACAAAAAAAAAACCCCCACCATATTCTTATTTTCAATTAAATAGTGCAAAGTCGTCGTCAGCTGGTGTCCAACAACAACAACAAAAATGTAAAAATAAATTTTTTAATTTTTTTTTTCGGCAGAAAGTTAAATGAGCAGAAAAATGGTGCAATAAAAGTTAAATGTGCTCGTCCTTTAAGTTGGCTTTTTGCTGGAGAAGAGAATGGTAAAGTATGGAAAATACAAACTTTAATTGAAAACATATGAAAATTGAGTGTTCGCTACAAAGTAAAATGATAATTAAGCAAATATGCACCAGCCATATGAGTCCAATAAAGTCTGTGAAGGAAATTTACTAATTAAAATATTTATGCAACGTTTGCAGGAAACTGTGTACGAACGTGAGCACTTGTCTTTTATTTCTTTACATGAACAACGGAATTCCAATGGTAGAAAATTAAAGACTCATATGTATTGAGTAAAAAAAAATCATTTAAGAAATCTCGTCATTTCTTTTTATTATCATAATATTGGTGGTGCTCAATTATGCATGGAACAAAATATTGGCCAAATGGTCGCCATGACCTTCAACCGATAGTCCAAATTTTTCATCACGCTGAGGCATAATTGAGGTGAGGTTCTATGTCGTTATTGCGATGAGCATTATCTCATCGTTTAGCTCTTGAATTGTGGCTGCCTTATCGCCGCACAGTAGACCATTTTAAAATTTGGCAGAAAAAATAAATTTTTTTGTTGTTACCGATTTCAAAGATACTAAATCATTTGAAATTAAATACCAGTAGACCTCGGGAGCTAAAAAAAATCTCATGTCTATTTGAACTACATCATAGCGAACGTGGTGCTCCAAAATGAAGTTTCCCAAAATGTTGCTGAAATTATACAAATCACAGAAAATATTAAGTCTTAAATAACCATAACTTTTTTGCTTAACAACACATTGAAATAAAACAAATTTTGTATTCTTACGTAGACTATTAGCTATAAGCGCAATAGAGAAAATGTTCTATATATTTCTTAAAAATTAAAAAAATAATTTTTTTTTTTAAATCCATATTACCCTAAATTCTTCTACTTAATAGAGCAAAATTGCTCCCCGTCAGAGCGCTTCAAAAAGATCTTCTACCACATTGTAGTCCAAACCCTTTCCTACACGGCTATATGCCATTGTATAGCCGTCAGGTTCCGCCCGTGTGCACCAGAGCAATATTTTAACGCCAAGTTCAAAAATTTTTATTCAAATTTTTGAATACAAAATTTTAACCTAATTTTTTTTTCAAGTTTATCTTTTTTTAAGTGCGAAATGAAGTTCGTATTCCGAGAGGAGTTGCTTCAACCCATTCGTGACCACACACCCAACCCTCTTGTTATTGTTGTTATTGGAACAAGTTGTTTGATTACACCAACTAAGCTTCAACTTTTTTACACTACTCCGGCCCCTTCTTAAACAATTAGAAACGGTATATCTCAACAACAAGAGCAAACCTAAAAAAAAACACACGGTAAGCACCACTGAATTCCGCACACCCAGATTAATTTACCCACTGGGTGCCCCGTCTCAAATTCACAATTCAAATTCCAGCACAAAAATTAAAAAAAAAAAATATTTAAAAACAAATATAAAAAATAAATAAATTTTATATACATATTTAATATTTAGTTATTTCGACCCCTTCTTCTCTTGTATTTTATATATTTATTCGAGCTTAAGGTCTTTTTTATTCAATAATTTGAGTATTTTTGTCAATATTTTTTTGAAAAAGCCAATCAAAACATTTTTCATTATTATTGTCCTGAAGAAGCTATCCGAAGGAGAGCGAAATATTGACAAAAATACTCAAATTATTGAATAAAAAAGACCTTAAGCTCGAATTTTATATACATATTTATTTGAGCTTAAGGTCTTTTTATTAGAGAATTTTAGTATTTGATTATTTTTGTCAATATTTCGCTCTCCTTCATCAGGATAATAATAATGAAAAATATTTTTGAAAAAAAACAAATAAAACGTTTTTCATTATTATTGTCCTGAAGAAGGAGAGCGAAATATTGACAAAAATAATCAAATACTCAAATTCTCTAATAAAAAGACCTTAAGCTCAAATAAATATATAAAATATAAGAAAAAAAGGTCAAAATAACTAAATATTAAAAAAATAAATAATTAAATATAAGAAATATAAAAATATATAAATAAAAAAACAAATAGCTAAACTGAAATTTGAGCACGAATCAGATAATTTTATTTTTATTACTTAATAAAGCATACCACCTTTCCAGCTGCTCCAAAAAAAAACCAACCTTTGGCCCCCTTTTCAACGGGGGCCACAGGTTGGAATTACCTGGTAATGTTTATATTTATATTTATTTTATTTTTTTTTTATTATTTTTTTTTTTTATTTTTTTTTTTATTTTATTTTTTTATGTTAAAAAAATTGCTATAGTTATATACTGCATGAAAAAGTGAGATGCTGCATATATGTATGTATGTATGTATAAAAAAATTTTATAATGTTTAGCACTCATTTTCATACTAAAATTCGGCAAAAATTTCAAATGTGTTTAATCCCTCCATAATTTTTTTTTTTTTTTTTTTTTGTACCGGCCGATTTTTACGCTCTATATCAAGAATTTAAGCTAAAAGTCCCATCTGCTAAACAGAAAAAAAAACACGTGTAAAAATTCCAATCTGATCAAAAGTTATAGATCTCGTTAAAATTGTCCACTGAGCGACGGCACTGAAATACAATTTTCACCAAAACACAGTTTGTACAAGTCCATGAGTAGCTTAAAAACTTTTAGTTGAGTTTGGAGATTTTTAGCAATACATAGTTGCAATTTTAGCGAGTTACAGAAGCAGCTGAGAGTAGCAATGGGATATGGGACATTTCATGCAAAAACTGGTCTGTTACGGCTAAAATGCTGCATAATGGATCTTTTCCGGTCTATTGGTTTTAATGGTAACAAAATAGTCCATCTTGTAAATGACACTGTAAGCAGTTGCTTTAAAATAAATGCCTGTCATTTTCAATATTTTATAAGTGCACAAGCACACACACACACACACACTACTCCATTTAGGTACTGCAAAAGCATGAAAACATACATATACGCAATTGCATATTTGTGTTGTTTTGTTTTGTTCTCTTGTGTTTCTGGTTCTTCTTCTTCTTGTTCTTCTGCTACTTCATTTTCTTAACTATACTTTTGCCATGAACACCCATTGTCAATGTTGGCATCGATTTTTTGCACAAAAACATACGGTACTTGTGCACTTCGTCATCATCAACAAACATCATCATCGTCGCCCAAAAAGATTCGTTCGTCGCAATGCTCCATCATCGTCATAATTGTTGTAGTTATTGTTGTTGTTATTGTTGTTGTTGCTTGTGCTCGTTCTGTGATGAAAATGAAAATTTTTGTGTTCTTCTCTGCAACAGCTGCAGAAGCAGCAGTAACAACAACATCCCATCAACAGCAGCATCAGCAACAACAAGAAAGCAAACAAAAAAGATGAACTCCATGAACAATAATAATAATAATAATAATAATGAAAGCAGAAAAAGGGTAAAAACTTGCCTTGAAGCAGCCTGCTGCTTCAGTTTCATTTTTTCCCTTTAATTTGAAAAGAAGTTGTTAAAATACACGCACACACACACACACACACACACACACACACAACAACTTGAAATAAAAACGAGAGCTCTTTTTTCTGCTTGAAAGCAGCAACAGAAAATCCCATAGCGAAAAGGTGGAGGAAAACTCTACACCAAAAGTTGGCTCTCAACTCTCATTTAAAGTTTTGTCCATTTTGAGCAGGAAACCGCTGCCAGACAACCCCCCCATGCGGCCCTGGAAAGTTTGTATTATTTTGAAAACAAAGCAGCTCTCTTAGAACAAACTGCAACAACTTTTGGTCTTGCAGTCGTCTTGAACAGAAGCAGTAAATCCCTATTGGACGATGTCTCTTTTGGTCTACAGAAAATGAAATGTGCTTTTTGTTCACACAAAGTGTGTGTGGACAACATACAACACCCAACATTTGTAAGAGAAAAAGCTTGTGTTAACTGACATCACAGTCTCGCTGAGCTTTCAAGAATTTATCTAAGCTTTAAGGGGCATTTAAAAGTGTTTGCAGATGTCTGCAAAGCATTATTTAAGGTTGCAGGGGAATAAAGAAGGCCTGTTTGATAAGGATATTGCAGTGTTTCGATGTTGTGAACGTGTTGCGTTTTTGAGTTGGCTTTTTTTTGTGGTCCTTAATTAAACATAAACATGATGACAGACATGTAAAATAAATTTTTGTGACGTTTTAGAATGCAACAATTGCGTAGAATGTTAAGCAAATTGAAAATTTTACATTGGCGAGGTGTGAAAGATGTTGCTTAGTGTTTTTTCCTTTTTTTTTTTTTTTTGAAGAGTTTTTTGTTGCCAAATATTGAACACATTATTCCACTACACAGAAGTCCTTGTCGATCACATTGACAGCCGACTTTTTCCATAACGCTTGTGACGCGTGCAAAAATAGAAAATACATCTGCTTCGCGCTTTACGCCTTGTGTTTTTAATTGATCCGTTTTTATTTTTTTGACTGCAGGAAAAATGTGCTATGTAGTTTTAGCATCATCGTCATCATATTTTTCACACCTGTTCCCCGGCAGCTGTGCAGCAATAAAATTGATAGACTGACCCCCCGCTATTTTGTCTTCAGCAACATTTTTTATAACAACATTCTTTCCCATATCGCTACTCCTTGGGGGGTGATCACCAGTGGAGTGGGCTGAACAAAAAGTTGTGCCAGGCATTCTCCAGGAAGAAAGATACTTCAACGACTATTTCAAAAACAACAAAAAAGCTTTTCTGCCACGCCTCAAAATACAGCTTAGTTAATGTTTTATAACGGGTTATCCATTTCGTGGTTTCAAAAGTATAGGACTGGAATTTGACATCTGTCAAACTAAGTTGTTAAAACAATTTTTTTCTCTTCTCAGTTGAAAGTCTGACATTGACGAAAGTTAACTGTCACACAACGCATAAAAATTATGAAAACATACCATATGTCTTTCAATAAAACATCATTTTCTAATAAGAAATCATTGAGATTTTGTCGTTAGCTGGTTTTCTTTATTCGCCTTCAAAATATTGTTTGTCTGATATCACTTTTGAAAAACTGGTACAAAAAGTATTTTGTAATTTAAATACATATTTTTGTTACACTGTATTTTGTATTTCAAATACCTGATGCTGGAATGCAGTATTTTGTATTTTAAATACATCGAAAAAAAAAGTATTTGTATTTTGTATTTTAAATACACAACTTTCATGTATTTTGTATTATGTATTTTAAATACATTAGAGCATGTATTTTGTCCAACATTGCTTGGTATGTACCCCAGCCAGCAAGTTTTCAACTTTGCGTTTCCGATTTTTCCTTAAAAATGTTGATCACTTCAAATTTATCACAAAAAAAAAGTCTGTCTTAATTTTGAGGAATTAAAAATCGAACTAGAGAGATCGATAAAATTATTAACAACAAAATTTTAATTTATGAATAAATCAGCTGCCGCAAATAAACATGGCCAATATCACATATGATTGTACACATACGTTTATGACCAAAAAATTTATATGTAAATTGAAAAACTTTGATAGATATAAATAAAAACATGTGACTCGAAAGATTAAAAAAACATAGGTAAAAACATGTGTTTTTTTTTTGGTTAAAACGTGTTTTAATCGTTAAAACAATGCTTTCACGATTAAAACACGTTGGTTCAAGAATTTTTTTTTTATTTTTTTTTTTATAACCTTCACAAAAATGTGTAAGGGTATATATAAGTTTGTGATTCCGTGTGTAACGCATTGGAAATGTGTAACGCATTGAAGACCCCATAAAGTATATATATTCTGGATCAGAATCGATAGAGATTACGATTAAGCGTAATCTCCGTCCGTCCGTCTGCAGTCGTTGAAATACCGGTTTGAGATAGAAACCTCATTCTCTCGCTAAACTGTGTTAAATCCCGGTAGTGGGGCTGCTATTGAAATTCAGTAAGATCGGTCCACGGATAGCCGGGATATATCCAAAAAAAAACCGGGGTTTGAAGGGTATTTTTGGACATTTTTTTGATCAAATTTTTGAAAAAACATTTTTTCTAAAAAGTTAGCCATATCATTTTTAATGCCTATTAGATCCCAAAAATTTAAGAATTTTAGAAATCGGTCCATATATACACGAGATATAGCGTCTCCCGATTTTTCCAGAAATCCGCTTTATAAGCCAAATAAAACTACTTTTGCCACCAAAAATCAATCAGAATGGTACATATAAGCTATTTAGAGGCAAAACTGGAAAAATTTTTGACATTGATTGGCCCATATACACTCGAGATGTAGCGCTTCCCGATATCTTCAGAAGTCGGTCCTGGAAGCCAAACAAAACAATTTTTTACACTAAAAATTTGTCAGAATGATACATAATAGGCTGTTAAGAGGCAAAATTAGAACACGTTGTATGCACCCCAGATAACGCTCCTCCCGGTTTCTCAAGAAGTCGCCTCTAAAGGCCAAATAAAACAACTATTGTAACCAAAAATCGATCAGAATGTAATATATAGGATGTTTAAAGGCAAAATTCGAAAATTTTTGAAATCGATCGGTATATACATATACCCGAGATATAGCGATATTGCAATAAATCGTCTCTATAGGCCGAATAACACAACTTTTGACACCAAAAATCAATCAGAATGGTACATATATCATTGTGAAGGGTATTTAAGATTCGGCCCAGCCGAATATAGCACTCTTACTTGTTTTATTTTAATAATAAATTTGCTACGGCTCTACTTTGCGACAGCCAAATATGAACAGCCATCAGTTAGAAAACACATTTTCCTGAAGAAGATACACAAAGGAATATCGATATACCGAATAATTTATCAATAAATAGAAAATATATTTAAAACATTTATACTGAATTACTTTTTCAGGCTTAAGTTCAACCCTTGGTTTGTCACTACTTTTAATTAATATCAATTAAGTAAAGAAAAGTAAAATTTAATAGCTAGGTGGACAAACGCCTGTTTCTGGGTAGCAAACACAATTTAATTTCACAATTTAGGCACAGCCGCTTAAACCACTCGACAGGCAAAGCTCACGCAATTTTACTTTCTGTTTGAATACTTACCGTCTAATTCATAAAAATTATAACAGGTTTATAAAGGTCTTATTTAACAGATTTTCCATACAAATATGTCAAATAACAGTGTTATAAACCTGTAATAATTTTTATGAATTAGGGGGTTAATTAACATTAACCAAAGTAATGATATTTTTGCAGTCTTGGACGATATTTTATCAGCTCAAAAGAAGACTGTTATTTTCAATGAAATTAAAATTTTCAGTAAAAAAAAATAAAATATATTTAGTGAGAATAAAGTGACCTTGAGCTCATTTATTAAACCAAATAAAGTTAAATAAAAAATCTAGAGTCACCACTAATGTGAACTTAATTATTTATTTGCTTTAAGAGCCAATTGAAATTTTTTTTTTCAGGTCCAAAAATGAACCTTTTCAAAAAATATTTGCTGTATTTTTCAGCTGTCTATATGCCGACGACATTTTCCGGTATGATCCTTATTTATTAACTCATATTTCATACAATCTCCTACAATATCATTCATTCTATCCTCATAATCTCGTTTGTACAAAGCCACCGTAGTGTTTAACTTATCACCACTGATGTTTACCAAAATGGCGGCAAAACAAAGTAGTATACGGACACCCTGTACTTAAAAAAAAATATATACAAATCTTGGTAAGCGACGGTAACACGTTGTATGCAGGTTATGAAGTAAAAAATAAAAGTATTTTTTTTGTTATTAATTTTAAGCAATTTTTTTATTGATATTGATTGATTATAACCAATTTTAATCAAACCCTCAATGGAAATTCGTTTATCTAAATTAGTTTTTTATTTGAAACTATAGTGTTTTCAAGTGCAAATCTTAGCAATGTGTTAATTGTTTCCATTTTTTAATGGAGCAGCTTGCGAGGAAGTCTTTCATTGATTCGCTGCAACACAAGTGCAGCGAATAATTTTGAACATGATTTTCTTTTAAAACTTAATTTAAAAGGTAATTCCATAATTTTGTAAAGTTTAGCAGTGAACTATAGAAATCTGTATTTAAATTTGCTGTGCATGCTTAAATTTGTATTCGTTTGAGCAAATAAGTTACAGGATAAAATATAAAAACGATAGAATTTTACTACAAAGTTTTTTTCTGCAGTTTCTCGCTGAACTTTTTTACCATTTTCATTTCATTTTTTTTTTTTTCTTCTCCAAGGTTTGTGTTAACTTGTTAGTAAAAGTGCGTTTGTTTATAGTTCATGAATAAGCCATGAATTCTGAATATTTTGCTTTTGGTTAAAAAGTTTTGCCTCTTTGGTTTTTATTTCGTAAAACTACTCCCGGCAAATAGTGAAGTTCAAGACAAAGTCAAAGAGATTTCCACTTCATCTTGGCAGCATTTTTAATGCCCGCAGATTTTTGGTTTTATTTCTTCTCTTTAGCGGTTTTATTTTTGCGTTTAAATTTGTTTTTACAAATAATTTATGAGCCACCAAACTGAAGGTGAATTAAGTGACCGAACAGCATTTGAGAGACTAAAGTTTCGTAAGAGGAGTTTTTCTTATTCGTTTTTTTTTTTTGTTAATTAAAAAATTAGCAATATAATACAAGTAAGGTAAGCAAAAAAAAAAAAAACGATAAAGCCACTTTTACCAGCGCAATAAATTCTTAAAGGATCAATCAGGCAGGAGACCGCATTTATTTCATCGGCGGAATCAGCGGTAAAAACAGTTTGAAAGTGCGTTTCAATAACTTTCAATAATATTTAAGTATGATTGAAGTTGAGTTTCAGTCAAAACTTTCCTTGCTGATAAAATTTAATTACCTGAAAACTGATTCAGCCAGTTAACGGCAAAGCTGTTGTGTTTTGTTGTTGAAGTGAGGAAAAATGTGGCTGTGAATGGTTTGTTAAACCATTTCGATTTTATTTGACCGCATAAAATTAAGCTCCCTCAAAAACTTCAAATAGATTTATTGCTTCTCTGTTGAATGAAAAATATAATAAAAGGTGGCGTTTCCTGATTTTGTAACACAGAACTAAAGCCCGAGTACAAGTACAAATACTTATCTAAAGGACATAAGCCAGCTCGTCCTTTTCAACAAGGTGGTGGTGGTGGTGAGTGCTGTGAAGTGCTTGTGCTTGTTGTAGTTGTTTAATGTGTTAAAGCTAAAACTTCTTATAAACTCAAGCAATATTAAATAATGATCAAATCGTTTGTTATAGAACAATAAGAGAACAAGAAACAATATAAAAAAAATGTAGCTAGAAAACGTTTGTGAAAGCAGGGGCGAATATAGAAAGTTAAACGGCAGCACCTTCTTTAAAAATTTAAGGAAATACCTACATTCACATGCCCCAAATGTTACCAACTGAACTGATTATTGAATTAACTGCAATGCAAGGTGTTTTGTCACGATTTTTCTGCGGCAGCATGTTGGAAAGTTTGGACAAGTTTGCTGTTTTGCGGGTTATCCATTTTGCGATTGCAAAAGTGAACGTAAATAAAGCACATAAAAAAGATAAAATTTGATTGATAAAATTTTAAATTAAAATTAAATTAAAATTTTTTAAAGATAAAATTTTATTATGTAGAGGGACACCCTCTAGTTTGAAAATCAGCTATAAATTTTGAGCCGTGATGGATAGAAGATTGAAATTTACATGGTGGCAGATACAACAGTAAATATTTTTATGCCGCCAACATTTCGTTGATGCTAATCAACTCACCAGTAGACTCGAAAAATCTTAAAAGTATAGTTGAAACCCAACTATTTCTTTTAAAACTCCCATGAACAAAATGAGCATCACAAATATGAGCAAAGAAATCTCTATTACAGAAAAATATGTTTTCTTTTAAAATTTTCCGAGTCTACTGATGCGTTGATTAGCATCAAGGAAATGTCGGCGGCCTATAGGCGGCTGGAAAAGACAGAAAACATTAATTAGGCCTGTTTTAGGACAAATACCAAATACAAAAAATAAATAATAAATTTAGTCAAGTATGAGGCTGGCTCGCACACTTAGGGTTCCGTACGTATGTGTAATGTATGTATGGAATGGCATATGTAAATACATACATATATTAATAAAACTATTTTTTAAAGCTTTAGGTCTTTTAATTTTCTTTATTAAAAAAAATAAAAATAATGAATACATATATGGTATAAATGTCATCTCTCTGTTTTTACAGCTTCAGAGTTACGTTTAATTGCTACTTTGTGTTGTATGCGGACGCCTAGTAGTTTTCGATTTGTTGTTGTTGTTATTTGCTGTTGTAAGGCTTCTGGGAATACATATACTGTGCGAATTTCGGCTCTCTATCTCTTATGGTTCGAGAGTTATAGCTGTTGCTGGACATTGTAAAGGGACACCTGGTAGTTTTACAGTTGTTGCTGGTTTTAGCAATTGTTGTTGTGGAGCATATGTGAATACAGTAAAATCCCGGTTTAACGAATGATATAATGTTCAGACCTTTCGTTATACCGAGATATTCGTTATATCGAACAATAATTTTTTATCTTAAAATTTAATAAAAGACGGTGGTCCGCAGTTTTAAAAACATCAAAATTTAATTGTATTAATAACTTAAAACTTTAATTGATATTTTGATGTGTATTTAAGATTTGTTTAATTTCTAATATGAAAATTCATTAAAAATCATAAATGTACATATTTACTTATATTTGGATGCTATTAATATGTGTAGGTTTATTATTACATTTCATTCATATTATTAATTTCTTAAGAAATCGACATCTCGTTTTCACAATGAACCTACCAAAACTACTGAAATTTTAAGGAAAAAAGCAACGCATCACACGCGTTCTTTCAATACAAAGCAAAGAAGCCAAAAACACCCACAATCTTACGATTCTGTAATGAGTTTTAAATGTATTTTGCTTTGTCATTCGATAAATCGAGATTCTTTTTTTTTTGCCATTCGCTATATAAGGCAGTTAATGTAAAAATTTCGGCATTCGTTATATCGGATATTCGTTAAACTGAGTATTCGCTATACCGGGCTTTGACTGTATATATGTTGTGCAAATTTCACCCCTCTGTCTCTCACGGTTCGAGAGTAACGGCGAATTGTTACTTTACTTTGTATAGGGACACCTGGTAGTGTCTTGTTGTTGTTCTTAGTATTTGTTATCGTAGGCCATATGTGAGTACATATATTGTGCATATTTCATCTCTCTGTCTCTTACAGTTTGGGAGTTACGGCTAATTTTTACTTTACGTTGTATAGGGGCACCTGGTAATTTTCGACATGTTGTTGTTTTTAGCATTTGTTGTTGTAGGGCATATGTAAAAACATATATTGTCCGAGTTTAAGCTGTCTGTCTTTTACTGTTTAGCAGCTACGGCTAATTGTTACTTTAGGTTGTATAGGGACACCTGGTAGTTTTCGTAGGGCATTTCTGTATGGCATCTGTAAAGACATACACTGTGCAAATTTCAGCTTTCTATCTTTTACGGTTCGAGAGTTATAGCTAATTGTAACTTTTCGTTGTATGGGGCCACCAGGCAGTTTTCGACTTGTTTTTGTTGTAGCGGCAAGGTACAACAACATCCTGTGAATTTCAGCTCTCTAGCTCTTACCGTTTCGGAAAATGGACGCTGTTACGGACGGACGGACGGACGGACGTACTACTCTCGGTAATAGGGTTCCGTTTCACTCTGGTGAGTACGGAATCCTAAAAAGTTAAAAACAAAAGGGCTCCAAATACCAGGGTTACCCTTTGTCTAGCACTTGCACGGTAGTAGGGAATCATTGCTATGCGAATCAGTCTCGTACTTGACGAAATTTATTTCATTTGTTACACCAAATTTTCCTTATAAAAAAACGGAGAAATCGTTCAACATTTTCCACCGTTTTGAACAGAGTACTCACCTTTATAAACAAAAACTATACTTAGAAAAAGGAAATAAATTAGAAATTTTAAGTGACCAAAAATACATAAGGGTGTATTTTTTCTTTAAAGGCTCTTTAGTAAAGGGTTGATTTTGTCTAGTCAGTCATGCTCCACTCCATTCTCTATCATTATTCTTATAAACTGGTTCAACTAAATAGGACAAAGTTATGGTTTTTTTTTTTGCTGTTTTATTGTTTATAGTGGAAAAAAAGAGGTCATATTTAATGAGCTGCCTGTGGGATGGTCGCCATCACCATTTCACCTCTGAGTTTCATACACAATGTCCTGTATATTCAGCCTTAGCTTTTTAGCATAATGTAAAAAACTCCCAGCCAGAAAAGCTTAAAGTTTCTATTACAAAATGCGGCACGCAATAGTCTTGCGGAATACCTCTTTTAATGTTTCTTGGCTGAATGAAATTTATGACAACACCCAATACCATCATTATTAAAAATTAATGTGAAATGGATATTTATAATTGAGGACATTTTAACATGTTCTCAGTTTTTGTTTGTTTGTTTCTGAATTATAGAATTTTGATTTCTTTATTTGATATCAATTGCAAACAAAGTATGAAGTGAAAGCAAAAAAAAAAAGGAAAACGAGCACAAAACACAGGATGCCAAAAATGACATTAACAAAATACCTTTAAAAGTGGTTTAATGATGTTTGATTGGATTTTCAGAAGTCAAAACACAACATTTTTAAACTTGAGCTGCACATTTGTTCGTTTGTAATGCTGCTTGTGGTCGACAATCAAATTCCTAAATAATTGAGAGGCCAACAAGCAGCCGCTTATTTTTGTTTGTTTTTGCAGCAAAAACAAAACAAACTTTTGTCAAGCCGAAATATTTACTTAGTGGTGGTTTTCTAAGAAACGGCCATTCAGAAGACATCAATACTTCCTAAAAACAAAACGCCTGTTTTCTTATTTATTTTGGAAAGTTTGAGACGAAACTTTGAAAACGAAAAACAATAAAAGAGAAGTAAAACATGACTTAAATAAATATTTTAGTAATGAAATGTGCGTACATACATACATACATATGTACATATGTTTATGAGGACAACAATTTTAGGGACCATTTAATTGCTTGCAACCATTTATAGGGAAACAAACGACAGAAGAAAAATTTTACAAATAACTAAATGACATCAATTTTTCGAATAATTTCAATTTTTTATCGCTTTTCTTTCTCTGCAACATGTCTGTTTTGGGTTTTCGTTATTTGTTGCATCATGTTTCTTTTTTGTTGCTTTTTTTTTAATTGCAATACATTTTAATTAAAGTTATTCACTCAATACCGCTCTGTTCGCAACAGTAATGGCCGTATAAATAGATACCTCGATTATCGATTGAAACGACATTCGAGTTTGAGCCATGAAATTTTTTGAAAATCGTTCAGTGACTTTTTGTTAAACAAAAGCTGGATTGGTCTGTAGTTCTAAAGGGCGGCTTAGACGGTAAGATTTTTGAGAACGAACATTTGTCAAAGAAGACAAAAAGCTTAATAAACCTAAAATATTTATTATGAATAAGAACTTTTATAAATTGATATGAACGGAACGCCTAAGAGTATGCTCTTAATTTATAGTGCTATTTTTATTAACAAATCTGCACGATTTTTTTTTCCAGTATATTGTTTTTATTTAGTTCAAAAATCTTTCATAAAAAACCGCAAAATCAAAAACAAAAAAGAAAATATACTACACATAAAGCAAAAAAAAAACACACACACACACACGAATATGTGTACTACATACGTACAGATGTGCCAATGTATGTGTGCTTAATAAAATATTTATATTGCGGTATAAAATATGAAAAATTTTACATATTCCAAAAATATGGGAAATACACGGAAGTAAAGTAAAAAGTATGTAACGTTTTCCCTGTGTCAGCTTGCAAAACTGAAACGTTTGTATCCATAAACATTACGTACACACACAAACAAACAAACACACCTTCATAAGCAACCCAGCAAGCACAACATTAATGCCGTTTTCTTTTCTACACAATTATTTTGCACTCTTTTACCAAAATGCCACTTTTAAGATTTTAGTAACTCTCAACTTTAAAAGAAAATGCCACCACAAAGCTGAGTAATTAAAAAAAAACCCTAATAAAACAATTCCCTTCAGAATTTCGACTGACATACAAAATTAAAAATGTTGTCCTTTGCTGTAGAAACGCAAAATATAATCCTTAGAAAAATGAAATAAAAATTTTTCTACAGCCGCACTCAGTACCGTAACGCTTCATCAAACTTTACTCTAAAGATGATTGAAACAGAAAGAGCGTGTGATCCTTTTGGTGAGAAAACATCTTGATCAAGGCAAGTTCACTACAATGTGAATTGAATCTCGCTTCTGGAAAACTATTAATCGTTAAATTTTTTCTCTTTGTGAACATAAGTTTGGCACCATTTTTTCTAAAGAAATTGGGTGTTGCGAAAATTTTTTGGTTTTAATAGTGTTTGAAAAACAAAATTCGATTTTTGCTTTTTTAATACAATACATACAGTGCAGACATTAACCCCCGATTTTCGACTTGGGATTTAAATACAAAATTAGTAAATTTTCCTCAAAATTTAAGTTGGATTTAAAATAGCTTTCTGTTTTACACTCTAAAATTATTTTTGGTAATTAATTATAATAAAAGTACGGCAGCACAATGTAAGTGTCAAAAAATTATCGATAACTCAATGAAAAACAGCTGTTTAAACAAATTGGGGAGCAAGTGAAGTTGTGAAAAAGAAAGAAAATAACAAATTGTTTTGTAAAAATTATTAAAATGAGTAGCAAAAGTGACAAAAAGGACTCCCCAATTTCACTGCCACAGAAGTTGATTACCTTCTGGAAATAATAAAAAATCAAATTATGTATGAAACAACAAAAAAAAAACATGTGCAATTTTCTTAATTTGCAGAACAAAACCAAACTGTCAAAATCATATCGCAGTACGAAAAACTTAAATCGATTTTAAATGGGCAAGGCAGGCCGTTTAAGTTTGATTTAAATAACAACTGTTTGACTCAATTTTGTATTTAAATCAAATGGAAATTGAAATGGCATTCAGACTATTATACAAGTATAAATACTTTTATCGAGTTTTGTGAGATGAAAGAAAGTCTATTTAGATTTCTTGCGACTGTCAAAAAGTCTAACGTAAATTACATTTTAAATTACATTCACAGCATCACACTTCAAATAAAATAAAAAATTTGAGTAGAAAAGAAAACAGCTGTTGCATATGTATGTACATACGTTAATCATACATACGTTTAATCACTGAATAAACGTGCCAACATAAAACTTTACACGGCGGCAGAAGAGCAATTCCATGTTGGCGGTGGACATGCCGGCGCTAAAAAGTATTCAGCAGCTAAAATAATAGTTATGTAAAACAAAACCAAATTGAATAACACAAAAATATTTTATCTTCTAAGTACAGCCAGAGCAAAATACATTTGTATACGGTATCCAAATTCCAAACTTCGAACCCTTGTATAACGAAATCAAATAGCATCAGTGACGGCCCGCCATCGGCTGGCTAGTAAATTTTTCAACAGCTGCTTGTGTTAAAAAAAACGGCCCTGATCGAATGAAATGTATTATCGTTTAGAAAAGTTTCAAAAAACGGTGAAGTCTTATGGGATGTCAATTTTTTATCGTATTATTTTTCGTTTTCATAACACATTGCATTCACACCATCACACTTGCACGTATTATTTGAATTTTTGGCCGGTATTAATACACAGTATAATAGTCTGAATTGCCCTTAAGCACTTTAAAAGTTATGTATGTGTCCTAAACACTATGAAAACCAAAACATTTTTATCGCACAATTTTTCTACCATTTGCTTCTAAAGATTTACATAGAAGCAAATGGCCACAACTTTTTTGTGGCTACTTAGTTCACTTTTATGAAATTGCCTTGGATCTGGATACTAAATTTGGAGCAAAGTGAACTGGGTAGCTTCTTGCATCAAATGGCTTTCAGATGTCACATTTTTTGGTGGCGTCTCCACATTCTAAAGGTTTGCGGTGGCAGAAAGTCTTTGTGATAAAAATTTCTTTGTTTTCGCAGGGGTTAAGGCACAAATATTACCTTTAAAGAGCTTAGCAAATATTTAGACTTTGACAACCTTCACTTGGACATTTTACACTAACAAAACGCTTGTGCTGGTTTGTGTGTGCTGAGCAATGAATTTTTAAATTCTAGTGCACTTGCCTAGTAATAAATTCACCCAGTTTTAGAGTTCAAAAATTTTACCTTTGAACTCGATGCTGCCTCAAGAGCCCAGAAAGGGGCTGGCCACCTCTGCCTTAAGTTTGCCGGTACACTTTTCCTGCTGATATTCCTAAAAGTTTGAGCAATGAGAGGTATTCATACAAAGTTTTGTAGTAAATTAATTACTTGAAAATAATTATAGTCTCAATTGTGGCCTTTACACTCATAATCGTTTGCTGGGAAGTCATGTGTGTAAATATATTGAATATTACACCGGGTAGGTTTGTGTGGACAAAAATTGTTCGTTATTTTAACGTAGAGTTTATTTGATCTTTTCTTTTATTTTGATAATAAATTAAATTTTTAAGGCTTAAGATCTTTTTTATAAAAAATATTCCTGAGGAAGCCAACAAATTGCGGGCGAAATATCGAAATAAATAAATATATTTGTTTTTTGTTACAAACATTTTTATAAAAAAGATCTTAAGCCTTAAAAATTTAATTTATTATCAAAATTGTTCGTTATTGTTCCATTCACTATTCCATAACTTTTGGTAGGACAAAAAAAAAGTTTCACTACCTTATGTCAAAAAAACAACAATCATTTTCGGGGCGTGCGTTTTTTTATTTTTGGAACGAAGTTCCTTAACGCGACTTGCTTTCGTCACAAAAGAGTGTGAGCTGTTTATATGGATTGGTGTATCTGTCAACAAACAATTGTGTATGATGGGCGGTGTCTCCGCTGCTGTCAGCGGAGTCACCTACCAATAAATATTAATTAGTTGTGAAAACGGACACTACCAGTTGCTAGATGTCGCTAAAGTAAAGTATGTCACAATAAAACACAGCAACATTAAAAAATTGGCCAACAGTTGCTTTTCTTCATTTTGTAGCAGATTGGCAAAAAAAACACTGCATGTGTGAAAAGTAAAAACTAAAACGTTTCAAAAATTTAAAGAATCATAAAATTTAAAAATTTCAAAAGCAACACAAAAAAACATACAGATATCACCTTGTATTACATTCAAATGAAAAAAAAAACGTAAGGAACTTCGTTCCTAACGGGGGTCCCCCGACCGTTTTTTTTTGTGCTTTTGTATGGGCGACCCCCTAAAGGGGACATCGTAAAGGATTGTAGTGTTAAAAGAAAATATTAGGAAGAAAAAATTATTAGCGCTTGGTCATACATTCGACTTTACTACGAGAACCCTGGGGCAAGTAAGTGCAATATGGGTCCCTAAAGGAGTCAAATTTATGGCCAACCCACAGTAATGTTTTTTTAACAACCCTTTTTTAACACACTGATGCCGTGCCACTTCTCTTTTAGGGGGGCTTCCATACAAAAATAAAAATAATTACAATAAAAATAAAAATAGTTCAAATAGAATTTCTTTGATATTTCAAAGTGATTTTGATATGTCATGCCAAATCGACCCGCCTTAATATATACGATATGCACCTATAAGAAAAACAAACTTAAAACCTTGTTTGTACCAATGTGTAGTGCAGAATTTGGTTATTTGAATTTTGTTGGCACACACACACACACACACACATATTTATGCAGTAAATCTGTGATGAGTTTCAAATGTCAGTCACTGATCTCTGTTCGGTTTCGTTTTATATTTATTTTTTGTTCCTTGTAAAGAGTCAAGTCAATGGACGCCTAAAAATTTTGGGATGGGTAAGTGAATTTGTTTTATGATATAAAAATAATGTGGCATGCCACAGAAATATACAAAGTGCATAATATGTTTTCATAGTAAAATTAAACAAAAAGCCATGCCTGAAAACGGGGTAGTGGCAGCAACCAAATGTTTGAATAATACTGTCAAAACTAAATATGTAAATAAAAATAGATTTAAGTGAGATTCTGCTACTTTATAGTATTTTTATACTCTTTGCTAAAAGGTTATACACTGATTTTTTAAAACGCCATTTTCTGCAGAAATTGGGCAATTTATTTACCTTAGTTTTGAATTACTCAGTTTTTAACCATCTCTTCTTGCACGGACTCAAAATGACTGAGATATTAATTATGTTTTCTTGAGTTTGAGGTCACTGTTTTCAGTTTTATTTTTTTTTTTGGCGTAATTTTCAATATTTCGGTAGTCCTTTGTGTTTTTTGTTCGCCAGGAAAAACAAAGACAATTTTCCTGACAAAGTGTACCTTTGAAGAAATCATAATTAATATTTAAACAGCAAGTCGAAAAATCGAGATAAAAAAAATGAATTGAATTACTGAGATATTAAAAGCATAAATTTTCAATAATTTTTTTTGGTACCAAAAATAGCGGAAACTTAGTAAAAGAAATGTGAATAACAAGTTTTCTTCTGGATTTTATAAGTTTTCATTATTGATAAAATTAATAAGATTTATTACACGAAAATAATAAGGAATCTGTGTAGAAAAATCTTCGATTCATTATGCTGGGACACCGCTCAGCCTAAAAGCGTTTCATAGAGAAAATCCTCTTGATGCTACAGGAGGTCCGGCAAAAAGGCAGCCAACAAAGAATTGCGGCCATTTTGATAAACATTGGTCTTGATAAATCAAAATATTTAGCAGTCTGGAAGTAGAAGCGTGGCAAAGTTATTATGGAAAAATATTCGGCAAACCAATGTGTTTTATTCGTTAATTTATTTTATCAAAGTCAATCATCGACTACTGAGACGTGAAGATAGTTATGTGAAATTTTCGAGAGTAACAACGTGTCAACAAGACGCACTATTTTTTGTGTAGTGAATGATTTCGAAGGAAGAGGGAATGTAGCTGATAGACCCAATCATGGACCACAATGTATTCATATTCCACAGAACTTCGTGGCTTCTGTATGGCTCAATAAATCGCAGCACATTTTTAAGCTTGAATCTGTTTAATTTTTATCACTTTTAATTGCAACTTTCAAACAAAACCAAAAAAATATTTGCAGACAGAACGAAAAAAAATTGTTGTCAGCTGTTTTCTTGATTGTGACTTGATACTCTCTATGGAAAGCAAAAATTGTCATCAAGTGATGCTTAACTGTGATCATATATCACAGTGAAAAAATCTTGATAGCAAAACTTGATCGTGTAACTGCAGTGTTACATTGTAATAAAGCAGCGTTATGTTTTACACAATAACCTTAGAAAGCATGTCTGGCCACCTTAGTTAATATGCATAAATTTTTATCCTGAGGCTGCATTCGTTTGTATTACAAATTAAATTTATAAAATATTTTATGGTAAATTTTTTCTAAGCCAAAGTTATAGTTGTAGACTATAACAAAAAACAACATTTTGCTAAACTAAAGCAGAAAAACAAAACAACTATTGTGAATGGCTGTGAATGGTTGTGAATGGTTGATTGGTTGCTTGTGTGCACGAATATTTTGTTACTATACATTCATATATCACAAATATATTTAGTTTTTGCATAATTTCTGGCAAAATGCCAAATTTATTTTAACTATTAGCGGTTTATTTTTTCACACAACACAATTTTTAAAACACACGCGTACACAAACAGACAAATACAGTGACAATTCTAACACAATACCCATACAGGTGTACACAAGTGAATATACAAAAGACTATACATATTTGTATTGGAATACTTTACAACCAAAAAAAAAGAATAATTTAGCAACAAAAAAAAACAAACAACTTTTGTTGTTTGTTAGAATAGAAAATTGAAATGGCTGAGCAACGGGAAAACTCAGAGTACCTTGTTAATTCAGGCCTTAATTAAGACTAATGGTGGTGTTTTGTAGCTTCAGCAAGAAGTTGTAGTGTCGAAAAGTAGTGAAACAAATTGTCCCATTGTTTGTCGAAAAGTAGTGAGGACAAGGTGTGTCAGGACATACATATGTAGGTTGTAAGATAGCAAAAACGTCGTTACGTTAAAATATGAAGTCATGATACTTTTGTAGGGATGGAGTCCAACTCAACCGCACAGGAAAGCCGAGAAGGCATCAGCCCTGGCACACAACTGAGCTCAACCAAGGGGTTGAATGTGAGGCCGGACAAAACCGAAATTAGTCTATTTACAAGAAAGGCAAAGACCATATGACGAGCCGTGCTTTCTTGAAAGTACAATATATATTTCCGACAGGATGAATATCTTGGAATCATCTTGGATCGGAAATTCAAATGGAGATACCACATAGATGAAATGGTCAATAAGGCTCATATAGTATGTTAGTCAATCTGTAAACGAGCCATAGGCACAAGATGGGGGCTGAATCCACAGATGACGCACTGGCTTTATAGTAGCGGTTTTAGGCCGATCATGACCTACGCTTCTATATAAATGCAACATCAAAACGATACAGAAAGTTCAAAGAACCTGCTGTCTTGGTATAACGACACTAACCAGAACGAAGGAAGCCATATTATCTGTACAGCCAATCGGAATGAAATGGCGACGCCAGGACCTGTGAATATATTTACGGATATTCAAATGGCCATTAGAGCGATCTCAGCTGAGCGTATTAAACCGCAAACAGTTTGAGACTGCAAAAATGCTAACTAACAGTTACCCGACTCATGGTGAACCGTGCATCATATGGGTGCCAGAGAATGCGTGCATAACTGGAAATGAAAAAGCAAAGCTCACTTGCTTTCAGAGCCAGAGAGCTAAATAACATAAGCTTGGTATACGCGCAACCTTTCGATCTGAGCTAAAGAACTGGGCACGCAGAGCCCATAGAGCACCGCGGTGAATGAATTGGTAGAGTTGCCTACTAAGATTCGTCCCCGAGGTCGCAGGTTCGATTCCTACTGAATGTTCTGGGTGTTCCTGCAGACAAGCAAGAAGCTTCGCAGTTTTGTGTTTGTTAAAAAAAAATTTAATTCTCTGTAATAACGAAACCGTGGGAATCAATGTAAGAATTCTGGGGGGCCGACCCAGACGAAGAAAACTAGGGGGATTGCCAAGATTCAGCAAGCCCAAATTAAGTAGAATAATGGGAGTTATGACAGGTCACTCTCAACTGTTGGCAAATCTTAACAGCATAGGAATAGCGGCAGGTGATGAATGTAGAGCATGTGGGGAGGAGAGCGAGACACAAGAGTACTATTTATACCAGTGACCCGCCTGCTCAAAAATATGGTCCCGATATCTTGGAAACGACACCTTACCAGACATAATCCAATCACGGGACATATGCTGGACGAAATTAAGGAACTTTGTGAATGACATGGAGTCCCTTGGGCCGTTGGGTCAAACTGTTCATAGTTAAATCCAAGGAGCGCACAACAAGCCTGTACGGGCTTAAGTGTATGACGCAAGACATGGGCAAACAAACTCCTCCAATCAATCTTACTTATGTTAAAAATATTGGCAGGTGTAGTGATGAAAACGTCAGCACCAAACCAGTCGATCATGATCAAAATTTTGAAAACGCGAAAAAGCATTAGCGTTTTTCTTATTCGCGACTATGTAGAGCGAATGTCAAACTTTTTATAGAAAAAATTTTACATTTATTTTAGTATATACATATATGTATATATTGAATAGGTAGGGTGGACTCCTTCATCCGTTCATCAGGCTAGTTCAGGGTAACACAACGGGACCTTTTTAGGACCCAAGTGAGCCGGTCTCATCACCGGCGGCCCGCGTAACATAGTAACGTAATATAGTAGTATATTACATTTATTTTAGTATATACATATGTATGTATATCATTTTCTTAAATTTAAAAGGCACGCCAATACAAATTTTATTTGCTGAGAATAAAAATTCACGGGAAAAGTGTAATATTTAAATTATTGATTTTTGTTGGTGGATGGTAATTTCGCTCTTTGAAGATTTCGTTGGATTTTAATTTTTGCGTTGTGGTGGGAGAAGAAGCGAATATTTTACGTAGAGAAAAAAAATATCCTTTGGTTTCCATCATACTGGGAGATTTAACTGATTAGGTGCTTAGCTCCCATCTTAGTAATATTGGCAACAATTGTTCTGTCTGGCTGTACATTATCTCTAGTAAAAGAAGCTCCCCCCTACAACTTAAGGCACACGCCTTTTTTATGATATCATTCGGAAGTGGACAGAACTTTGCAACGTCTAGGGAACGAATATAGAGGCCTCCCCTAGAAGTCATCCAACCTTTATACTTTTACCACTGTGTAGCTGCCTGCCATGCTTCATGCACAAGCACATAAGCACTATATAAGTACTATACCTGTGTATGTATGAGCGTTTGATCTGTTTTAAAAATTAATTATTGTTAATGTTGGAAAAAAAAAATAAAGATTACATTAAATTGCTTAGAATTTAGATATTCGCCAGCATTAGCTGATATCCAAAAATTTATGAGCAACCATATCATTAATTTATATTTTTATTTATAACGTTTAAAATGAATTGAAAAATAGATTCACATAATTATTGCGTTTTCAAAACATGCATGAGCATGTGCATGCGTGTTGGCGCTTGTTCTTTTGTTTTTGAATATAGAAAAATTTTGTGTGGAAAAAAATAACACATTTAACAATAAAAATTGTGCATTTTGTGAAATATTATTTAAATAAAACGTGCTGATAAGTGTTTAAATTGTTAACGCCCTGAAGCTGGGGAAAATTTAAAATTTTTTGCTAAACATATACATATGTATATAGTTTCAAACTTGAAATCCAGAATAAAGCTTAGATTCCTTGGATTTTTATGTGTATATGTTTCAAAAAAAAATATATACACACAAAAATATGAGCAATTTGAATTTACAGATAAAAACCCAACCGACTTCTTAGTCAAAAGTGGGGCAGTTAGGTTCTTTATAGATCCTAAATCGTTTTAAGAATAGCATTCTACGAAAATGGAAGGAGTTTTATAGCCTTGCTGTATACTGTAGAGCAATAAAGGGCATGCGGCAAGCAAAAAGGTTAACAGGTCCCGACAGAGTAAAGTCCGACCATATTGTAAAGTTGGGCAGAAAGCTTACGAGGGTTGCCTTTTACATGGCGGAATCAGAGAACAAAAACAAATAAGCTGTAAGCTACACCAGAAATGGAACAAAACACGAAAAACAAATATTATTTCAGCTCTTACTTTCTTATGACCAGTATGTACATAACTGCTATTTTAAATTGAGGTGTTTTTTTTTTTCTCATTATACATATGTATGTATATTCCATCAAGCTCAAGTTCTTTCCATATTATTTTTGTGATTTATATTAATTAAATAAGACAAAGAAGTGGGTGGCTGAGTGGCATGATTGTCGCTTTAGAAACATGAGCCCCTGAGTTAAAGGACTGGTGATGACGAGCAAGTGTGGCGGTTTCGAAACGACTAGTTGTCCACCCGGCTAAATGTCTGTGATGTCTTCTTTGTTTCGTTTGATTAATATTAGTCGCAAAAATAATATAGAAAGAAATTGAGCCTGATAAGCTTAATACAAGCACAATTAAAAAATAATAATTAATTTTGCTTCTTTTCGCTCATTTTTTTATAAAGCTTCTTCAGGGGTTGTGCCCCTTATTATTGCAATAAATCGAATGTACGCAAATAAATTAAATGATTACTGCAAATTAAACAAATTTGTGTATCCGGGGGAGGAAGAAGTATTTTAGAAAATACAGTAGAAACAATTTGTGCATCTCGTGGAGGTGGGGTTTTCTATGCAGTTTTTTGGTTTTGAATATTTGTCAAATTACAAATTATACGGGAAAGTGCCGGCAAATCAGCAAATGCAGGTCGTTTTGTGGTCTTCTTCTCTAAATTTTTCCGTTTTCAAATTTTGTGAGAGAGAAGTATTTTAGAAAATACAGTAGAAACAATTTGTGCATCTCGTGGAGGTGGGGTTTTCTATGCAGTTTTTTGGTTTTGAATATTTGTCAAATTACAAATTATACGGGAAAGTGCCGGCAAATCGGCAAATGCAGGTCGTTTCGCCGTCTTCTTCTCTAAATAATTCCATTTTCAAATTTTGTGAGAGAGAAGTATTTTAGAAAATAGAGTAGAAACAATTTGTGCATCTCGTGGAGGTGGGGTTTTCTATGCAGTTTTTTGGTTTTGAATATTTGTCAAATTACAAATTATACGGGAAAGTGCCGGCAAATCGGCAAATGCAGGTCGTTTTGTGGTCTTCTTTTCTAAATAATTCCATTTTCAAATTTTGTGAGAGAGAAGTATTTTAGAAAATACAGTAGAAACAATTTGTGCATCTCGTGGAGGTGGGGTTTTCTATGCAGTTTTTTTGGTTTGAATATTTGTCAAATTACAAATTATACGGGAAAGTGCCGGCAAATCGGCAAATGCAGGTCGTTTTGTAGTCTTCTTCTCTAAATATTTCCGTTTTCAAATTTTGTGAGAGAGAAGTATTTTAGAAAATACAGTAGAAACAATTTGTGCATCTCGTGGAGGTGGGGTTTTCTATGCAGTTTTTTGGTTTTGAATATTTGTCAAATTACAAATTATACGGGAAAGTGCCGGCAAATCAGCAAATGCAGGTCGTTTTGTGGTCTTCTTCTCTAAATTTTTCCGTTTTCAAATTTTGTGAGAGAGAAGTATTTTAGAAAATACAGTAGAAACAATTTGTGCATCTCGTGGAGGTGGGGTTTTCTATGCAGTTTTTTGGTTTTGAATATTTGTCAAATTACAAATTATACGGGAAAGTGCCGGCAAATCGGCAAATGCAGGTCGTTTCGCCGTCTTCTTCTCTAAATAATTCCATTTTCAAATTTTGTGAGAGAGAAGTATTTTAGAAAATAGAGTAGAAACAATTTGTGCATCTCGTGGAGGTGGGGTTTTCTATGCAGTTTTTTTGGTTTGAATATTTGTCAAATTACAAATTATACGGGAAAGTGCCGGCAAATCGGCAAATGCAGGTCGTTTCGCCGTCTTCTTCTCTAAAAATTTCCATTTTCAAATTTTGTGAGAGAGAAGTATTTTAGAAAATACAGTAGAAACAATTTGTGCATCTCGTGGAGGTGGGGTTTTCTATGCAGTTTTTTGGTTTTGAATATTTGTCAAATTACAAATTATACGGGAAAGTGCCGGCAAATCGGCAAATGCAGGTCGTTTTGCGGTCTTCTTCTCTAAATATTTCCGTTTTCAAATTTTGTGAGAGAGAAGTATTTTAGAAAATACAGTAGAAACAATTTGTGCATCTCGTGGAGGTGGGGTTTTCTATGCAGTTTTTTGGTTTTGAATATTTGTCAAATTACAAATTATACGGGAAAGTGCCGGCAAATCGGCAAATGCAGGTCGTTTCGCCGTCTTCTTCTCTAAATAATTCCATTTTCAAATTTTGTGAGAGAGAAGTATTTTAGAAAATACAGTAGAAACAATTTGTGCATCTCGTGGAGGTGGGGTTTTCTATGCAGTTTTTTGGTTTTGAATATTTGTCAAATTACAAATTATACGGGAAAGTGCCGGCAAATCGGCAAATGCAGGTCGTTTCGCCGTCTTCTTCTCTAAATATTTCCATTTTCAAATTTTGTGAGAGAGAAGTATTTTAGAAAATACAGTAGAAACAATTTGTGCATCTCGTGGAGGTGGGGTTTTCTATGCAGTTTTTTGGTTTTGAATATTTGTCAAATTACAAATTATACGGGAAAGTGCCGGCAAATCGGCAAATGCAGGTCGTTTCGCCGTCTTCTTCTCTAAATATTTCCATTTTCAAATTTTGTGAGAGAGAAGTATTTTAGAAAATACAGTAGAAACAATTTGTGCATCTCGTGGAGGTGGGGTTTTCTATGCAGTTTTTTGGTTTTGAATATTTGTCAAATTACAAATTATACGGGAAAGTGCCGGCAAATCGGCAAATGCAGGTCGTTTTGTGGTCTTCTTCTCTAAATATTTCCGTTTTCAAATTTTGTGAGAGAGAAGTATTTTAGAAAATACAGTAGAAACAATTTGTGCATCTCGTGGAGGTGGGGTTTTCTATGCAGTCTTTTGGTTTTGAATATTTGTCAAATTACAAATTATACGGGAAAGTGCCGGCAAATCGGCAAATGCAGGTCGTTTTGTGGTCTTCTTCTCTAAATATTTCCGTTTTCAAATTTTGTGAGAGAGAAGTATTTTAGAAAATACAGTAGAAACAATTTGTGCATCTCGTGGAGGTGGGGTTTTCTATGCAGTTTTTTGGTTTTGAATATTTGTCAAATTACAAATTATACGGGAAAGTGCCGGCAAATCGGCAAATGCAGGTCGTTTTGTGGTCTTCTTCTCTAAATATTTCCGTTTTCAAATTTTGTGAGAGAGAAGTATTTTAGAAAATACAGTAGAAACAATTTGTGCATCTCGTGGAGGTGGGGTTTTCTATGCAGTTTTTTGGTTTTGAATATTTGTCAAATTACAAATTATACGGGAAAGTGCCGGCAAATCGGCAAATGCAGGTCGTTTTGTGGTCTTCTTCTCTAAATATTTCCGTTTTCAAATTTTGTGAGAGAGAAGTATTTTAGAAAATACAGTAGAAACAATTTGTGCATCTCGTGGAGGTGGGGTTTTCTATGCAGTTTTTTGGTTTTGAATATTTGTCAAATTACAAATTATACGGGAAAGTGCCGGCAAATCGGCAAATGCAGGTCGTTTCGCCGTCTTCTTCTCTAAATATTTCCATTTTCAAATTTTGTGAGAGAGAAGTATTTTAGAAAATACAGTAGAAACAATTTGTGCATCTCGTGGAGGTGGGGTTTTCTATGCAGTTTTTTGGTTTTGAATATTTGTCAAATTACAAATTATACGGGAAAGTGCCGGCAAATCGGCAAATGCAGGTCGTTTTGTGGTCTTCTTCTCTAAATATTTCCGTTTTCAAATTTTGTGAGAGAGAAGTATTTTAGAAAATACAGTAGAAACAATTTGTGCATCTCGTGGAGGTGGGGTTTTCTATGCAGTTTTTTGGTTTTGAATATTTGTCAAATTACAAATTATACGGGAAAGTGCCGGCAAATCGGCAAATGCAGGTCGTTTTGTGGTCTTCTTCTCTAAATATTTCCGTTTTCAAATTTTGTGAGAGAGAAGTATTTTAGAAAATACAGTAGAAACAATTTGTGCATCTCGTGGAGGTGGGGTTTTCTATGCAGTTTTTTGGTTTTGAATATTTGTCAAATTACAAATTATACGGGAAAGTGCCGGCAAATCGGCAAATACAGGTCGTTTCGCCGTCTTCTTCTCGAAATATTTCCATTTTCAAATTTTGTGAGAGAGAAGTATTTTAGAAAATACAGTAGAAACAATTTGTGCATCTCGTGGAGGTGGGGTTTACTATGCAGTCTTTTGGTTTTGAATATTTGTCAAATTACAAATTATACGGGAAAGTGCCGGCAAATCGGCAAATGCAGGTCGTTTTGTGGTCTTCTTCTCTAAATATTTCCGTTTTCAAATTTTGTGAGAGAGAAGTATTTTAGAAAATACAGTAGAAACAATTTGTGCATCTCGTGGAGGTGGGGTTTTCTATGCAGTTTTTTGGTTTTGAATATTTGTCAAATTACAAATTATACGGGAAAGTGCCGGCAAATCGGCAAATGCAGGTCGTTTTGTGGTCTTCTTCTCTAAATATTTCCGTTTTCAAATTTTGTGAGAGAGAAGTATTTTAGAAAATACAGTAGAAACAATTTGTGCATCTCGTGGAGGTGGGGTTTTCTATGCAGTTTTTTGGTTTTGAATATTTGTCAAATTACAAATTATACGGGAAAGTGCCGGCAAATCGGCAAATACAGGTCGTTTCGCCGTCTTCTTCTCGAAATATTTCCATTTTCAAATTTTGTGAGAGAGAAGTATTTTAGAAAATACAGTAGAAACAATTTGTGCATCTCGTGGAGGTGGGTTTTTTGGTTTTGAATATTTGTCAAATTACAAATTATACGGGAAAGTGCCGGCAAATCGGCAAATGCAGGTCGTTTCGCCGTCTTCTTCTCTAAATATTTCCATTTTCAAATTTTGTGAGAGAGAAGTATTTTAGAAAATACAGTAGAAACAATTTGTGCATCTCGTGGAGGTGGGGTTTTCTATGCAGTTTTTTGGTTTTGAATATTTGTCAAATTACAAATTATACGGGAAAGTGCCGGCAAATCGGCAAATGCAGGTCGTTTTGTGGTCTTCTTCTCTAAATATTTCCGTTTTCAAATTTTGTGAGAGAGAAGTATTTTAGAAAATACAGTAGAAACAATTTGTGCATCTCGTGGAGGTGGGGTTTTCTATGCAGTTTTTTGGTTTTGAATATTTGTCAAATTACAAATTATACGGGAAAGTGCCGGCAAATCGGCAAATACAGGTCGTTTCGCCGTCTTCTTCTCGAAATATTTCCATTTTCAAATTTTGTGAGAGAGAAGTATTTTAGAAAATACAGTAGAAACAATTTGTGCATCTCGTGGAGGTGGGGTTTTCTATGCAGTTTTTTGGTTTTGAATCTTTTCAAATTCCAAATTATACGGGAAAGTGCCGGCAAATCGGCAAATGCAGGTCGTTTCGCCGTCTTCTTCTCTAAATATTTCCATTTTCAAATTTTGTGAGAGAGAAGTATTTTAGAAAATACAGTAGAAACAATTTGTGCATCTCGTGGAGGTGGGGTTTACTATGCAGTCTTTTGGTTTTGAATATTTGTCAAATTACAAATTATACGGGAAAGTGCCGGCAAATCGGCAAATGCAGGTCGTTTTGTGGTCTTCTTCTCTAAATATTTCCGTTTTCAAATTTTGTGAGAGAGAAGTATTTTAGAAAATACAGTAGAAACAATTTGTGCATCTCGTGGAGGTGGGGTTTTCTATGCAGTTTTTTGGTTTTGAATATTTGTCAAATTACAAATTATACGGGAAAGTGCCGGCAAATCGGCAAATGCAGGTCGTTTTGTGGTCTTCTTCTCTAAATATTTCCGTTTTCAAATTTTGTGAGAGAGAAGTATTTTAGAAAATACAGTAGAAACAATTTGTGCATCTCGTGGAGGTGGGGTTTTCTATGCAGTTTTTTGGTTTTGAATATTTGTCAAATTACAAATTATACGGGAAAGTGCCGGCAAATCGGCAAATACAGGTCGTTTCGCCGTCTTCTTCTCGAAATATTTCCATTTTCAAATTTTGTGAGAGAGAAGTATTTTAGAAAATACAGTAGAAACAATTTGTGCATCTCGTGGAGGTGGGTTTTTTGGTTTTGAATATTTGTCAAATTACAAATTATACGGGAAAGTGCCGGCAAATCGGCAAATGCAGGTCGTTTCGCCGTCTTCTTCTCTAAATATTTCCGTTTTCAAATTTTGTGAGAGAGAAGTATTTTAGAAAATACAGTAGAAACAATTTGTGCATCTCGTGGAGGTGGGGTTTTCTATGCAGTTTTTTGGTTTTGAATATTTGTCAAATTACAAATTATACGGGAAAGTGCCGGCAAATCGGCAAATGCAGGTCGTTTCGCCGTCTTCTTCTCTAAATATTTCCATTTTCAAATTTTGTGAGAGAGAAGTATTTTAGAAAATACAGTAGAAACAATTTGTGCATCTCGTGGAGGTGGGGTTTTCTATGCAGTTTTTTGGTTTTGAATATTTGTCAAATTACAAATTATACGGGAAAGTGCCGGCAAATCGGCAAATACAGGTCGTTTCGCCGTCTTCTTCTCGAAATATTTCCATTTTCAAATTTTGTGAGAGAGAAGTATTTTAGAAAATACAGTAGAAACAATTTGTGCATCTCGTGGAGGTGGGTTTTTTGGTTTTGAATATTTGTCAAATTACAAATTATACGGGAAAGTGCCGGCAAATCGGCAAATGCAGGTCGTTTCGCCGTCTTCTTCTCTAAATATTTCCGTTTTCAAATTTTGTGAGAGAGAAGTATTTTAGAAAATACAGTAGAAACAATTTGTGCATCTCGTGGAGGTGGGGTTTTCTATGCAGTTTTTTTGGTTTTGAATATTTGTCAAATTACAAATTATACGGGAAAGTGCCGGCAAATCGGCAAATGCAGGTCGTTTTGTGGTCTTCTTCTCTAAATATTTCCGTTTTCAAATTTTGTGAGAGAGAAGTATTTTAGAAAATACAGTAGAAACAATTTGTGCATCTCGTGGAGGTGGGGTTTTCTATGCAGTTTTTTGGTTTTGAATATTTGTCAAATTACAAATTATACGGGAAAGTGCCGGCAAATCGGCAAATGCAGGTCGTTTTGTGGTCTTCTTCTCTAAATATTTCCGTTTTCAAATTTTGTGAGAGAGAAGTATTTTAGAAAATACAGTAGAAACAATTTGTGCATCTCGTGGAGGTGGGGTTTTCTATGCAGTTTTTTGGTTTTGAATATTTGTCAAATTACAAATTATACGGGAAAGTGCCGGCAAATCGGCAAATGCAGGTCGTTTCGCCGTCTTCTTCTCTAAATATTTCCGTTTTCAAATTTTGTGAGAGAGAAGTATTTTAGAAAATACAGTAGAAACAATTTGTGCATCTCGTGGAGGTGGGGTTTTCTATGCAGTTTTTTGGTTTTGAATATTTGTCAAATTACAAATTATACGGGAAAGTGCCGGCAAATCGGCAAATGCAGGTCGTTTCGCCGTCTTCTTCTCTAAATATTTCCGTTTTCAAATTTTGTGAGAGAGAAGTATTTTAGAAAATACAGTAGAAACAATTTGTGCATCTCGTGGAGGTGGGGTTTTCTATGCAGTTTTTTGGTTTTGAATATTTGTCAAATTACAAATTATACGGGAAAGTGCCGGCAAATCGGCAAATGCAGGTCGTTTCGCCGTCTTCTTCTCTAAATATTTCCATTTTCAAATTTTGTGAGAGAGAAGTATTTTAGAAAATACAGTAGAAACAATTTGTGCATCTCGTGGAGGTGGGGTTTTCTATGCAGTTTTTTGGTTTTGAATATTTGTCAAATTACAAATTATACGGGAAAGTGCCGGCAAATCGGCAAATGCAGGTCGTTTTGTGGTCTTCTTCTCTAAATATTTCCGTTTTCAAATTTTGTGAGAGAGAAGTATTTTAGAAAATACAGTAGAAACAATTTGTGCATCTCGTGGAGGTGGGGTTTTCTATGCAGTTTTTTGGTTTTGAATATTTGTCAAATTACAAATTATACGGGAAAGTGCCGGCAAATCGGCAAATGCAGGTCGTTTTGTGGTCTTCTTCTCTAAATATTTCCGTTTTCAAATTTTGTGAGAGAGAAGTATTTTAGAAAATACAGTAGAAACAATTTGTGCATCTCGTGGAGGTGGGGTTTTCTATGCAGTTTTTTGGTTTTGAATATTTGTCAAATTACAAATTATACGGGAAAGTGCCGGCAAATCGGCAAATGCAGGTCGTTTTGTGGTCTTCTTCTCTAAATATTTCCGTTTTCAAATTTTGTGAGAGAGAAGTATTTTAGAAAATACAGTAGAAACAATTTGTGCATCTCGTGGAGGTGGGGTTTTCTATGCAGTTTTTTGGTTTTGAATATTTGTCAAATTACAAATTATACGGGAAAGTGCCGGCAAATCGGCAAATGCAGGTCGTTTCGCCGTCTTCTTCTCTAAATATTTCCGTTTTCAAATTTTGTGAGAGAGAAGTATTTTAGAAAATACAGTAGAAACAATTTGTGCATCTCGTGGAGGTGGGGTTTTCTATGCAGTTTTTTGGTTTTGAATATTTGTCAAATTACAAATTATACGGGAAAGTGCCGGCAAATCGGCAAATGCAGGTCGTTTTGTAGTCTTCTTCTCTAAATATTTCCGTTTTCAAATTTTGTGAGAGAGAAGTATTTTAGAAAATACAGTAGAAACAATTTGTGCATCTCGTGGAGGTGGGGTTTTCTATGCAGTTTTTTTGGTTTTGAATATTTGTCAAATTACAAATTATACGGGAAAGTGCCGGCAAATCGGCAAATGCAGGTCGTTTTGTGGTCTTCTTCTCTAAATATTTCCGTTTTCAAATTTTGTGAGAGAGAAGTATTTTAGAAAATACAGTAGAAACAATTTGTGCATCTCGTGGAGGTGGGGTTTTCTATGCAGTTTTTTGGTTTTGAATATTTGTCAAATTACAAATTATACGGGAAAGTGCCGGCAAATCGGCAAATGCAGGTCGTTTTGTGGTCTTCTTCTCTAAATATTTCCATTTTCAAATTTTGTGAGAGAAGTATTTTAGAAAATACAGTAGAAACAATTTGTGCATCTCGTGGAGGTGGGGTTTTCTATGCAGTTTTTTGGTTTTGAATATTTGTCAAATTACAAATTATACGGGAAAGTGCCGGCAAATCGGCAAATGCAGGTCGTTTTGTGGTCTTCTTCTCTAAATATTTCCGTTTTCAAATTTTGTGAGAGAGAAGTATTTTAGAAAATACAGTAGAAACAATTTGTGCATCTCGTGGAGGTGGGGTTTTCTATGCAGTTTTTTGGTTTTGAATATTTGTCAAATTACAAATTATACGGGAAAGTGCCGGCAAATCGGCAAATGCAGGTTGTTTTGTGGTCTTCTTCTCTAAATATTTCCGTTTTCAAATTTTGTGAAGAAGAAGGATTTTATAAAATACAGTAGAAACAAGTTGTGCATCCGTGGGGAGGGGTTTTCTATGTGGTTTTTTGGAGTATTTGTCAAATTACGAGTTATACGCGAAAGTGCCGGCAGATCTGCAAGTGCAGGTCGTTTTGTAGTCTTTTTCTCTAAAGTAGAAACAATTTGTGCATCCGTGGGGAGGGGGTAGCAGGGTTGCCACTCAAAAATTTTTTTCCTACCAAATTTAATTACAAAAACTACCAAATAGCATGTGTATCTACCAAAAAATAAAATAAGCAGTGATAAAAATAAATAAAATTTGTTAACAAAAAAAAACAAAACAAGTTTATACATAACAATGTTAATATGTATGTTTATAAAAATAAATAACAATTCATTTGTAAAAGAAACAAAATTTTGAGTAAAAAATAAATAAGACTTCATTTGTAAAAGTAAAAATCTTAAGGGTTTATTTGGAAAAAGTTTTATTTTTTAAAGCCTCTTTTTGCTGACCATATATAGTTCGAATCAGTCTTATTTATCATTTCCTTGCACATCATAATATTATTTAAGGAACATAGTTCGAGTCGATTTCGAAGTTTGGTTTTTACTAACGCAAGTGTTGAAAATTTTCCTTCTGCAGCTGTTGAACTATGTGGTAAAGACAACAAATTGAAAACAAAATTAACTAGATCGCGAAACATATTTTCATTAAGCCCATTTTTAATTTTGCCAACCTTTTCCCAAAAAAAACATTAATCTCCATTTCATCATGTTCAAGTTGTGGCCACTAACTCTTAGTAAATTCCACCGCGATACAATTTTATCGCTATTAAAATCTAATAATTTATCGAACTCTGATGACAAAGACAGAATTGATTTGTCATTGATCGATTGGATGATTTGATGGATGAAAGCTGATTAGCGTGAAAAAAAAATTAAAACTGAAATTGAAAAAAACTACCAAATTCACGACGCAACCTACCAACCTCCCAACTCATTTCAAAACTACCACATTTGGTAGGAAACTACCAAAAACGGCAACTCTGGTATGTAGTATTGAAATTAATTTACAAATTTTGGTTTTTTCATGCCAGTCCAGTTTTCTATTTGTTTTCTAACAACAACAAAAACAATGAAAATAAGCAAAGTAGGTCTGGAGGACATGTCGGTCCAACAGGACGGCGTAATGGCACACACTACGCGAGCCACACACAACCGCTATTCTGAAGGCCAAACAATATCGGATGACTTCTTTTGGCCCATCTGTTGCAACTTGAAGTTTTTAGGCACAATGTGTAACAAAATCGAATACACAATTTTAAAGTTGTGAAAATGAAATGTCAATATGCGTTTAGTGTTCTTAAAATTCTGTTTCTGAATCATATGTCCTCTTTTGCGACTTTAAAAATTCATTATCTTAAATCGTTTTCTTTTTTTTTTATTTTAACAAAAGCAAAATCACCGCTAAAAGTCAATAAATTTGACCCCACCATAAACTCTACATCTTAATCAAAGCAAAATGTCATCACAACGATTAAAAGCAATTAAAACGAACAGTTTCCGCTTTCTGGCAAGAACTGCACCAGATATTAATTGTAATAGCAATTGCAAGTTATAAATACGCTTGATTTTCAATTAGAAATCTTAGTCGTTTACTAGATTCTCAGCCCTTGATTGTCATGGCGAAATTAGAGTGCCAGGCTCCGGAATATCTTGATAGTGTATTCATGCAAACAGCTTTGGAAAATTATTTGTGCTGTAATGAAGTGAAAATAAATGAATTCGAAATTTGTGCTTTAGCTTGCGGCTCAGGCGAAAATTATTGCAGTGACATTTACGAAGTTGTTGTAAAATATCAGCTCAATGATAATAACAATAATAATAATAATGACAAGGAGCCAAAAATGGGGCAGCTTGTGATCAAAAGTCTGCCCAGACACAAGCAAATAACTTTGAAAAATCTACAAATTTACAACAGAGAATTGTATTTTTATAAAAATATTATACCGAAAATGGAGTCATTAATGCGGATACATAAGAAAAATTATACAATTGCGCCCAGGTACTACAAAAATTGTATACTCAACTACAAGCTCCCGATAGTTTAAAAAAAAATTAAATAAATAAAAATTAGTGAAAAAACTAAAAGAATAGAGAAACTATTTCTAGAGAAAATATTTTTTATTTATGCTCACGACATATGTTCTATACCCCAAAACACCAGTAGTGCTATTCAGTAACTTTTATCGATCCGACAATCGTTGTTCTCGTCGATACATTTTGTCGCTTGCAGTAACGATAGTTTCATTCTGTAGCTTATTTTTAACGATAGTATATATCGATAGTTTTCCATTCTCCCAAATTCATTTCATATAGCAACTCTGCCCCCAAAATGTCAAAATAAGCGAAAACCATGAAGAGGAATAGAAAAAAAAACAATTTGTTTCGCGCCCTGCAATATATTTTAAATGCAACGGCTTATGGATGACTGGATGGAACTCAGCGATTGTCAACTCAAAAGGATTGTTCAAGTCCCGAAGAGTACGCTCATCAACTGTTGGAGGGTCAAAACCACAGAATACTACCAGAAGGGTCACCAGCTCTACCAGACTACAAAAACGACCAATTTGCGGTACGGGTGAGTCTAGTGAAGGACAGAAAACATGAAAATCTTTATATAGCTATCTCTGTTTGTGGACTCCTCATTTGTTTACATTTGATTTTTGGTTAGGAAAATTCAGCGCAAATCGAATACAAACAGAACAGCTTTACAAGCACACAAGTAATAATTATTTGTATTTAATATTTTATTTCCATTGAGTACATCACTAGCTGTGCATGGAATATGTTTAAAACGTAGTTTTCAAAGCTTTTCATTTATGTTTTCTACTTTTTTCGTAAAAATTACAACAAAACCAATATTTTTCCAAACACTTTACAACAACATTTTTTCATTGTTTATGTTTGTTTTTGTATACACTAGTTGTTCTCACACACTCATGTTGCCACGATTTTCTGCACTGCTCACCGCTGGCCCGTCCCCAAACAAATGATATGGCTATTTGACAAAAGTCATTTTTGGGATATCTGGTTATGTCTGTGGTCAAAACCATGCTCATCTCTTGCAAAATCATACGACAAATATTCAAAACCCATTTCCAACACAAAACACCACAAAGTACAACAAAACACAATAATGTGTCGTTAAAATAAACAACAAGAAATTTTTTGTCGGTTAAATATCGAAGATATTTTACAAAATGCAACAGCTGATTGTAGTCCACAGCTGATTGTAGTCCACAGCGAATATCGTTAAAAAGTGCCACTGAATACCAAATTCGATAAAATATCGCTATAATTATTTTAACGATACTTCAACCTGAACAGATGTACATATGTATTTTTATTATTATTCTGTTGCCGTTATGGCTTATTATTTCCTCTCAAATTGCTTTCAAATTGCGCTTTACATTTTCGTTATAATTTAGTTTTATCTACAACATTTCCCGGCCGGTAGAAACTTTGATTTTCCAAAACCTTACACCTCTAGGTTTTAGATTACAAAGTCGTCAAAGGGGCCTAGATAAACTGCACTCCATAATGGTTGTACAAAAACTAGCTGAATATCATGCTGTTTCGTTGAGTCTAAATGCAAGTGTAAGTATATTTCAACTAGTAAGTAGACTAATTCCTTTACATATATGGCCATAGCAAAGCTTTTAGTAACCTTCAGTTTGTAACTACAACTTGTTTCATTTGAAGGACGACAACATTTTCGCTAACATTTTGCAACGTTACTCCTTTGGTCTATTAAACACGGATTCTTGTCAATCGGAGGCTTTCAAACTCTTATTTGGTGCTCAGCTAGCAAAGCTTATAGAAATCTTTAAGCAATTCCAAGACTTGGATATGAAAATAATTCAGAAACTGGAGAATTATTCTGCACATTTCACTGAACATGTTCTAAAGGCTGTGTATCCGTTACAAGGACAGTTAAATGTTTTAAATCATGGCGATTTATGGGTGAATAATATTCTGTTTTCTTATGATGATGATGATGATGAACTGCAGCATGAAGACAGACCGACAGATGTAAGATTTGTAAGTATATACATATACATATATAAACATTTAAAATATTTATTTTCCAAACAATTTTTAATACCAACATGTGAATCTCCTTGATACTTACTAAAGTAATTTAAAAGCGTAAAATAGAAACTTTCGTATAGATTTATACATATATATGTATATAGCCGAAACTGACAAAATATACACACTTGAAAGAGACTTTTCTGTAGGGTATTTAAGATTCAGCCCATCTGAATATAACGCTCTTGCTTTTTTATAATACTTTTGTTTTTCTTTTGCCAAAAAGTTAAAAATCGGTTAAATTTTAAAACTATTACAACATTAAACAAGCGGTATAAAACAACTTGCCATTTAGGTTTCCTTTTTTTCCAATTTGTAGCCAAATATCATGGCAAACTATACTGCAAAATATGTTTACCCCCTAATTCATAAGAATTATTACAGGCTTAGAAGAATGTTATTTGACATATTTGTAAGGAAAATCTGTCATATAACAGCTTTATAAACCTGCTATAATTTTTATGAATTAGACGGTTAAACTTTCAACTTTTCGTTTTAGGGGCACTTTTGGTCTGCCTTTGAAATTCTAGTGTCATTTACAGCCCACATCAATTCACATAACGTTATTTATGAAAACAAATTTTTCGGCTCAGATGTTTTAAAAAATTATTTGATTTTATCAAGTCTGCTGATGAGAATTGTGTCGGTTTACCTCCCGTAGTACGCAGAGCTGGAAAAGTGAATTTCGAAAATAGCATCTGTTAAAAAGAGATAGGTATACTATGCATTGTATATGCTTACCACATAAAAACTATAACTATAACTAACTATACTGCAAGAACAGTGGCGGTCATTTGATGCATTATATGACCAACATTGCTGATGGGTTCATACATCAGGGTTTCTATCATTTTCTTAAGGGCAAAATAAAAGAAAACCGATGTAATCACTCTTGTAAGTGTGATTTCTTTTTTCAACCAGCGTTACCACCTCAGCTAAGCTATCAATCCAAATCTTTTTTTCCACCTGCCCACAAAATTACATACAGTGCTATTAATTTCCTTATTATTAAATAATAAAAAAAAATAATTTTTCGAAAATTTTTCAAAAACAATCGAATAAACTATTTTAGAGATACATTTAGATCTCTAATTAAAAACACCAGTCAGTAGCAGTTTTAACAATAAAAAAAACTAAATCATATAGAAAATACTTCGCCTGCACCGTTTTTTTTTTTTTTTTCAAAGAAAAAGGAATAAATAAAAACATTAATGCATAGACGTAGTTTCAAATGAAATTACTAAACTAATGCGGGAATATCAAAATATTAAAAAAATCATTATAATGTCAACGCTGAGAGGTATAAAATTGATTTTCATGTGTTAGTAATTAAGTTGTTAATGTGTTAGTTTGCTTCAGCTTTTAATAATTTCAGTTGGAAACACGCTTATGCAATATAATAATATGCATTAAAGTTTTTGTAGGTTCATTTGTGTTATTTTCGTTGAAAAAAGAAATTGTGCTGCTGAAGTTTCTTAAATATGATTTAGTTTTCTATTGTTAAAACTGCTACTGGCTACTGTTTTTTTTATCTAAAAATATCTCTAAAATAGTTTATTCTATTCTCTTTGAATTGTTTTTTTTTTTTTTTTTTTTTTTTTTTGAAAAGCTCCCTTTTTTATTTAATAATAATAATTTTGTGGGCATTTTGAAAAAACTAATTTCGAATGATCACTTTGCTGAGGTGGTAACGCTGGTTGAAAAAAGAAATTACAGGTACACGAATTTTGACATCAGTTTTTTCATTTTGCCCTTAAAAAATGATAGAAACCCTGATGTATGAACCCATCAGCAATGTTGGCTTATTCTTGCTGGGTAGTCATCACTCAGTTTCATTGTGTGCGTGCGATCGTGCTTGTTCGGCTACAAGTATATGCGAACGGCTTTGCGCTATGGGAAAAATATCGTTTGGTTTGAAATAAATGTGCGGATGAAAACTGAGTCATTTTTGCTTCATTTGGTATCTTTATGCAGACATTCGAAGTTTGTTTGTATCCTGCAAGAAATGTGACTCCAGTGATTTATGATTCAGTCAGTTCCACTACTGACAATTCCTAAAAATGCTAAAAAAAATTTTAAATGTGGGTATTATTGAATATCGACTATCGCCATATTAATAACAAAAATGTAGATTCCTTGTTTCATGGACAGTTCCTTACAATATTGGACAAAAGATGTGACTTCCAGCTGCATGGTAGATGCCTTTTTTCACTTTCACTACAAACGAACTTAAGTTTTTATTCATAAACATGGAAATAATACATTCCAGGATACAAAATCAATCAAGAGAGGAAGAGAAGCCTTTATGACTAAAACAATTACTTTAGTAGGTATGCAATTGTCTAAGTAATGGAAAAGTAGGCGGATGAAAAAAAATCATTTTATGGTTTATTGAAAACCCTCTATGTACGAGACAAGGTAGCACAAGGCAAAAATAATTCACCTCGCGGCAGCAAAATAGAAACGAACGCAGCAAAGTCACAAAAATTATGATGTTTGACGTCTTTTATTGTATGTCTGCAGCAAATTATCAAAATAAACAGCACGCGCACAATCAAACTGAGCGACGAGTTTATTGATTGATTTTTTGATATCGAGTGCATTTGATTGCGAATGCTGAAATTTGGTGAATGTAAACACGTTTTTTGTTTTGCTATGAATTTTAGCGCATGTCCATATTTTATGCCGTTTTAGCCGCCCTTCATCTCTATCTACTTGGTGATTCTTTTTAAAGCAGTAGAAACTCATGTATATTGATTTTATCTTCTGCATTTTCCCCGTATTTTTTTTCACTGCAGATTGATTTTCAACTCAGCTTTTATGGCAGTCTGGGCTTTGATGTCAACTATTTTCTCAACACAAGTCCTCAGCTGGACGTCTTGGAACACCATCGTTCCGAACTAATTGAAGCATACACCCATACATTAATGCAAACATTGGAAAAATTACCCTATACCATGGATTTGCTGCCGACAAAAGTGCAAATACAACAAGAAATCCATGAAAAGGAAGCGTATGGATTTTTTGTTGCATTTGCCTTTTTTCCATTGATGTCAATGTTGGCCACAGATTCCCGTGACAATTCATTGGAAAAATTAAAAGATACAAAATTTGCCGAACAGAAAATTCAATTAATGTTCACCAGCAACAAAAGAACAATTGATACGTTGAAATTTAATATAAAACGTTTAGAACAATTAGGAATATTGTAATTTGTGTGAATTTGTTGTGACAGTTGTACAATTTCAAATATGAGAGGAATTTTAATTGATGAAATATAATACAAATTCAGAGCATTTTATTGAAACAAAAACAAAAATTATAATTGGCTTTTATGTAAATATGGATGTATGGATGGATGGATGGATGGATGTGTGTAGTGTGTGCACAAAAAAAAATTGCAAATTGTTTTAATAATGATGTGTTTGAATAACAATTGTTTTACTTGTTAAGCATTTGGGAAAAATAAGGAAATTATACCTTTTTTTTTTGTTTTATAACCACAATGAGTCTCTTTAATTTGTATAACATTTGCCATAAAAAAAGCGCATCTGAAAGTTCATTGTATTAACAATATTTTAATAGATTGCCGGGCACGTTTGTGAAATTTTAAATACAGTAATTTATAATTTTTACTTGTTACGTTGACATTGTAGTTAAACAAAAATTTGCTTCAACTTGTTATTTTGTTCAATTTGCAAAATGTGTGTAATGAATATTTGGGAGTTCCCCTGCCACGCAATTGAAGTCAAGTCAAGCAACATTGAAACAACTTTTTTTTTTTTTTTATTTAATTTTTATTGCCTCTTTTTCGGGTCGCTTATTTTTTATATTCAGCAATAATGTGCACAAATCGCTTAGAGACTGCCTATGGATGTGATAAAAACTGAATGATTTCTGGTCTGTAAAAAGTAAAAATGATTTAGAAAAATAAGAAAAGATACAAAATCCAGAATTGGCGGTATTGAGCTGTATGGCACTAGTATGTCACTAGTATGATGGATGGTAACTGAACTGCAGTTGAATTTGTGGATACGAAAAATGGTAATGCAGTTTTTTACAGGTAAAGGAATGATAAGGCCGAAGGCAACTGTAGTATTCGCTTTGCTATCTGGGGTTTTTAGAGAATACTAAACATATATTGAATAGTGTATTCACTCAATGACCAACATTTTAGTCGCATGTTGGCACACAGTTGTTAATCATATCAGCTGGAACTTATTATTTTGTTCATTTTTGCCTCAAACCAACAATCGAAACTGTGTTATTTAAATGGGTTCGATCGTAGGTTCGCGGCAAAGAAGAACAAAAGAGCGAGTTTGACAGCCAATTTGAATTTTAGTAGTTTGTCGTTCTATCATTTTTGGACTTTTCGGAAAGAACATGTATTAGATTTTACTTTAAAAATAGAATAAAGTGCTCCAAGGCACTTGAAATGTTGAATGTGGCATTCGGCGAGTCCGCTATGTCTCAAAAAAGTGCTACAATCTACAGAACAGAAGTCTGAGAAGATGCTGAGAACGATGAGAGTCTTGGAGTAGCAGTCACATCATCCCATCAGCAAGTGAAGAAAATATTGAAACAGTGAAAAAAATTGTTTTGAAAATTTAAAAAATTACTATTAGGGGGGTTGAGGAGGATGTTGGCAGACCGATAGATTACTAAGCTTTGGGGAAAAGCAGCATCGCTCAGGTGTTAATTTTTTGCCCCAAAACTACATAATTCATCACATTTTAATTCCCTGCCACCTTTTGCTATTTCAAAAACTGAAGAGACCAGTGAAAGGAGCGCGTTTTGCCACAATTTTGTCAGAATCGAAGAAAAGCACATTTCAGAAGAGCTTCTAGGACTGGCAAAAGGGCTAAAAAATAACTTCATTATAAGAAGGAGGAGAGTGTCGGATCTCGTTCTAACAAGAGGGCGAGTTACTTGTGCAAACTGACACTACACGGGTTGGTGGATGTTTCGGAATGCAAATAAAGGCGGGGTGAAGTCTTTCATCCGCTCAACTGGCTGGTTCAGGGTATAAGCAGTGGGTAGTGTGTAGAACTGTTTCCCTGCTGCCTCCTCAAGTAGTACAACGTTATCTTCTAGGACTCAAGTGGACCGGCCTCGCTACTGGCAGCCCCTGAAATATAACACATAACTGCTTTATAGCTGAGGGGGTTACTTTGAACTGGAAAAAATGGATATTGATGAACAAATAAATACTTCTCAAACAATTTTTAAATTCACCTTTTCTTTTGAATAAACCTCGTATAATGGTGTTGAGAACTTGGTATCACATAAGCATAAACTTACTTGAAAGTGAATATGACTGTAGACGTTTTGGCTTTTAGTGCGTACTTTTTTTCCGCACTTTTAGGGTCATATTCATAATAATTATTGTAAGTTTATTAAGCTCTTATTTGAAGTATTTCTACGGAATATATAATAATAAATAAATAAATATTTGTCAAATAAACGTGTAATAAACCTTCAATAGTTTTCATGAATATGGGTGTTATTCTTTAGAATAATTTAGCAAGAAACTCTGTCACGTACGGTATGTTACTTGGTTTATTCAAATTCAGCTATTATAAAATCATACACAGGTTTGTAATGAAAAATACTAATCTACTCATGAGCAGCATGTCGCAATGTTTCTTAGCACACAGTTTGGTTGTGTGCGTGCCGGTCGGGCTTCTTGCAGTCACTTTGAGCGGGTGTAATGGCTCCTCGTGCATTACTCGTGAACTTTCGCTGCTCCAGAAGCCATAGTTTTGCTTGCTCATGTGCCCGCTGAGGTGGAAATGAGCCTCATCGCTCATTATGATTTTGATCGAAAAATCATCCACTTCGTCATACACACGATTATTACGCGTTCTTGGCGAGTTTATCGCTCCCTGACTTGTTCACTTGTATTTTACTTGTATTGTCTAGTTTACAAATGTAAAAACAGATTTGACTTTGGCCGCCATTTGCAAAAATAAGAGCAACTTCGAATAGGGTGAAATCTTTTCGCCCACCTTGTATATGGTGTATACCTTGTATATCCACGGAGCGCACAACAAGCCTACACTGGCTTAATTGTATGCAGGAAGACATGGGCTATCACACTCCTCCTATCAACCCAGTCTAATCCAAGTAGGAAGTAGTTATTAATCTTTGCTTGGAAAGTATTTAATTTCCACTGAGAACTGTTATTAATGAAAAGAGTGCGCAGAGCGCAAAAGAGCAGAAGAGTGCGCATTTTCCTACTCTGGTTATTATATTTCCATTGCAAGCCGATTGGGTATTCTACCAAATAAAATCTGTGTCATTTCCATTGCTGTCATAAAGCTGTATGCGTTTCAAGGTTATTATTATCGCAAATAAATAGTTATTTTGTACGTCTTCTAACAATATTTTAATTGTGCGATTAGTGCCTAAGCAGATAACAAGCAAACATTTGTTGAAATGTTTTACAGCTCTTGGCAACACTCGGCACTTTTTGTGTCACTTGCCACACAGCCAACGAAACAATGGCTCTTTTGTGCTACAAATTCAATGGCCGTGTTAGCACGTGGTGGTGATATCAATTGGTCGCCAAGATCATGTTATTTGACACCGTTGGCATTCTTTGTTTGAGTTTATTTAAATGAAAAGGTGCCCGTCAATATGCTAGCAACAATTAAAGGGCCAAAGGATGAGTTAATCCGGCTTATTAACGGCAAAGAACCTCAATTATGCCTCAGCATCATCGAAAATTTAAAGGTGACGGCGGCCATTTGGTCGGTATTTTGTTCCATACATAATAGAATCACATCAATATTATTAGAATAAAAAGAAATGAAGAGATCTTCTAAATAATTTGTGTTGTATTAAAATTAACATTGGCCCTTAAAATTTAACCACACTTTATATAAAACCCTTTATATATGTACATATCAAACTCACTACACTTAACCACCGTCTGCTCATGTTGATAAAACTATTACAATTTAATTTAAAAAAAACTCAAATCTACTATAAATTATCATATAATTAATTCTAGAAATAAACCACTTTGTGTCACGCTCTCCTGTGAAGCAGATAAATAATTCCTAAAGGTGGGATCATACGATTGCCGCAATGCACCAATTTTTGTTACATTTTGCATGCCAATCGTGTGATAGCACAATTTATTGGCTCATGCGGCAACTAAAACGAATGTTGTTCCTATTTGTTCCAATCAAATACAACCCTGATGCGACAACCGTGTGAACACTTGACATACAACTAATCACCAATAAAAATTCTAAAAATGCACCAATATTTATTGTGTTCTCATGCGGCAACCAAAGAAGACAATGCCCGCCAATAATCTACATACATACATACATATGTATACATTTATTTAGTTTCAAAATTGTTTAAACGCGTCTTCCAAACATGATTTCTGCTTTTCAATCAGTAAAATTCAATTGTTGTTACTATTCATTTTTTGCTTTTTTCAGCCCGCACAACATTAATAATAATAGCCGAAGCAATTTTCTTTCTTTTTAATGAAGAATCCATATTTTTAACATTTAATTCATTTTTTTTTTTTTGGGGAAAACAAAGTTTGTCATCAGCTACAATAGCTGTTTCTCAGAGTTGCCGTATAATATAACAATCGTGTGACTATAATGCGGCAATTATTGGTACTAAATTGTTTTACGGCAATTTGCGACAATAAAATTTCAGTAAAATGTCACAATCATGTGATTGCAGAGAATTTGATTGGGATAAATTTTTTTATTATGCTCCAATTCAGCCCAATAAAAATTGTGTAAAATTGGTGCATTACGGCAATCGTGTGATCCCACCTTAATACTCTCATGCCTCCGAAAATTTTTTTGGTTTTTTTTTTTTTTTTTTTTTGCAGCCAAGGTGACTGACTGATTGTTGACGTAGTTTTGAAATTAGCCATTTCCTTTTTTTGTTATTTAAATAATTATATAATTAGTTGTTTAAAATATGCACATTTATTGTTTTTATAATGTTTTAAGCTAACATAACAATGTTGCGTGTTTTATTAACAATATTTTGTTTCACGTTCGTCTTCTCAAGAAGAGACTATTTATAAATTTTATTCTATTTAACCTTAAAATTTTAAAATATCAATATGGAATTGCCGGTTGAGCATATTCCACAATTTTCAAGAATTGAAAACCACATATCACCATAGACCAGCTTATCAAATTCACGCCAAAAGAAAAGAAGGTAATCAACGATCTATAGCTCGTCATTGATAGTGTCCAGGCGACAATGTTAATCGCATGTGAAATGAAATTTACATCAGTTACTGGCCGCAAGCCCTAAGCTGGCGTTACACAACCGCGTCCGCACAGCCGATCATACTGATCGGTTGGCAATTTATTTGGTAGCGGGCAGCAAAAAATCAAGAGTTTAAACTGCGCAAGACCTTAATCCACCACCAGAGATAATCACTTTCTTGACAAAAGCAATTACCGGCCTGTCTACTTTTTATTCCACAATACTGCATGCACCTATTATCCAGAGAGTTCAAAAACCCCAATATTTTTTGTGGCTTAAGCTTTTCCTGCAAAGGTTTGCCAATGAATTTGCAAATTGCAAAATTTGTTTAGCCAATTCATGTTTATTTTGTGTGAATGAAATGGAAAGTCATTGCTCTAATTAACAGATATCTTATCTATATGAGCGTGCGTAAAAATTCACCTGTTTTACGACGTGAGAGTTAATGACAGTATCGATGTCTGTTTTGCTTTATAATTAAGTCAAGTAAACCCCAAGCAAAAAGCATTAAATAAAAAAACACATCTATAAAGCAAATGATATTAATTAATGACAATCCAACAAATGTTTACAGCGACTCAGAATCAGAATGAAAGAGTTCAGTGCAATAAAAGCAATACCGTCGCAAACACACAATTTCAGTTGCCAAGAAACACTATTTAAGATGTGTTCGATTTAAAAACAGTTTTGTATATTTTAAAACCTGTTTCAGGCATAAACATTAAACTGAAATTTTTGCTCAAAAGTAACAAAAAAAAATAAAGCAAATAAAAAAGGAAAAATCAACAAGTGCAATTAAAAACAAATTCATATTATAAAGTGTGATATTTTCTGATTTACTACCCAAAATGGTGATAACCTATGCCGGAGATATTGTGGTCGAACCCAAGCATTTGGATGAGAATTTCTTTAATGATGTTTTACCGAATGCCTTGTACAGAACCGATTTTCAAATTAAATCAATCAACTTTACCATGGGCAGCAGTACCGGTGAAAATTATTGCAGTCAAATTTATCGTGCCAAAATTTGCTACAAAACTGTTGCTGAACATGAACATGACAGTTGTATTTCAATTATAATTAAAAGTATGGTGCATACAGAAGCAAATAATTTTCTAATTGATCTGAATGTGTTCCATAAGGAGAAAATATTCTACAATAATGTGTTACCACTTTTAGAAGTTCTATGCAAGGATGATGTAAAGTTTGCTCCAAGGTAAGTACATTACCTTGGAGGAGCGCCTCGATGGATGAATTGGTAGAGTGTCCTACTAAGAATCTCCGAGGTCGCAGGTTCGATTCCTGCCGAAGGCTTTGGGTGTTTCTGCAGACAAGCCAAAAGCTTCGCAGTTTTGTGTTTGTAAAAAAAAAAAAAAAAAAATTAAAATTTCAGTAAAATGAAAATGCAAGTTGCTAAATTTGCTAAGAAAATTCCAATATAGTAGTAGTATATATGTATGTATATTATAAAGTAATTGCTCAAATTTTGAATTGAAATAAGGTTGAGCTGGATGGGGTTTGAAACTCAAGCCTACTCTTGCATATCCTTTGACTAGCATTTTATGTTTTCTTGTGCAGCCAATAGAGCCTTAAAATATGTTCTTGTGAAATTTAATATCTCTATGTTTTTTCCCCCATTTTATTTATTTATTTTGGTATTTATTTTTATATTTATATTTATAGTTACATTTATATTTATATTTATATTTATATTTATATTTATATTTATATTTATATTTATATTTATATTTATATTCATATTTATATTTATATTTATATTTATATTTATATTTATATTTATATTTATATTTATATTTATATTTATATTTATATTTATATTTATATTTATATTTATATTTATATTTATATTTATATTTATATTTATATTCATATTTATATTTATATTTATATTTAAATTCATATTTATATTTATATTTATATTGGTATTTATTTTTATATTTATATTTATTTATTTTGGTATTTAGTTCCAAAATAAAGTTCAACGAAAAGTAGTGGTCACGTTTTTTTTTTTTTTTTTTTTGTCAAAAATGAGCAATTTTTGTTTGTGACCGTACTTTTGGTTATAAATAAATTATATAAAAAGATAAAAAAAAGCTTTGGACCAAAATGGGTGTTAATGAGCAGCGTGGCGTCTTCGATACAGCCAGCTGCGCCCCAGCTCAAGTCATAATTTTACTCCATTTGTATCTTAGTATCAGTTCTGGCAATGTAGAATAAGGTGTGATATAAAATTAAAAATATTTATAAAATAAAAAATATTCGAATTTTTTAATTATAAAATTAAAGCTTCCTCTTCAATTTTATCTTTCTATTTGAAAATTGGTAGTATTTCGCTACACCACATCATTGAGAGATTGAGGTATTGCTTTCAATAAGAAACTTTACAATATTTTAAGAAATAACCCCTTTTTTTTGTCAAAGGAAGCTAAAAATCCTAAGAATTGATCCAGAAAAACAAAACTAAATCTAGATATTTTAAATTGTTTCTTTTTCCTCTATGACAGACTTTACCACGCTTTAAAAACACCTGTGAACACTTTGGTTTTCGAAGATTTGGCCGAAAACAAATTCGAAATGAAGTCAAGAGAGACAGGATTAGATTTGGTACACAGCCTCATGGTTATGAACAGGTTGGGAAAATACCATGCAGCTTCAATCAAATTATTTAAAAAGGTAAATATATTTTAATTTATCCTGTTTGTAGGTAGGTATGAATGCAGGTTAGGGTGTTTCTTATATTTCTAAGATACGAAATTGCACGGTAACTCCCCTCAAAAATGTTCACCTTAACAAAAAAAAAAAAAAAATAATAAAAAATACTTTGTGGAAAATTTTAGGCGGATTGAATCAAGGCAAGGAGTGGTGGCGCATTCACCCATAAGTAGAAGAAAAATGTGATAACATTCACAAAATGTACCATAATCGTTGCGAAATCACCTCTAGTGGCATAAAATGTGATACCGATCTTTCCATAGATCTGAAATTGACAAAAATGACAAATGGAATGCAGAAGAAAGCTTGACGTTTAGGTGTGGTTCACATTCAACATCGACCTTTAAAATAACCAGCTTTCATTAATTTTCCGCTCTCAACATTTTCACCCTCCCTAAAGGTGTTACCAAGCAAAAATAATTTTTGATATATCCCCTCGTAGTCTCAAATAGCATCAAGGCGCCTGTGGCAGAATAAAGTGTATGATTCCGCCCAACAGCTTTTCGAAGACAGCCTTGCCTTCTTAGGAGAGGCTCGCTTAAAAAATCTTCCGCTTTCCTAACTAGTTCCCTGATGCCCCTGGAGGAGTAAAGTGCTTTATTGAGTCAAATTAGTTTTTCTTCTTCGACATTTCTGAGGATAAAAGCAATGAAAGTTTCGTTGATGATTACGGCTGCATACGAAACGCTAAAGCATTTCATTTCCATGCTGTCTTTATTGATTTTATCACTCACTTCCAATTATTAGCTCTGTTTCGTTACTCTATTTTGGGATCCCGTTTGCCGGGAACCAATTTGCACGAAAAGCGTACGTACGTACTTTAAAATTGGGCAAATGAGAGTATTTGTGAGAGAACATTCTTCTTCTTGCACGAAACAACCCGTACTTTTTCTTCAGGCTAATTTGGGCAAGTAACTAGTTCAGCTGTCAGCTGTCAGCTGTGTCAAGGAATAAACAATAACATAGAAGAAATAAATGTTTTGCGGAAACTAACTTGGGGGATACACGATCAAGTTTTGCCTTTCAAGTTTTAATACATACACACTTTTTTTACTAATACACTCACAATTTTGAAAATTGATGCAAACTTGATGACATTTTTGCTTTCCATAGAGAGCATCAAGTCACAATTAACAAAACAGCTGACAACAATTTTTTTTCGTTCTGTCTGCAGATGTTTTTTGGTTTTGTTTGAAAGTTGCACTTAAAGTGATAACAATTAAACAGATTCAAGCTTAAAAATAGAAATAAAAATAAAAATGTTTACGCGCAAAACCAACAAATTGTTTACTTTTATTTTCACGTAGATTTCCATTAAGTTTATTAATTTTAAAAAGGATATTTTTTATATATTTATTTGAGCTTAAGGTCTTTTTATTAGAGAATTTGAGTATTTGATTATTTTTGTCAATATTTCGCTCTCCTTCGGATAGCTTCTGCAGGACAAAAATTATTATTGTCGACCTAGAGCCTATAAACAATAAAAATAAATCTAACAACTTTGTAAAATATTTGTTATTATTCGTTCCCGTACTTTTGTGCATTTTTGTCTCTTATTGGGAGAAAATATAGTTTACTCTCATTTTACCGAACTTTGCCCAAAAAGTAAAGAAACAGAGCTATTGTGACTGATTTGCTGATTTTAGTTTTCCTTAATGTTTTTGTTGCTGGAGTAAAATTTTTTCTTCTCTCAGAGCACTTATATACTTATTTGGCTCAACTTATGTGCTGTTGTTATTTTATCACCAATATGATAACGATTTAATTCCATTTTCGAACAGAATTGTTTCGAGTTTGCATTAATTTCATTTAATCAAAACTTTTTTCTCTTCTTTCTAATGTTTAGATTCCTGATTTGCAGAAATGCTTTAATGTGGGAATGTTGGCAGAAGCTGGCCTCAAAGATGACGGCATGATTATGCAATTTTTCGGTGGCAATTTGAAAGCGCTCATCGACTTAATTGACACATGGCAGGGCTATGAAAAGCTGACCGAAAAGATCAAAAATTACTGCAACAATCTGAAGAGTAATCTAAGACGTAGCGGAGCAGTTGAGGAAAAGGGATTTTGTGTTTTGAATCACGGTGATTTGTGGGTCAACAATATGCTGTTCCGTTACGATAAACAACGAAAACCGATCGATATGAATTTTGTTGATTTTCAAATGTCCGTTTGGAATAGTCCGGGCATTGATTTAAATTATTTCTTTTACACCAGCATCGAATTGGATATTCTGAAAAATAAATTGGATGTATTGATCAGGGAATACCATAAATCGTTGAGCGAGACAATGCGAGAGTTGGGCCTCAGCCAAGTGCCCACCTATCAAGATATTTACAATGAAGTGCAAAAGCGGCAGTTGTATGGATTTTTTGCCAATTATGGTATTTTGCCCATCGTATGTCAAGACAAACAACATTCTCAGGACAGTAATTTGGAAAATTTTCATGATGAAAATTTTGCTAAGCAAAAGCTGAAACAAATATTTGCCTCCAAGCGTTTGGAGGCAACTTATCGTTACACTTTGGACAAGTTCGACCAGATGGGTTTGTTTGATTGAGAGAAGAGAAGAGAAGAGAAGAGAAGAGAAGAGAAGAGAAGAGAAGAGAAGAGAAGAGAAGAGAAGAGAAGAGAAGAGAAGAGAAGAGAAGAGAAGAGAAGAGAAGAGAAGAGAAGAGAAGAGAAGAGAAGAGCAGAGAAGAGAAGAGAATCTTGAATTTAAAATATTTCATCTCAATGTTAAATTCTTTTTTGCTTAGTAAGCAATTTATTTGTTATCATCTCATTTAAAAACAAAACAACTTATTTTAAATGTTTATTTTCTCAAGGACTTTGCAGTTTGCTAAAACGCTTTTAAAGATGTATAATCAATGTTTAAATAGCATTTTGTTTCTATATGCATTAAGAACAAACGAATGTATTATATTTCTATTTTTCAGTTGTCTTGTAATGCAAACTACAGTGGCTTGAAATAATTTAGTTTCTAAACACAGGTATACTATTTATTTAGGTATGTACATATGTACTTATTTTTGTTGACAATGTAACACTTAATTAAGTTTTATTAACAAAAAAAAAAAAGAAAAAAATACAATTATTTTGCAATAAAATCTTTTCTCTGTTGTTAAAAGAAAAATATACAGCGGATTAATTTTTTTTTTTTTTTTTTTTTTTTGGGAATTATTTGTATCTCACAACGCGGTATTTGCCTATAAAAATCACAGCTTAATGAAATTTAAAACATTTCGATTATGGATATTCAATACGATAAATCGGTTGTTCTCATACCGAAACATTTGAATGTGGAATTTTTCGAAGAGATTGTTGAAAATGCCATTGGAGAAGCCAATCCGCAAATAAAAAAGATTTTCATAAAAATGGGCAGCAGTACAGGCGATAATTATTGCAGTATTATTTATCGTGTTTTAATAACGTACTCTTTTTCAAATGAAGCTGTGAGCGGTGAAAATAGTTTATCGATAATTATAAAAAGTATGCCGGTTACTAAATCAATTGATTTTCTGGAAGATATGAAGGTGTTCTTAAAAGAAAAAATATTTTACTATCACATTTTGCCACTAATTGAAATATTTGCTGTTGATCAGCAAAAATTTGGGGCCAAGTGAGTTTTGTGGCAAGCGGCTTAATAAATTTAAGTTGTATTTCATAAGCTCTTATTTTCCATGTAGATTGTATTATTGTCTGAAAAACCCTATAAATACTTTGGTATTCCAAGATTTGGGCCCTTTAGGGTTCCGTTTGGCTTCTAGAGAGCTGGGCTTAGATGAACAGCACACAAGGTTGGTGTTAAGACGTTTGGCACAATTTCACAGTATTTCCGTCATCATAAATCAAAAGGTATGTAAATTTGAAAAGCATGATTAAATTTAATTTACAGACATGACAGATCGGCAAATTAAAGTTTTGGTTGATTTTTTATTGCAGTACTGAAAAAAAAAACTACTAAATTGTTCTTGTGTAAATACAACCCTTCATAGAACCGGTCAGCTGTATCTGACAATCCAAAGCAAATACATACATATGTACATAAATAAGTACAAAGCAAAATAGCAAACATTTTGAAAGTGTGGAAATAATTTTTGTGGTGTTTTAAAATTTAAAAGTGTTTTTGGAACAAAGTTCCTTAACGCGTCTTGCTGGTAGTGCGAATTAGTAGAAATCGTCACGAAAGCTTGTGAGTTGTTTATATGTATTGGTGTATCTGTCGACAAACAATTGTGTAGGTGTCTCCACTGCTGTCAGCGGAGTCCCCCGACCGCATTTCTTTTTTTCCATAGACTTTTAATAAGTACTTTGACGGACTGAGCACTGGTAAACTCAGGATTTTCTTCCATCCAGGGAACAAGTGAACTTTTCAGGAAAACTACATACATATGGACACATGATCATTATTTAATATATTTACTAAATAAAATAAAAATTAAAAATGTATGGGGTTTCTAATTTTATTTCCCAGTTTTTTAATAAAAAAATCAAAATTTTTTTTTCTAAAAAAAACTACCACTCGATAGCAAAACAGCAAGTGCTTGATTTTGGCATTTGTGTTCGCAGTGCTGACGACTGATCGATATTGAGGAATCGGATTTTGTATGAAAACACTTACGTTTTTTCGACTTGTCACCTTCAGAAAAACTAACATAACCATGAGAATCAAATCCTTGTAATGACATACTTTGAAACATAAAATTTTCCATCACTTATCAAGGACTTGTCTCCAATTTGTTTCCAGGATCCATCTCTCATGAAATGTTTCAATACCGGCATACTGGCTGAAGGTGCCATACAGCGTAACAATAGCACATTTTATGGCTTCATTGAAGCAAGTTGTCGGGCATTAATTGATTTGGCAAAAACTTGGAGAGGCTACGAGGATATTGTGCACAAACTAGAGAAGCATTTAAAGCACTTGCGTTTCAAACTCAGTGAAATGCAAAAACCGCATAAAGGAGAATTTCAGGTATTAAATCATGGTGATATGTGGGTCAACAATATGATGTTTAAATACGAAACACAACAGCCGACTGGTCAACCCCAGGATGTAGTGTTTGTCGACTATCAAATGAGTATATGGGGTAGTCCTGGCATTGATTTGAACTATTTTTTCTATACCAGCCTGCCACTGCAATTGCTGAAGGAGAAACGTGAATATTTTATAGCAATTTATTATGCAGAACTGAAAAAATATTTAAATGAGTTAAACTACAAAAAAATACCCTCAATCCAGCAGATACGGCAACAAGTGGAGAAACGTGAACCTTTCGGTTTCTTTGCCAATCATGCCATTTATCCCATAATCAGTAGCGATAAGGATATTGCCGATGACAGTACGTTTGAAAATTTCGCTGATCGTGAATTTGCTAAAAATAAATTTAAACAAATAATGGAACAACAAAAACTAAAAGATATGTACGCTTACACTTTGCTACACTTCAATGAGATGAAAGTGTTTGATTAACACTTAAATACACATGCAGGTGTGTGTGTGTGTGTGTGTGTAAGTGTAAACACGTTGTATTGGGGCGGCTGGCTAAAAATATTTGCTGACGTCAAAAGCATTCCTTCTCATCATTCAATCAATTAAAGTTTCAATTTAAACGGTGTTGGTTTGTTAAATAAAAATTGTGCATTTTAGTTTGAATTATATCAGGTGTCAACTAGAATATTGTAATTGCTTAAATTAAACTTTGAATTGTTTTTAAAGTGGAGATCTGTATGTGCTTATGTATGTGTGGGTTGTGAACTTGAGTTTTTACATGGCATTTAGTAAAACGAGAAATGGTTGGCATATTTGGTTCATCGGTGTGAATACGCTGAGAATAAGAGAGCATACAAGAGCAAATTTTAGATTTATACCAAAATGAGTACGCTACTGAGCACTGAGTAAGGTACACAGAGAGAACACATGTGTTGAGACAACTGAATTTGCTAATCAAATGTTGGCGACTTGGACATTTTTCATACATTTTTTTTTTTCGAATTGACGGTGACAGACAGTCGTTTTCGAAGAATTAAGATCCAATCACCCCTTCGGAGCAGAGAGCGCACCAAACAGTGACTTTTTCTGGATGTAATGGCCTCTCTTCAATTACTTGAGGATGCACAGAAACCCAAATACGACAATTTTGTTATTAACATACCCACCGAGCGAGAAATGTGCTTCATCGCTGAAGAAAATTTTATTTGAAAAATCGCCGTCTACCGCCTGCTGGTCAAGCACCCATTTCACGTATCTGCGACGTTATGAATGGTCAGCTGGCTGCAGTTGTTGTGTGAGTTGGACTTTATATGGATGTACATAGTACATACATAAATACAAAATACGCCATAATGTGCCGTAAGGCAGTCTTAGTTACTGAGAATGACGAGGAAGCGACACTTTCATTTACAGCAGCAATATTTTCAGCGGAACGAGCGAAACGATGATGCATAGGCCTTACAATATTTGTAACCGCAACAGTCTCTTCAAATTTCTTCGCAATTTTGCCAATTGCTTGCGTAGTTCGACGATTATGTAAGGTCAAATGTGGCTGTGGCAGAATCACCATTTTTTGTAGTATGTTTTGATAATTCTGATACGTTGTGTGACAGTTAAGCGAAACCTTTTCGTCAATGTCAGACTCTCAACTGAGAAGAAAAAAAAAATTGGTTCAACAATTTAGTTTGACAGATGTCGAATTCCAGTGCTATACTTTTGAAACCACAAAATGGATAACCCGTTATTATTTAATTGTATTTCTTATTCATTTCTTTTTCAATTTTGTACTGCACAGTATTTTGTTTGCCTCTGTCGGGACTCGAACCACAAACCTCACAGCCGCTGGGCAACCATCTCAACAATCAGGGCGAATGAAACAATAAGCATTTTAAGTAGAGAATTCATTTCAAATTAAGTCATTAGTACAAAATAAATGTCAGAGCACAATTTTTTTATTTTACAATAATTGGTAATGTGAACCGTTTAAAAAAACCTTTATAAATAACTTTGATTTTCTGCTTTACTTGGGGGTTACACGATCAAGTTTTGCCTTTCAAGTTTTAATACATTCACACTTTTTTACTAATACACTCACAATTTTGAAAATTGATGCAAACTTGTTGACAATTTCTGCTTTCCATATTTCCATGAGAGCATCAAGTTACAATCAACAACACAGCTGACAACAATTTTTTTTTTTTCGTTCTGTCTGCAAATATTTTTTTGTTTTGTTTGAAAGTTGCAATTGAAAGTGATAAAAATTAAACAGATTCAAGCTTAAAAATGGAAATAAAAATGTTTACGTGCAAAAGCAAGAAATATAATGATGTGCTGCGATTTATAGAGCATATCTACATTCATTATAATTTTCTTCTTGACGGCATCTTTTTTTTTGTTTATTTATTTATTAAGTCAATAGATTATTACATCTTGAAAACAAATTGTTATGAAATTGCGTGCAGCCTACGTCACAGCTATCAATTTTATGGAAGTTTGACAAGCAGTATGTGAAAAAAAACTTGATAGCAAAATTTGATCGTGTAACAAATTACTCAGAGACTCTAAGTGCCTCGGCCTTTAGTTGCAGTAGTTGCGGGCAAAACTTTGCCCATGAACACAACTGCTTTAAAGCATCTAAAGGGTGTATAGCAATTCGACCTCCCAGTGAACTCTTACTCTTATTTAATGCAAAAAAGAAAAAAACCAAAAGTAAATGAACTGAAAACATGTGCAACATGATTGTCATTAAATAGTGAGTGTAGTTGCAACAGCCATAAAAAACACAATGGCAACAGCGATATACTCGCTTTTGAACATGGAAAACAAACAGAGAGACAAATAATCGATTTTTGTTTCATTTCGTTGTAGTCTGTTCACCAAAAAGAAGTGCAACAGAAAAACAAAAGAAAACTAACAAAACCTAAACTTAAATAAGAATTGAAAGATAGAAAAATTTGTAAGCAAACATTTAAATGTTGCTGTTGCAGTTGCCATTTTGCGATGCATTTGTGCAGATTGTGTTGACAAAAACAAAGTTTCTGCCTCTTTTTTTTCTTCTTTTTTTTTTTGGGTGAACGTGACCAAACGGTAGCAGGAACAACATCAATAACAACATAATGTTGCTGTTGTATTCTGGCTGTTTGTAATTTGTGTGTGTGTGTGTGTGTGTGTGTGTTTTCGGCTTTGAATTTAAAAAGCGCTACAACAGCATTAGGCTACTCTATGTACCTACTTGGTGTTATTTGGTGAGTTAACCAACGTACCGAACAGCCAAAACCAAAGAAGAAAAAAAGAATAAACAACGGATAAAAGCTGGAACATCACACTAACAACAGCTGGTGTTGATGTTGATTTAAAATGTACTGTTGTTGCAACTCCTGCTCCAGCTACTGCTGTTATAGTAGTGTGTCGTCGTTGTTAAAAATCAGCATGTCACCCCGTTGTAAAAATCAGCGAGAAAGTTTCGAAAAGTGTTCACAAAAATATTAGACGGCAAAAAAACAAAAAAGAAGCCACATTCGTTTCGCCTTTTCGGTTGTGACCCACAACCAACAATAAAAACTAACAAAAACAAAACGAAACGAAAAAGATGAAAACGAGATCAACTGGAGAATGATATTAAAAGGAAACAATTGCATTTAACCGCATTAACAACAAGCATGATGTCGTTTTTATTATTGTTGGTGCTGCTGCTGCGGCTGCAACTGCGGCTGCTGCATTAACAATGTCAATTGCATTTCTACAATTGAGTTGAATTGGAGTTGGTGTTCGGTTGGTGTTGCTCTCTATTGCTTTAATAAAAGTTTAAGCTCAAACAACTGATGGCATTGATTACCAAGAATGTTGAAATTAAACAACAACAACAATAAAATAAATCTAAAGATTTATAAATATTTTAACAAGAATTCGAAAATGTGTTTTGTTTTTTGTTTTGCAAACATAAAAAATTATGGTTAAATCTGAAAGATACACCCAGAAAATTGTGTCTGTAAAATAAACTGGAAATACATTTTAAAATAAATGAAACTTCATTTAAAAACCGTCCTACTTATGTATTTTTCATTTAAATTTACTAATTACATCATTTGAGTTTAAATTCTATGGAAAATTAAAATTATGATTTCTTCCTTTATTCTAACTGTCAAATAATTCATGCGTAATCAACCTGCAAAATTGTTTATGTTTTTTTTCTTCTTTCTATCTGTATTATCTACTTTTTCAATTCGCTAATTTAATTTTTGTTTCGATTCGAACATGCAGCATCCCGACTTGAAAACAGCTGACCGGAGTTTCCGACGGAATTTCATCGGGAGAATGCTACTATGAATACCAATGTAATGACGAAATTTTCGAAATTCGGAATATTGGTATTATGAATTCCGAGTAAAACGATCTTTTAGCGGTTTTTCATGAGAATTTTGTAGGAACTTTTTTGTGTGTGGGGAGGAGACGAAAATTAATTGGATATAATAATAAACGTAAGGGGTGATTAAAACTGATTTTCAAATCAATTGCGAAACCATACTTTGATAATAACTAATTATGATTTCTGCCCAGATTTGACTGGCAAAAAAATAAATAAATAAAAATACTTGTGAACTGCTTGTGTCGTGTGTTGAAAAACCCCACTCCTGTTCTGTCATTTGTTTGCCAATGAAAACAACAATTTATTCAATTACATGAAGACCATACAAATATATTTCTTTGGTTTTCTGCGAAAATTCTGAGGCATATTTTTTTGATATGACTCGCAATGTAAGTAAAAGCACCAACATTTAAATTTAAAAACTTGGTTACACCAATTCGAACTTGAGTCATGTAACTGGCAACACTACCTTTCATTCTGTCGGAATTCATAATAGCATTTTGCTGGAATTCGTGACGTTGGGAGTTCCAAATATGAGTGATATTCACTCAGAATTCATAATAAGGCTGTTGGTGTTACGACACCCATTCAGCCAATATGCACGAGATTTATTAGGCTGGCATAAAATGACAGCTTGATGACATTTTCGGTGAAGGGAGTCCTTTTTGGTTGGCATAATTTTTCAATTTTAGAACAAAACTAATACATACACACAAACACCTTTCAAAAAAAAAACAGGTTCGATTTTTTTCTTTTTTTGAGAGAGAAATTCATGATTGCTCTCATTTTACCAAACTTTGACAAAACAGTACGGGATCAAACCGTATATTGGCAGCTTACGGCTGCACTTAAAAATATTCCTTAGGTATTGCTTAAAACCAGGGACCGAAAATAACTATTATATTACCTCAAGGAAATGTCGGAGAATGAAACCAAGTATACCATTTTGAAAGTCTTGGACCAAATTGTCAGAAAATGCGATGCTTTTTAAAAATCTGATTTTTATTTTTTCAGGAAAACAAGTTATTTTTTTTTTATTTTAATTTTTTTGAGCAAAAATAAAAGTTATTTTTTAACTTTTATTTTTCTTAGCAAAAATAACTGTTATTTTTGACTTTTATTATTTCGAGCATGAATAAAGTTATTTTTTGACTTTTATTTTTTCGAGTAAAAATAAGTTATTTTTTGACTTTTATTTTTTTGAGCAGAAATAAAAGTTATTTTTGTGTTTTCAACCCCTTTGACAAAGAAATTATTATTTAATATTCCAAATAAGTAAATTTACTGAAAAATTATCTTTGTTTGAAAAAGTTTTTTAATAAATATTATGAATTTTTCACAAAATAACTTTTATTTCTGCTCAAAAAAATTAAAGTCAAAAAATAACTTTTAATTTTGCTTGAAAAAATAAAAGTCGAAAATAACTGTTATTTTTTTTCGAAACAATAAAAGTAAAAAAATAACTTTTGTTTCTGCTGGAAAAAATAAAAGTCAAAAATAACTGTTATTTTAGCTCAAAAAAATAAAAATAAAAGTAAAAAATAACTGTTATTTTTTTCGAAAAAATAAAAGTCAAGGAATAACTTTTATTTCTGCTCGAAAAAATAAAAGTCAAAAGATAACTTTTATTTTCTGACTCTTATGATAAAAGTTATAACAGTTACGGTTCCTGCTTAAAACTTTTCTGTTGGTAAAATGATCTCGCCAAGAAATATAATATTAATATATACTTGCTTGCTTACCTTGACACTACATGTCCATTGAGAAAATCTTGAAAAAATTTAGATTCTTGAGGGAGTAGTCCTGAGTCCTGAATATTGATTTGCTCTGAATAAAAATGAAAACCTCGCTACTTGAAAACACTTGCAGTCGAAACGGAAAGCGAACGAACACAGTATACACGCGACACCGATTCGAAAGCAAATTTACTACCGATTTAGTGGAAATGTGTTTTGTTTTTGTTTGTGAGCGCAAGGGAGCAGTTTGCCTGTGTTGTGTATTGCTTTTTATGTTGTAGTAGATTATAAATTGAAGTGCATAATTTACTGTAGTGATCGAATAACCGAGTTGCATATTTTTTTTTTTAATCCTGTACTTATTGCTTGTTAGTAGATAATTAGTGGAAACTTTGAGCGAGATTTCTTGACTATCAAAGTGTCTTAGATTCCGCTGTAGTATGAGAAAGTTATAAGATTATTTATGTAATTTGAACAATGTATGCAATCCTTACTGTATATGTACACATATTTGGAACAAATCAATAACATTGCCTTTGGATTTTTATTGTTCAGTGAGGAGATTTCTTTGGGTAAAAATGTTTTCTTCTATATACAACAATAAATAAAAAATCATATTTTTTATTTCTAACACAGCAGGTTTTTATATATAGGAACCCCAGCCTATATACATGGAGGCCAAATTATCAATATCTGTGGCTTCGTTAATAAGAAAATTCACTTGGCCCTCGGTTGACAGGGGCATGCTATTACCCAGAGTTCTCTTAACCTGAAAATGATATAAAAAATAAAGATCGGCAGTTTTTTGTTAATCTCATATATTACTTACATAGCCCTGCAGTCTTTCTTCAATACGTTTGACATCGGTTATAGCTTTGGGATCAGTTATTTCTAGACCAGTTTGTGGTTTTCCTTTTAGACGATTGATGGCACCTAAATCATATACGAATGGCCTCAGGACGGACATCAATGTTTTCGATTCATCTTTTAGTACACGCAATGTGATTTCACAACATTTGCGAAACATGCCCTCTACACCCAAAGGCCCCATGGCAAAAACCATATTGTGTGTCAGCCGAAACGGTACAATTTCTGGATAAGCAAATGACTCGCCCTGATTAAAGAGGCAATTGAAATCGACATGCACTGCATCGCCATTTGTCTCATCGAAGAGTATATTTTCGCCATGCCGATCACCCAAACCCAGTATATAACCGACCATGGACATTACAGCTATTGTCTTGACGTAAGAACTTCGGGCCTGATACCAGCCATGGGGTGAGGGAAAACGTTGTTTAAACCATTGATGGAAAATGGGCGGATGCCTGGCCAAAAGTACTTCTGTGAAAATAGTTCTCTTTTTTTCTATCGGATCTGTTTTCGGTAGAGCACATTGTCGTAGTGCACGATCCGGAATACCTAAGCCGCGCATACGATACATGGAAACACAAATGCTGCGAAAGGAATTTAGGTTGGGCAGCCATTCGACCAAACCACATTCTTCGTTAAAGGGTATGGCAGCATAAGTACGAATGCGTAAACGACGATGACGAGCCTAAGCGAGGAAATAACACTATATTATAAATTGTCTAATTTTTACCCCCTAATTCATATAAATTATAACAGGCTTATAAGACTGTTATTTGACATACATATTTGTATGGAAAATCTGTCAAATAAGACCTTTATAAACCTGTTATAATTTTTATGAATTAGACGGTTAGAGTTTAAATAACTATATAATTACTAACAACAATTTAAGCAGTTTATATTTCGCAAATTTATCCAATTTAAACACATTATCCGCATACTTACTTACAGAGCGGTAACAAGTTGAAGAATTTTCGGTTTTGTGGTATAAAAAGAAGCTACATACATATATAGATTAAAATCTCGCATTGAAACTTATTACCAGATAAAATTAAAATTTATGCTGGTTACAAAAATTAGCGCGAGATACCGTTTGGTGCTGCATACAGGTTTGCTGTAAAAAGTGCTACCAAGTTATAGCAGCTGTTTTATTTAGAAACAGGGTTGCCGGAAAAATTTTGGCAAATGAAGAACCCGAAAATTGGCATCCCAAAAGGGGAATTCTCAAACTTTTTCTCTAAAATTCTATTATTTGTACTAAGCGCCATGATGCAACTAACAAGGTAACCTTATCAGCTAAACCGTTAATCAAATACATTGTTTTATTTTTAATTGCTTGAATACTCAAACTCACCTTGGAGTCCTGATGCAAAAATCGTTTCACCAAACCATTGAATTCCATTAAACGAAAATCTTTGCGCAAATCATCTTTGGGTTTAACCATAACATTGTAAGAAATACCATCTGAACATTCAAAGGTAATTTTTTTCGGTTTGGCGGCGGAGCGAAGCACGACAACTTCTTCCCCAATGCCACTCAGATAGACGCAAGAATTTGGAAAAGGATTGCTGGGCATAGAAGCGTTTGCTGTTGTTGTTGTGGTGTCAGGCGATTGTAGGGCATGGAAATTCAAGGACTCTGCTGTTGAGGTGATAGGAAAACAAGGTTGCATATATTTTTCAAAGGGCAACATTATTTTCGAGAAATTGCTATCTTCAAAGAGACGGGGAAGTTGGCGCGCCAGAGAACTTAGTTCATAACTTTGATCGAAGGTGACCTCTTTATTGGTCAGTTCAATTAAACGTTCAGCCAACATATTGAAGTCGTTGAATAATTTTTGAAACACTGGTTTGTTGAGACGTGGATCAGTGAATATAACGCGACATCTTTTGACGCGCGAATTGTGACAAGATTTTAGAATGGGCAATAACATCCACAGAGACTGCTGGGGAAAATGTTCAATCAATTTTATGAATATGTTTTTCAGATTATTAAAGACTTCGGTAGAGGGATGGCATATGCGTGAAATCAGCTGAGAGAAGGCGGTGTAAAAAATACTGATGGGCAGCATGGTTATGCAATTTGAGATCATGTCATTCATCTTCTTGGCCAGTTCTTGGAAAATATGTATTTTAGAAGTTTGTGCAGATTCTGCAGTTTGATGGCCGCCATCTGTCATCGAAGCTAATCTGGAAGTAAAATTCAGCCATATGCTAAGCAAACGAGGCAGTGACTGGTATACATTTGCATAGCCATATTTTAAGGACTTGGCATAATTTAACATTATGTCCAACAGCAGGCGGCAACCATTTTCCGATTCTTTTTGATCCGGACTAAACGAATTGTAAATCTTTTCCATATATTGGGAGTAATGAACCAAATATTTTTCACAAGTGCGATGGACGGCAACAGCTTCTTTGAAGTAACGTAAATTTACCTCTGAGCAAATATTCATTGACTCAGCATTATAGGAAGCCTGCAGGAATTTAGATTCTGCGTAAATATGGCGGCTAGTGTTATCCAGTTTGCGCAGATCTCCTTCGGACTTTGCCTCTAGCATTTTTATGTTTTCTTCCAGCAATTTAAAGCAATTGCTTTGATCCCCTTTCTGCCATAACAGTTTTGCTTTCTCTAAAAACAGTGTTACAGGTTGATATTGCTCAGCTTTCATGATTGAGATTTGAGCCTGTTGCAAGCAGCCTGCCTCGCGATTCATTTGTATTGTACGCAACCATAACTTAACCAAATGATCATTGATTTTATCATTGAACTTTTGCATGAGATGGTTGGCACTTGTAAAACTCTGCTGTATAATTCTTTGGGTTTCGAGCAAAAGATTTCTTCTAAAGCAAAACACTGGTTCCAAAACCCGTGCTATTGGCTGCAAAACTTCTAAGCGGGCATCCCAATGAGCAAAAAACTCTTGAACTTCATTGAGACATTGTTCGCTCGTTTCAGCTTCCTGGCTCTGTAGCGTATTTGCGTTTGCATATCTGCTCACTTTCTCGATCAATTCTTTATTGTTCTCTAGTTCGTTTAACAGATGTAAACGTATTACTTCATCATAGGAATGTGTGTAAGAGTTTCCGGCAACTACAGAGCAGGATCTCATTGAACTAACAACATTCGATCTTATAACATCCAGTTGTTCTAGGAAACTTTCAAATGTTTGCGTATTATTTGGTTGACGAAACAGCAAAAACGATTCGGCACATTGTATATTCCAGTTGGTGGTTTTACGCTTAACAACTGAGTCCTCCAGCAGCTCCTGCAACTCATCGTAACGCCCCAAACGCCAAAGTAATTCAGATTTACATTCCTTAAAGTAATCATCGGTATATTGATCTGCCAACTTTTGCCAGAGACCATCGGTGATGAGAAGCGCCGTTTCAGGATTATCCAGGCGTAGATAGCAATCAATCATTCCTAAAGTTAAAGAATATATGAATTTGTGAATGTAAGTAAAAGAAGTTGTTTGTCATCAAGCTGATACAAAGTGTTCTTTCGTAACTGCAGTGATTTGTGCCTCATTGCAGCAGGTGCGTATGCAAAATTTTGTTTTTGTTCTGTAGCTGTGGAACGTACAATATGAATGCACTGCCTTAAGAAAGTGCAGCAAAAGCATGTTAACCACAAAGCAAGATCAAATTCAAAAATTTATTCATGTATTGGGCAACAGACACCGTGGATTTATATTTTTGCAAAAAAAAAAAAAACGCGTAACCACTACCTTTTTCGAATTTTGTTTTTGGATAAAAGCATGTATGGAAGCAACTAAAATGCATATGCCTTTATGCCGATACAAAAACAAGGAACAACGAAAAGGAAACCCAGCATAAAGAACGTAGAAACACGTAAATTTCACAAAAATATATTTTTAGGTTATATTTTTGCTGAACGAGCAACTACAAAGGTTGTAAGATCAAATAATTGTTGCTTGTAACTATTGTACCTGCTCGTTGAGCAAACATAACCTTAAAATATAATTTTGTGGAATTTTATGTTTTTTCCTGTTGATGTTTTCTTTGCTATTGTTTCTTGGTGTACACATATGTATATATCTGCATTTTTAGTTATTGACACCAATGCACTTGGCCAAAACTAAGGTCAGCAAAAGAGTAGTGGTCTCGTTGTTTGATAACGAGGAAATTAATAGAATATTATAAAATATTAAATTAGTTGCAAGAAAATGGCGCACTTCGCCGACAGTGCAGCATAGTTTAGTGTAAAAAGTGCTGCCAAGTTTTTACAGGTGTTTACTTTTACAAACGATTGGCTACAAAATGCGTCGAGTCTACATAACGGTGTTCCCGCTGAAATTTTTTAAAATGCAGTTTTAAAAAAAGTAACATAAAAAGAAAATATCTTTTGATTTGATGAATGTAAACCAAATTATTGATCACTAATTTTAACTTTATAACTATGTATATCATTTACAATTGTTAATAATTTTATGAGACTTGAGTTCGATTTTTACTTCTTCCAAAGGGAGAAATATTTTTTATGATAAAATTGGAGTGTTCAAAATTTTTAGAGATAAGAAAAATAAAGTTGAGGACTTGTTGGCTGGGGTACATGCCATGGCTTTTTCACGACCAACACGTCACTCATCAGCATCCATTCTTGAACTCAGGGCATCAAGGACGGATGCTGACGAGAAGTATGGCGGCTTCGAAACAGCTAGCTGTCCACCTAGCTAAAGATCCTTGATGTTTTCTTTGTTTTGTTTAATTAATATCAATCACAAAAATAATATAGAACGAACTTTTGAGCCTGATAAACGTAATACAAAATAATAATGTAGGCCATATTTAAATTCCGCAACAATATTTAAATGCGCTATATACGTGAATGTCAATTAAAGTTTTATCTTTTAATATGGGATTTATAGTTATATGGGATAGTCCTCAACATCAATCAGTGTTGACAATTTTCGTAAGTAAAAATCGGGATTGTTTAACCGCTTACCTTTAATATGATCCTGATTAATTTGCTGGTCATCTTTCGACAGCAATTGCTCATAACAGGTTATGGTCTCTTCTGGTTTATCGATCAAACGATACACTAAGATTTCCTCTTCCAAAGACAAATTTGTTTTCTTCATGTAAACCGCCCCCTCCACGGAATCGGAGTCCATTAATTTCCCATGGATTTCAATAAGAAATGATAATTGCTCCTGCAAGCGAACTGAGGGCTGTTCTTCAATATATTCCTCCAAATACATTAAAGATCTTGCATACTCTGCCGAATTATAGTTGGCTTTCGAAATCAATGACTTGTTAAATTTTTGCACAAAACCATTGATATTCTTAAAACGTTCATCTGTTTGGGTCAATGTACCATTTACCATATTGACTTTTTGCCAATCTCGGAGCCATCGTTGTAAGAAGTCCATTTGTTCGGAGCAGAGTTTTGTGCAGGTTTGTGTTAAAGTCTCGGGGGAATCATAAGTTTCAGAATTGCCCGTTTCAGAGGACATTCTTTCGGCGGAATATTTGCTTGATTTGAATTCTTTATAAGCAGCAAGTTCTATTTCATTTAAAGTAGTATTTTCACGACTGCAGAAATTGAAAACCGCCATAAACTCCTCAAAAATTTGTTCGACTTTCTCCTCGGGACAGTCTTGTAAGGCATGTAATAGAATATAGGGGAAAAATACCGCCAATATATTTGTATCTCGCTTAATGCTGGGCTTATAGGAATTGAGCAAATGCTTGGTTTCATCGTTGGCCACCATTTCGATTAGACGACAAGCCCAGGCGAAAGACCAGTCTTCGTATTTGCGGCCATGGCTGCTTTCGAACAGTGGGTGCTCTGTTAGCTTGCTTTCTCGTTTGGAGCCAGTATAACAAGAGCTGAGCAAAGGTTCCATTACTTGTTGCATTCTGGTCGGCAGAGCATCCCAAACATTGAGTTTTTTATTTTCTTTGGGAGAAATGCCAAACACAGATAACGTTTCTTGTATGGCCAAAGAGAAGTTGTCCACATACTTGGTATCCTTTTGGAACTGATAGGCTTTGCACAGCTCCGTTAGAGCCATTATGGCAAAATCATCAGTGTGTATACTCAACGAGATGTCGGCCGAATTCATAAAAGAGAAATTTGAGGACATGTAACTAGGATCGATGGCACCAAGTTCGCCCAAACATTTGGCCGAAGCCAAATTCATATTGCGATCATCATGTCGGCAGCCTTTCATTAGTTCATCGACAATTTGTTCGATTAGCGGATCCACTGGCACAGTGTCTAAAATCATGTGATTTATCTCACTGCGATATTTCGCTACAAATGACCGCATGTACTTCAAACCATATATACGAACTTGAAGATTCTCATTGCAAACTTGTTTGTAGAGAAAATTCAGCCTGTCCCACATATTATTTCTCTCAATGTTCAATATTTCTGTTTGCCGGGCCACATATTGGCGAATGTTGGGCCTTACATCCGGCATGTCCTCCAAGAAGTACAAATCTGGTATATAAACACCCAATAAGCTATCATTTTTCAAAATTAAATAGTCGTAAATGTCATTAATTTCCTGAGGATTGGTGGACATCAAAGGTTGTAATGAAGCAACTATGCGGCTTAGCGAAGGCCCTAGTTCTTGTGTGTTGACAATATGCAAAAATATATTCCATATTTTAAGGCAAATATTTTGTAAATTGCGATCATTAATGGTCAGCACAAAACTCAACATGGCAATGATCTTAAAACGGAATTGAGTAACATTATTTGGACCGATTAAACGCATAATCTGTCCTAGACTATAAAGGGTTTCCTCCTTGAGAGGTTTTTCAAAATTAGGTTCCGCTAGACAGGTTTGAAAATACGTTATAACACCCAGAAATCGATCCGTTATGAAGCTGGCAAATTCATGGCTGGCAGTCTTCGAATATTTACTCACGGCCGTCGCAGACTTTTCACCCACTTCGTTGGGCAACAGGCATTGAAAGGCTTGCATCACAAAAGTGGGACTTCGATTGAAATATACCAGAAATTCGGAAACAGTTTGCTATAAGAAAATAATTAATGAAATGAAATTCTTACCATCATTTCTGTTATCTATCTTACCTTAACATCTGTGGTCATTAGTTTGCTTAAGCTTGCTCCAGTACATTTGCCAATAAATTCAATGCAGGCATTGCCAATTTCGGCATCTTCTGTTAAATATATGTGTGTGTAAATGCGAAGAAATGAAACCACAAACAAATTGGTAATGGATTTGCGAGTTATTTTCGAAATGCTAACAATAAGGCCTTTGCACAGCGGTTCCTTAATGCAGTACGGCAAAATCATGGTGACCAATAGACGGTAATATTTACAAATAAACTCCTGGACACAAGAGAAACCAAGCATTTTGGTGAACTGCAAATAAAAGTGTGAATTAAATAAATAAGTTTCAAGTGAATTTTTGTTAAAACAAATCAAAATTCAAGAAAATTAGATAATCATCAATGATATAAGATAATACGTTTTGCGCGCGCTTTCGCCCAAATCAATGGATTTTATTGCCAGTGAAGCAGATAGTTGAGTCGTATTGAGCAGTACGCGGAAGAAAACATTTCTCTCATTTTCTTAATTTTTTAATACCTAGCAAGCCCATAACATGCGTGTGAAGGTAAATACGAATTTCAGTACCCGAACTCAAACCACAACATTTAGCAGAGACAAATTTTGAAGTTAACATAGCACTGTTAACTCGTTAACAGTTCTACTTTTTCCACAGATGGCGTTTGTGAAGTAGATGAATGGGTTTTATGCAGAAATATGCACCTCTGCGATATAGTGGCCATATAGAAATGGTGATTCGAAGAGTTATCTGTATGTACCCTGGTACATGGAATATCTAAAATAATGGTTGGAGGCCCAGACAATTTTTTTTTTTTTAAATACTCTACATAAGAAGTTTGTGGAGAAGATGAGTGGGTTTGTAGAAAAAATGTGGATTTATGCGAAGCAATAACCACCACATCTATATGGATGATATAAAACGAAGTTTTCTTTACTTTCAATTCAGTCTTTTAATCACAAATCGGACCGTTCATAGTGGAAAATTTTGTAGAAAAGATGACAACAAATGATTTTCAATGGATGGCAGTAGCAAAATACTGCGAACAAGTACTCCGAGAGAAGAAAAAAGACATCGATGATTGTTATGTATTCTTCGCAAGTTCTTTATTGAATAATTCTTATATTTTAAATGTAACTAAGTTGTAATAATAAATTAAGTCAAGTACGAGGCTGGCTCGCACACTTAGGGTTCCGTACGTATGGATGTTACCGCTACTTTATGTTGTATGTGGACACCTAGTAATTTTTCACTTGTTGTTGTTGTTGTAATTTGCTGTTGTAAGGCATCTGGGAATACATACACTATGCAAATTTCAGCTTTCTATCTCTTACGGTTCGAGAGTTATAGCTAATTGCAACTTTTCGTTGTATGGGGACACCTGGTAGTTTTTGACTTGTTGTTGTTTTTAGTATTTGTTGTTGTAGCGGCAAGGTACAACAACATCTTGTGAAAATTTCAGCTCTCTAGCACCGTTTCGGAGAATGGACGCTGTGACGGAAGGACGGACGGACGTACTTGTCTCGGTAATAGGGTTCCGTTTCACTCTGATGAGTACGGAACCCTAAAAATGACCAAAAATTAAAGAAAAACTTTAAATGCCCATATTTCCTTAAATATTGATGATATCGAGAAAATAAGCAAAATTCGGTGTCAGAAGTAAAAATGACCAAAAATTAAAGAAAAACTTTAAATGCCCATATTTCCTTAAATATTGATGATATCGAGAAAATAAGCAAAATTCGGTGTCAGAAGTAAAAATGACTAAAAATTAAAGAAAAACTTTAAATGCCCATATTTCTTTAAATATTGATGATATCGAGAAAATAAGCAATTAAATTTCAATAATGATTAATTAGGATGTCATTAGCATGTTAAATATTCAAAATTTTATATTATAATGCAGGTAATTTGAATATAAAGTTATTCAAGAATAAGGAAAAGGTATGAAAGGCACAAAATTATAATTATTTTAATTCAGAATTGTTCAACTTTAACAATGTTCTTCTTTTATTACACAACTGAACTATACAACTTCTTTTTTCAACTGCCTTTTATCAATTGTGTTAATAATTACCCAACTCCGAATTATAAAAAACGGAACAACTTGAGAGTATGATAAAAGAGATATAAAACTGCAGCGCAGAGCTGTATCTCCTTTACATATGTATATTATACAAAAAACGGATCTAACTGCACAGCTTCGTGTTTAACATAAATAAATGTGTTAGCATACATATGTTAATGCAATACGTTAGGAATGTTAGCAAACAGATCACACACATATTAAAATGAGAAGTTGCACAGCAACATTATTGGAAATCAAGGCTTCCAAAATTATGTACATATGTATGTAAATTTCAACTTACCGCTTTCAAAGATCTTGTCATTCGTACACCTTTTGTGAGATACACATAAATCATAAGCTTCACTATTAAATTCAAGGCATCCCGTTTATACCAATTCCAGAGCTGAATGGGCTGAATACTGTAAGCACTACACATTTCACAGGCCGTTAATATGGCCTCATGTACTACTTTCGATTCCGGATGCACAAGATAAAAGAATGTCATTTTGAAGAAATGAAAAAGCCAATGTTCGGTGAGCAAACCAGCCTGCGCGCAGCAGAAAATTATTTCCAAAACATTTTTCTGATGTTGTGATGTTTGTGTGGGCTGCAATGACTCGACCACTTTTTGCAAAACTGCCGCCGATAGCTGACAAAGAAAATCTCTATCGCTCTCGATGAGTTTATCCAGCACCGCAGAGACAGTTGGCAAAAATATCTCTGTTATGTCACTGTTTTTAAATATTGCCTTTAAGCAATCTTCCGCACTGATATTGCAATAATTTAAATGATTGCTGATGAGGTGCAGTTGCTGATTCAAAAAGAAATTTTCCATGAGTTGTGTTTTTAAATTCAAAGGGAGTTGTTCGTTTGCAGTGGTCTGGCCAGCAACATTGTTCCTAAAGCAGAGGACACTCGAGTCTTTTTCCAAAAATTCATTTACATTTTTGTATGGTTTTAGGCAATAGTTGAAACATTTCTTACACAAGACTTCAGTTTGAAATAGTTCTGAGCATTTCGCGTTACAGATATTCGCCGCAAAGGGAAATTTCTTTATAAGCACAATTTCTTTGGTATGCGCATTAAAGCAGCACAAGATTTTCAGCAAATTTGCATAGACTTGTTTGCTCTTAATATCTCCAACTAGAAGTTCTTTGATAACAAAATCCAAGGTAAGCCATTGTTTGGCCACAAAACTTTGCAGGCAGAAAGTAAATTTTAAGACTGAACTGTCGTGTTCCTTGTTTGACTTAAATATTTGTTTAGCCACCACTTCTAAAGAGTGCTTAATACTGTTAACAACAGCTTGTGTTTTAATGCCGTCCATGAGATTTAACATTTCCAAAGACAGCTCTAAATTTGTGGTATCGCCTCTTAATAATTTAATGGCATCCAAATGCTTGGTGGGTTTCAAAACTATTGACAATAGTTTAACTTGTAGTTGCTCGGGTAACTGCAACAGCGTATCGTCCAGCTGCAGCAGTAAGGCTGCAATGGTTATATCGGCTGATTCGTTTACTGATGGGCGTTTGGTTTGCATACGCTTTGTGCTCCACAAATCTATAGGTGTAATCCAATCATTGAGTCCATTATTATTTGCCATACGGTTACATGTTGTCTTCGAAATCAGTTCCGTCTTATCAATGTTTTTGTACTCCATTAGTTGTTTTTGGTGACATTTTAAATGCCTCCATAATCTTAAACTAACCAAACATTCTTTAGCTATTTGGAATTCTACATTTTTTGCAGAGTCAAGATTTAAGAATTCAATAACTTTTGATTTAATCCTTTTAAAGTACTTTTCTTCTTTGGATTTGTCTTGAATATTTTGTAAATAAACTGGCAAAAGACACAAGATAAAGGGGAAATCATCCACTATGCGCCATATCAAATTGTAGTACTTTTCTTGCGGATCTTCAACAAGCCTCAAAGAATCGAATAATTGAAACATAAATTCTGTTAAAGCTTTAAAAACCTCTGTCAAGGTTTTGCTATTTTGCTCCGTTTGCAAACGTAACCACTGATGGATTTCATAAATGTATTCTAACAAGAGAAAACAGTGGGTTACAAGTATATCTTTATGTTCGACTTGTGGCTGCAAGCCTTTTAAAATTTTCAAAAATGTGCCACACTCTTCTATAAACTCTTCGAAAACGCTGAATGCAAAGCAGTTGTTGTTTAGCCAAATGGGCATATAATTCCACATCATCGTTAACGACCTAAGGCTAACCTCATAAAGATGCTGGACATTGGCATTAAGTGATGAAACTTGTTGAAAAAATCCGCCCAAATATTGTAGGCAGTACAGCTTAGTGGAAAAGTCACACTCTTTTAATACTTTCAGCACGGTAAGCAGAGAGTTTTCAAAGGTTGTCGGGTAATTGGTATAACCCATAAAGAGGCCATGATGCAAAACCTGCAACAAAGCCTGCACATAGTGGTCAACGTCATCAATGTCCACTTCTATGGCCGGAAAGTGAAAATCCTCGTCAATTTCTTTTAAGCAGTTATCGGCTGAAGTAAAAGCTGATATTTTAATTAGCCGAGTGTCATTGTCAGCTTGGCCGGCAAAATCCAGCTTTGAGTATTCTTCGCACAGCTCGTCCAAAGCTGATGTATAGGCTTGAACAAGGGTCTCAAACAATACTCCTCTATTGATGAGACACGAATTTAGCAATTTATGTTGAATTTTTAGATTCTTTTCATAGTTTCTACAAGCAGATTGGAAAAAAAGTTCATCAAAAGTTGCTTTAAGCAACAGGTTCAACGGGCTCTTGATAGAACACAACACTCACCCATAGTCCTGATCGCTTTCCACTTTGAAAGATTTAACAAGTTTATTTACCAGCCACAATATAAATGTATCTTGGAAACGGTTAATATTATCCTTCACTGAGTACCTTATTAGACTGGGTTCCTTGCACAAGATGTCATCAACAAAGACAAAGACATCATTCAATTCCGTCTCATTTCGATTGACCAAACTGTACAACAGCTTCCACATGTCCTTGCGACGGTCAGTCATTATTATAATTGTTTTTTAATGTTGACAAACAAAGTATTTTCAATTATTTATAAATAACATTTTCCTCTTGGAATTAATTTTTTCCCGTGAGAAACGCGCGCGAGTTGTAAACTAATGTAAAGTAAAACAGAGTCGTTAAATGTTAATCGAGTAAAGTGATGCCAATTTCGAACGTTTTGTTATTGAAATAAACGTTCACGCTTTTTCAATGTTTTTTACACATATGCACACATTCATATGTATATTGTTGATCAAATTTAATAATGTTGGTTGACATTTAATATATTGCTATATTTAATGTTTATATTGTTCAAAATGTATTATTTTGGGTCTAAAAATAGGCCACATTTGTGTTTTCCTTTATTTTTCAGCCGTCTATATAGACATTATTGGGGTTTTTTTCGACCTAAGATAATACATTTCAATTGGCTCTTATAGCAAACACATAATTGGGTTCATGTTTGAATATTTTTTTTAAATATTTTATTTGAAACACTTTTTAATGTATTTTATTAATATGCCTATTTCAATTCTTCAAACAAAATATATTTGGAAATCTCGTAAAAATCATTAACACGCAGGTCACAGTATTTTATAGAAAGACATAATTTCTAGAAAATTTAATTGAATGGTTATTTTGAAATGTGACTTCAAACCAATGTTAATTTGGTCCACATGTAAATATATGAATTTGACAGTTGCGAATAAAATTGATATTAATTTTAAAGGCTTAAACGTCTGTTTAAGCCTTTCATGTTCATACAATTTCATATCAATGTAATGGACTAGATATGAGAGATGTCATATGTGGAGGTGCTATTTATACCATATCAGCTTCCTAACTTTTCATTAAAACTTTTCAAACTGTTTTTTTCTGTTTTTGCTAGGAACAATTTCTTGTAAACTTCAAACTTGTAAGAGAAAAGTTTACGCAAGTTAGTTCCGCCATCCTTAAGTTTTTAAATATATCCAAAATATAAAAATACTAGGAAGAAATAATTGCTCATTTTTTTCACTAAATTTTTCCGTTAAGAGTAAGAACTATTTTCGTTTATCTTCTAAGACCCATTTTCAACATATTTTAGGACAACCACGAAAATTCGCGCATGGCGTACATCACACTTAGTCAAAAACAAGAAAATCATGAGATATCAGTTAAATTTTGCTTAAACAACTTCAACTGTTACAATATTGAATCACATATTCCATAATGTAACAATTAACATCAATTTTTATTAATAATTTTCATTGACTACATTTCATTTACTTAAAAACTCGTTTCAGTTTTGTCCTTAGATGTTTTTGAATAGCCTGCTGTCTCTCAGTTCTACAGCTTTAAATATCCATGAATATTGACGAACAGTATGTGTAAAAATCTTGAACGTGTAATTCCAGCTTATTAATAAGCCCAAGAAAAATCAGCTTGTCTGGTAACTTCAAATGATATCTTTAGTTCGTTATTCCTGTCGGCCTGTAAAAACTTTTAGTGCGGCAGTTCTGTGATTTTAACTAAAAAAGTAGTATTAATAATCATTAAATCGAAAAGAAGTTTGTGTTAAAACAACATTTATTTGGTTAGTTCTCGGAAATATATGAAATAAAAGCAGATATTTCTGTATCTCATAAGTTATTGGCGTGTGAAAAGTTTGCCACTGAGAAATGCTACAGAAGCATTTCCACTTGCAAGAAAAAAAAATTTCTTTGCGCCTAAATTATATGTGATATAGCGTTGCCAGTGTTTATAAAGCAAATGTGTGTAGGAAATGGGGAAAAAGAAAAAAATAGAAAGTCGTTAAATAAAATATATAAAAATGAAAATAATCTCCCTAAAAAAACAGTTGTATTACGAAGGAAAAATTAGTATTTAAATAATCAGTATCAAAGTAACAATAATTAAAAAAAGAGGTAACAATAATAGTTCATATTTATAATCCCATAAAAACAAAATGTTGAAAATATATGTGCAAAACTAAAGAAAATTTATTAGTCTCTCATAAAAATGCGCGGTTGTCGTTTATTTCCATGATAGCCGCTCTCTGCTAGAATAAAACAAAAATTTTCAATTTAACGTGGTTACAAAAATGGATGTACAACAATTTTGAATTAAAAAATTTTGAAATTTATCCTCTTTTTCTGCCACTTAAAACTTTGCAAACTTAAAAAAAAGTCTGAAGTATAAGTATAAAAGTAACTTATTCCAAAAAATTGTATAACATTATTCTTTAAAATTGAGTTAATCTCAAATTAATTATTCTGAAAAATTTCAACAGTTTTCCCACTGTGAAATATGAAGTCGGCAATATTTTATTGTGCTAAGCTCAATTTCAAATGGATTTCCTACTTTGTTTACTGTTCTTCATTTCATAACAAAAATTCAGTGCTCGTGTTTTACTTGTTTCAGCAGGTCTGGCAAATTTAAATGTTGTATTTAGTTCGTTATTCTCTTCAGCCGGTAGAAATTGCAATGCAGGAGCTCAGTAATTTTAATTAAAAATAAGTGTATAATCGTTAAAGCAATAATTAATGTGTTAGAAGAAAGTTTAAATAGCTGTTTTTTCGAAGTATATGAAATAAAATCAAATAGTTATGTGTTAAAAAAGTTTTTGTGTATTAAATTTTTGTCAATTTTCTTGGTGCACCTCCATTTCCAATTGTTGGAATATGTTGCTGTTTCGTATCTCAAATTAAGTAAACGAGTGTTGACGATCTTTGCAAAGAAAGTGTGTAGAAGTGAAAAGTATGTAGAAGCAAAATGAGGAGTCCATTAAATAAAGTTGTCAGTATTAAGAAAAAAAGGCATTTAATTAATAAGTGATCATAATAAATAATAATAATGATTATGTTCTTTTAAAAAAATATTTAGAAGTGCTTAGAATAAATAGAAGGCTTAATTTAGTCAAAAGCGTCAAATGGAAAAGTGCGTGCGTATCGTGTTTTTTTTGCGAGTCGTAAGTAGTTACCATTAAATATAAATTTTCGTACTTAATGCACTTATGAAAATATGTACATATGTACTTAAAGCATTCAAGATTTGTGTATGTCATTAAAGAGTTAATTTAACTAAATTATTATTTTAAGTGAAAAATATATATACATACATACATATACATATATTCTATTTGCATACTTGGCGTTTTTGTTTTCAAATACATACATACATACATACAGTGCGTGAACTCTAGCACATATTTATTGTGAATGAACAAATGAGCGTTAAGAAAAATGTCTTGTTCGTTACCGCTATCAAACGGAAAAATCATCTCTGTATAATTTCAAATTCATACCGCTACTAGAGAAGTCAATGGTAAGTGGCAAAAATATTTACAAACACTTTTATCAATACTATTGCTTTTAAAATTAAAATTTCGTTCCTAACGATTAAACAATAATATTAATATAAATTTAATCATAAATGATAATTTCGCGCGAATATTTCCTAAATAATATTTTCTTGCAAAAAAAAACCCCTTGAAAAATGCTTCGACATTATTAATTGAAAAGAGGCTTAGGGTTTCTTTTGACTTTCTCTCCTAATTTTCTTGCGAGAGCTAATGAGAAAAGAGCGTGTATTAACAGTTGAAAGCATATTTTATAATATCTTGTACATTACAGAAACTAAAGACTAGAGCGGAATATGTACTCTTGGTTGTAAGAGAATACACATATGTATATATGTGTAGCCTGCACTAGAGTAAACAATGGCCAGTATACAAAATGGCTGCTTCAAAGTTAGGAGGTACCTACTCTTTCATAATTTTTATATAAAAAAATTGGAAGGAAATTATAATTGGAGGAATTGCACAAAATATGTTTTAGATCAATATGCATAATTGGCCCCAAATGATGTTAATTGAAGGAGTATTTTTCGTGAAAATATTAATATATGTGTGTATAGTACAAATTCCAGAACTAGTCCCTTTTTACGTTAAGTTTTGCAACTAATTTGTTTGCAATTTTGTTATACATACATACATATGTATACACCTCAAAACAGCATATAAAATAAATTTGAAAGCAAACTTTTTTTGTAGAAAAAAAAAATTACGGTACATTTTTTTAATTTGAAAATGTTTGTTGTACACTTTCGTTTCATCACTTATTAAATATGTATGTACATATTATTTTTATTTTACTGGTATTCATTTTGCATTTAATTAAACAAAGTTGGAAAAATGTTAAATTTTTTACCAAAAAAAAATGTGAGTTTTTGTAAAAGAAAAAAATGCAAACTTACTTTTGATGCTGATTTAATTTAATAATAAGCAATGTATTGGATTTTATTTTTATAAAAATATATAAATTTATTACATGTTTGTTCTAGTTGTTGAAAAATTGTTGTATTATAAAATTGTGTAATGTGTATTTTACATTTGTTCGAAAAAATAATAATAACATACATATGTATATTCCAATCGAATATTTGCATTAATTCAATGAAGATCAAATCAAAATTTGGAAAATATTCCTTAGCCAGAATTTTTTTTACAATAAAACACTTACATTAGCACTATAAAACTAAAAACGAAAATTGTAATTAATTTAGTAATTAAAGCACACATAAACAAAAAAAAAAAAAGATTGAGTCAAATAGTAGAATTTAGAAATATGTATGTGCATATAAAAGACCCCTGCGCACGTTAATGGCTCTAATTTGTTTTGTTTTAAGGAATGATGTGTATTTTTTGGAGCCAACGGAAAATAAAATTCTACAGCAAGGCATCAAGCCTTAAAATGACTTTAACGAATGAAAAGGGCGATATCTTTTTTTAGCTCCAGACATCAGCTGAATAACGTTTTTGTGCTTCCATTTTCTTAAGATATTGCACTGCATCTGCCTCGGTCATATTGCCTTTGGTTGATAAAATTTTAACTAAAATATTTCTTACATCTACGGCCATATTTTTAGCATCACTTTAGAAAGAAAAATAAAAAAGAAAGTTAGTGTTGTTATATTTTGCACAGTTGTAAGAAACAACTTACCCGCAAATATAGAAATGACCCTTGTTTTCACCTATAACTTTCCATAACAAATCTGCATCCTCCTCTAACAGATGGGTGACATAAATTTTCTTTTCTTGATCGCGTGAAAAGGCTGTTTTCAAAGTAAGCGTACCCTTGTGCACATATTCCTCTAATTCTTCTTTGTAAATGAAGTCCTCATTTTTCTTTCTACAACCAAAATAGAGTATAGTATCACCCACAATTTTTCCCTCATCACGCAGATGTTGACGTTCCTGTATAAAACCTCTAAACGGTGCCAACCCAGTACCAGGCCCGACCATAATAATGGGAGTTTCGGACTTAGTTGGTAATCGGAACTGCGATTTCCGTATAAACACTGGCACTTTTACTTCGCCCGAAGACGGTTGTTTTTCCTTCAGGAAAGTAGTGGCAACTCCCTTGTTTATGCGACCAGTGGGAGTTTTGTATTGTACTAAAACAGCAGTAATATGAACATTTGTTGGATAAAGCTGAAAGGGACAAATTGAAATAAAGTTTTATTACAAGTTTTCAACTCTTTTGATTAATGTTCTTAGTCTATATAGTCATACCTTGGAAGACGAAGAAATTGAGTAAAAACGTGGCTGTAGACGCGGTAGCAATTCACAAACATGATCAATTGGTGGCTTGCATGACTTAATGTCTTCCAAGATATGCACAATGTTTCTGCATGAATCTTGTATCCAACTCTGATATTTTTCCTTGCCTTCGGGAGTTATTGAGGCCATGTTCCGCAAAAACTCTTTATCCGCTTCATCGGAACAGTATTCCGCTAACTCTTTTAAAATGTGAGTTCTTGGTATGGCCGTTATTTCTAAATAATGTGTTAAAGCTGTACGATATGTAGTTGGACAGGGGAAGGGATGTTTTTTGCTGCTATCAGTATCGGTATTAATTAAAGAGAAGACAGTCTCCAAATCTGCCTGGCATAATTTTCCCAATCTTTCAACCAAATCCTTATCGTTAATGGGATACATGGCCACATGATCGCCGGCATCATAACGCATTTTAGAGCCTTCAATGTTTAACTCAATATGCATGCAGGAACGTTCGCCACCTTTATGTAATTCACGGTTCACATTAACCGGTGCAAGGAAAGGATTTTTGGCATCGAATGGTGGACGCTGATTTTGCATAGAGTGCAAGCGAGCAATTTCGCCTTTGTAAATGCGATCTGGCTGCACATCGGGTTGCTCCAATAAGCGAAATTGACGTATGAGCACTTCCTCACCACCACCTTCAATGCCAAAGAAGTCACATACAGTAGGCCAGAAGCGATCCTTCCAGGTAATGAAATCATCTTCAATGCTAGGAGAATTTATTTTGTTCTGAAAATCATAATTATTTGTATAGAATTATGGACTTACTTGGCATCGTCATCCCCTAAACCAAGTTCAAATACTCTAGTGGCGCCCAATTCTTCTAAACGCTTGTCAACGTATATGGCAACCTTGTTGTAGTGCTCATAAGTTTTATTTCCTAAACCAAATACCTTGAAATAAAATAAAAAAAACAATATATTGTTTAATTTTGGTATTAAAGAGCAAAAACTATTTTAGTACACAAATTAAATATTGAAAAATCCGATGTATTAATAAAAAAAAAAACTTAAAGCGAGAGTACTCCTACCAGTTTATTAAATTGTTCTAATAAAAGATTATTACACAAATGGCCTATTAATACAGCGGACATGGCCCTAGGCCTGCTCCATAACACAGATGTACTATGCATTGAACTATAATTCAACGAATTTAAGGACATTATAGTTGCTATTGATGACGGCCGTTGCAATGGCTGTACGAGACCCCATTTAAGGAGTGTATGCCAATATTTCAGCATTTCTATTTTAATACAATTTATTTATTGTTACGCAACAGTCAGCATGATTTAGAAATTCACTTCTAATTATTTTTAACCATTTTGCTCAGGTTACTAAACAATTTTTTTATTGTTTTTCTAATTTATTGCCAAGAATAGTTTGCTAGTGCATGTTATATTGAATTTATTAAAAAAATTTTGTGGGCACTTGTGCAATAATTAAGTACTTTTATTTAGGCACGTTTTTGTATAAGCAGAAAACAACTGAGCGTTTAACATCTCTGTTTTCACCAAACATATGGAGTCGTATTTTTCTATCAGTTGTTGAAAGCGTTTGCCAAGTATTTCTGCCGTTATATTTAAATAGTCAATTTAAAGCACGCTCGTCAAGTATAATTATTATTATAATTTCTAATATTGAGAATCCGGATTTAGGCGTATTATAATTTTTGTATACAAAAAAAAGTACCAAATAAAATCCAAGTCTTTAATTTAACAACATTATAGAAAATATTATTGTCCTCAAGAAGCTATCCGAAGAAGAGCGAAATATCGACAAAAATAATTAGATAATTTTAATAAAAGACCTTTAGCTCAAGAAAATAAATATATAAAATATTATAGAAAAAAATTTTTTTGAATCATAAGTTTCCGTGCGTACAATCCTATTCAATATAGATGAAAACTGTATGATTTTTACATTGACGTGTCATTGGGCATCATGTGTTTGTATGAGAATTTAGGAAAGAATCTTTCAGTTAAAATCACTGAATTGAACTATACTATATATTCCAGAACTGTAAATGTTTCATAAGTGATTTCGGCAACAATATACGGAAAAATATAACAAAATATATAACAAAGGACCTTTAGTTGAAGAAGATACTATTATTATATTTGAATTTGGGTTATTCCAAGTTCTTTTGAGCGATTTTAAGCTTTTGTTGAATGAAACAAATTTAGGGTGTTTTATACAACTTTGAATTTTTCGAAAATCTGTTGTATAAACTATTGAAAAAGGAAATTTGTATTATAGATATTCATGTCAGCTGTTTTTCTTCGTTGGAAAAGTGGCAAAAAAGACAAATTTATTTTTGCACAACAAATACGTGAACAAATTTTAAACATTTATTTCATATTTAATATTTCAATATTAAATTTGTTTACTGAAAAAAAAAATTTTATTTATCTAAAACGTACTGATAATATTCACCTTTGAAATTTATAAAAAATTGGGCCAAGTACGAAACTGATTGGCACAACAAGGGTTCCGTACTACCGTGAAAGTGGCAGACGAACAGTACCCCTGGTGTGGGGTACCCTTTAGTTTTCAACTTTTTATTGTTTTTAGTATTTACTGTTGCAGGGGTCAGACAACTACATACGGCGTGTAGATTTCAAGCCTCTATCTCTTTCAGTTCAGGAGTTATAGCTGAGTTTTAAAGTAAAGGGTGTCCCCGTGTATAAACACTTATCAAATTAAATTACATATACTGTGAAAATTTCAATTCGCTATCTTTCACGGCTCAACAACTAAAGTCAATTTTCAAATTGAAGGGTGTCCCCTCGTATGAACATTGTTAAAGAAAACACGAAAAGCAAAGGTGAATTCTTATTAGCTGGGGTACATGCCATGGCTGTTTCACGTTCAGCACGACACTCATCAGCACCCAAATTGCTTCGAACACAGATCATAAATAATTACAAATTTTTTTTATTTATTTTGCAAATTAAATCAATGAAATTTTTATTAAAAAAATGTTGGGTGTTTTATACAACTTTGAACTTTATACTTTTTGCTATTTTGGGTATTTGTTGTTGTGTAGGCCTGGTAACTATATATCCTGTGCAAAATTCAAGTCTCTATCTATTACGGTTCAAGAGTTACAGCTAATTTCTTGTATGGGAGCTCCCTTTAGTTTTTAATCTTTTTATTTATTTATTTTTTTTTTTTTTTTTTGTATTTCCTGTTGTAGAACCTATGCAAATTTCAATTCACTATCTTAATGATTCAAAGGTTACAGCTATATTTGCTAATTTTCACAGTTTCTAAAAGGAGGGGACCCCTTTTAGATTTTTTTGCCTTTTGTTGTTTTTAGTGTTTCTTGTTGTAGAAGCCACGTAATCACATATACTGTAAAAATGTCAGCTCTCTCGCTCTTACCGTATGGGAGAATGGGGCCTGTGATGGACGGACGGACGGACGGACGGACGGACGTAGAAGCCTTAGTATTAGAATTCTGTTTTCACTCTATGAGTACGGAACCCTAAAAGTGAAGCAAAAACTCTCTCTATTTAATTTTCTTTTCATTTTCAATTTAGTAAAATATTTGCTAATATTATCAATTTTTACGCAATATTTAATCGCAATATTCGCAGTCCATTTCCCGGTTCTAGTTTTAATTTATTGACTGCTGTAAGTACATACTTAAACTAGGTGATGCAATCAATATCTATTATTATTATTATTATTTGTGGACTTTGTGTTTGTGCATGAACATGGAATACGTACAGCAGCGGAATTTGATATGAAAAGACAAGAAAAAAAATTATAATTTTTGTGTTCGAGCTTTTGTTACATTTTCTCTGTGTGGGTTCACACTTCGCTTTAGTTTATTGGGGGGTTTTTTTTTTGTAGCAAAACAAGCCAAAATTTAAGAAGAAGAATAACGAGAGCTATTTGGAAATAATTGAGTTATTGGAAAAGATTGCTTGAGTAGAGCTATGGGAATAGGATTTTAATTGTTGGCGACGTTATGTCAGGCTCAACTAGTTTCATGTATTTTGGCGTAAAAAATATGCTCGTCTGTTCAGATAGGAGACCAGTAAGTCTCCTATCTTATGCGGTTCGTAGGGAATAATATGATACGATATTATGTGAGTTAAAGTTTTTATGACCGTTTTGTCACATTCGCTTCTAAACACTCCGATGTGTTATGTCCTTAACATATACCCTTATGAACTAAATTTTAAGACCCCTTCTCTAATGCAAATGAGCGTAAACATACTTTAGGTATGTTCACTTACGAACTATATTTAACAATTTTTGGTCAAAAGAACGTGACCACTACTTTCTTAATGAATTTTATTTTGGGGAAATATCTGCATAAAAATTACTAAAAATGCTTGCAAATTAACATGGATACCATAAAAAAACCACAACAAATGAAAAACCAATAAGGAAAAGCCCCAAAAACATACAATTTCACAAGAGCACATTTTAACGTTACGTCTGTTCAAAGAGAAAACATTTCTATTAGCTCTTGGCAAAGTTTTCATATGATTAATGCCGTTTTCGTTTCTACACAAAATTACGCGTTGCACTTTCTTCCTAAAACGCCGCTTTTAAAATTTTAGTCAAACTAAGATCAAAAGAAAATGTCATCATAATTATAAATAATTAAAAAAATTTAATAAAACAGTGCCCTTCTAATGTTGGTGGCCATATAAAATTAAACATGTTGCTGTAGAAACGAAAACGGCGTAATTTATAGCGAGCAATTAGCTCGCTATAAATTTTTTAGGTATTTGTGGCTGAGCAACCATAACCTTAAAATATACTCTTTTAAAATTTAATGTTTTTTTTTTCATTTCGTTGGTATATGTTAATGTACCAATATGTATGTATGTACATGCATTTAAGATGCTCGTGTACAGGTACTTGGCCATCACAAAGGTCAACCGGAGAGTAGTGGTCAAGTTATTTGCCCATAAGAACGTGACTTTAGTTTATTGTGCTGAAAAAAGAAAAATAAACTTTGAAATCAAAGTCCATTTAATTAAAAAAAAAGAATTGTCATTATAAACACACGCACCAAAAACCTGTACAACAATTAAGTCATGTTAATGAATCAATTTAAATATAATTAAAAAAACAATGACCTGAGGCATCATCATGCTATTTTTGGCATCTACATTTTTATGGCCTCTAATTTATTTTTAACGAGAAATTTAACTACAGTATATGGCGTCAAAAGGTCTCCCAAAAGTTCTTTCTGCGTCTAGTTCTATGTGCTTTTTGCACAAAATATAATTAATTATAAATTAAATATTTGTGAGCAATAAGGTGTTTTTTTTTTTTAATGAAAAGTCAGATTTATTTCCACAAATCTTTTATCGTCAGGTAAATAAATGAGGAACACACATTTTAATTTTTTGTAGAACTTTTGAAAGAAATTGTAGATTTATAAGTTTGTAAGACTGTTTGCCATGCTCATGAAAATGCAGTAGTAAAAAAATGTTTGTTATCGGTGTATACATACATATATAGCAGTGAAGTATGAAGGATATTACATTACATATACCGCAGAGTATAGAGTAAACCGAGATTTCTTGAAAATTACCCCACCCCTCATGCGAACTAAAACCATTTTCACTGCCAGAAAGTAAGTAACAATAGCATATTAAAGATTTGAAAAATTAATACTAATAATTTTGATTACCGATTACTAATCAATTACATTTGTTTTCAAAAAGAATTGTAGTAATTACATTATGATGTTTTAGGAAATTTCAGATTATCTATAGAAAGAAACTAAAAATAATCGGTGCTACTTTTGATTATTGAAAAGGAATCAAAAATTATCAAAAGTAATAAAAAAATAATGCAATTACCTTCCACGATTATGCTTGATTTTGCTGATTCTTTGATATACATACAGACATTCATATGTATAACTACATTATCTTTAAATTTTTATTTGATTGTTTTTAAATAATCTTAAGTAATACCGACAATTTTCAAATTATTTGTAATTGTAGTTAAATAATTACTGTGGAAATTGAACATAAAAAGAATCAAATTAGTAATTATTATGTATATTAATCATTATTTAGCAGCTATGGAAACACTCATATTTATATACCCTTATTCATAAAAAAATATTTCAGGTTTATAAAACTCTTATTTGACAAATTTGTATGGGAAAGTTGTCAAATATTTATTATGAATAAGACCAATAAACTTTATTACCGGCTTATTAAGTTGTTATTTGCCCAATCTCTACTCGAAATTGATTAATAAACCTAAAATTATTTTTATAAATATGGAAGTTAATATGTAATTTATTTTTAATTCTTTACCAAACGAGAATTTGTCTCAAACATAACAAATTGGTAATTAATCAAAGTACGTTAATTATTGAGTCTGCTTAAACTTCGCATGCTGCACTAAAAAGCTATTTGCACAATTAAATCATTACAACTCAATAAAAAAGAATTAGAACCAGAAGTTTTTGTTCTCTTGATTGCGCTTTACCTCATTAAATTAGGAGACTCAATTAAGAAATCTATTTTAATTTTTCTTTGAAATAAATAATGAAATATTGTTAAACAATAACTACTTAAAGCGGTTTTTTTTTTTGAATTAAGTTTAAGCTTAATTGTGGATTATAATCAGTTATTATTTACATCTACTTAACCTCAAATTATAAAATTTCGATTCCATAGCATTTTTTACAGAATACTAAAAAGCCAGGGAACACAAAGAAATTATTTCATTATATAACAAGAAATTAAGAGAAAAGTGGATACTTTGTTTGGCTTTTATCAAACAAATTAAAAAATTATTTAACCCTCATTTGATACGTGCCTCAAAATATAAAAAGATATTATTGAGTAGCTTTTTAAATTTCGTCAAACTAATATGTATCGTAATGAACGCGGTACTGAACGTGTTGACCTTTGGATACAAACAGCTAAAACTGCCTATACATGTGGTAGATATATTTACAAACTCCGGTAAAAAAAAGCCGAAACATTGAATTCCTCATATATTTTAAGATTATGTATGCTACAAGAAATTATTTAATCTTACATATACTTTGCATAGGAAAATATAAATTTGCTCATTGAGCAAGCATTACACCTTAAAATATCATGTTGTGAAATTTAATGTATTTTACGTTTTTCGCTTCGTAATTGTTGTTTCCATATCAATGTATACGACGAATTTCAGTTGTGTATCTGCATGTTTTTGACCAAAATAAAGGTCAGCAAAAAAGTAGTGGTCATGTTTTTCCTGCGCAAAATTTTTTTCATATGTAAACATACCCATAAGAGTTTTTACAAATTATTATTTTAGTTGCGTACATACATGTATAATACAGGTCAACAAAAATGTAGTGGTCACGTTTTTTTTGCAAAAACATTTTTTCTTATGTGACCATACTTTCAGGGCTTTTACCAATCATGAATTTTAGTTGTGTATATGCATATATTATTAGATAAAAATAAAGGGCAAAAAGAAAATAGTGGTCACGTTTTTTTGTCTGCAAAAAATTTTTTTATGTGTTAGCATATCTTTAGGGGTTTCACAAATTACGAATTTTAATTGTGTACAGGCATGTATCAGACCAAAAGAAAGACCAACAAGAAATTAGTGGTCACGGTTTTTCAGGAGCTTAGCTTATATCTGCATCTTAGGGTTTTAATGAAATCATGTGACGATATATTCTATATTTATTTTGTAAAATATTTTTTTGGCAGCTTCATAAAAGAGCATTGAAATTCAAATGATGTTTGAATTTAGAAAAATAAATATTATACACTAGAGTAACAGTAGAATGCTTCTCTCCAATTTAATTATGTTTCGTGCATTTTTCATATCATTCTTTTCCAGCCAATAACATATGCAACAAAAAACTGTGTTAAATCGGTTCAGCCATTCACGTAATGATGACGTAACCAAGGCAAATAGGGACTCGTTTTTATATATGTAAATAAACAGATAACTATCTTCGATTCTTTGTTCATATATGCTGATATTTCGCTCCCCTTCGAATAGTTTTTTTTTTTTTAGTGCAATAATATTTAAAAATTACTGTCCGAACAAGAGCGAAATATAAGCAAAAATGAATTAAAAATCGAAGATATAAGAGAAAGGGCATTCAACTCAACTAAATAATAAATATGATAACTTACAGCATAGTTGAGACCAGTTAAATCGGCATCACCATTGGTTATCCATTCATAGAATTCCATAGCGTTGTCGGTGGGATCACCTTCGCCGTAAGTGGCCAGGCAAAACACAGCCAATGAATTTGAAATATCTTTTAATTGCAGCAGTTCTTCCTATAAAGGAGCACCATTATTAAATAGATTTAGACATAAAGAATGTTTTTATTGTACTATAAACAATGAAACTTACCATATCACATTCTTCAGGATCGGCCACCATACCCTTCATACGGTAGCGTATGCCTTCTTTAGCCAAACGACCAGCAAACTCTTCAGCTGTGCCCGTTTGTGAGCCATAGAAGACGACTAGACTACGACCAGATGCTTTCAATTTTTTTATAAAAGAATTATCAACACTCGATGTAGTGCTTACTGTGGTGGGTCTGAAGAAAAGTTAACAACAATACACCCGAATGTTTTAAACTCAGTACATATATATATATTATATCATTAGCAGTTTAAAATGCTTCTTACTGTATGGAATATGAACGTATAGGTTCTTCTTCCTTCTTGCGGCTGCGTAAAAAATACCAAGCTGCACCCACTGTCAATATTGCAAGGAGGGCTATATCGAGCGTTCCTAAAAAGGGTTCATCACCAGTCAAAGCTTCTTCCATCTTCTCACTAGACATTTTAATATGATCACTTTTAAACGGAACTTGAACTGTAAATTTTAAAAGAAAGTAAATACAACAAATCGTGTTTATTTAAGTGCCAATATTTACTTAAAACTACTTCGAAAATTGACATTGCTTAGAAAACATGTATGTGTGTGTGTGTGTTTAATGTAAATTTTGCAAAAATGTTAATTTCATTTGGATTTCAAATTGTGTTAAAAATTTATTTTCCTTAGTTTTGCTTTTGACAAAATCATATGCACATACAGGTTAATATGTATGTGTAACTGTGTATGCGGGCATATAATAGTGATATGACGAATATAGACAGATTTTCGCGAATATATGTATGTACATATGTAAATATTCCAAATCGTATCAATTATCCAATAATGGAAAAATACGATATTTCTCTCACTTGCCCAAACTTTGAATACGGTATCGCACCTATTGTGGCCGATAGGGCTATATTTCAATTATAGTTTGTACATTGTACCTATTTTACAAATTAATGTAATTGGTGACATTATGACCATGAAAACCTTTCGTCGGCAAATAATTGTTACTTAAGGTCAAGGTATCCGTTTAATAGAATGTTATAAAATAAATAATATTTATTGTTTTAGGTCTAAGACTAGACCTTAATGTTTTCTGTCTTTTTCAGCCGTCTATTGCTGCCGACATTTCGTTGTTGTTAAACAACTCATCTCTAGACTCGACATATCTAAAAAGAATGTTTGAATATTTATTCCAAAATAATATTTTTGAGAACACAATTGTTAATTATTTTATCGGGCTTTAGTTTGATTTTACTTCCTCAGAATTGAGAAAGATTTCTTTTTATGCAATAAAATTGTATTGTTAAAATGTAAAATGTAGTGTTCTTCTTCTTCTGCATAAAAGTGTTTATACCAAACAGCCTGAGTATCTGAGTATAATCGCTCGAGCTCGAGCAAAGACATGAAAATTGATGTCATCAATCATGATAAGACCAGGTCTGAGCAACACCGCTTTTTACATTCCAAACGTCTTTGGCGCCAACTTCCCTCTCAAATACAATACAAAGTTGCTTTAATTGCAAAAAACATTGTTTTCAGGTTAGTACAAAATCGGGTTGAATTATCAAAAGAAAAAAATCAAATTCATTTTCTACACTTTCACTAATGTTTTTGTTCTCTGTATGTATATTAGGGTGGGTTCATTTAGCAATCGCTATTGTGCTTTCGATAGCTTTTAGCATGAGAAAAAATAGCCGGTGACATAAAAAAAAGTTTTTTACGAGGCGCTCGATTTTCAATTTTCTTTTGTATTTTCGTATGCGAGTACCCCCTAAGGAGTTGTGGTCGGTGTAATCGAAAAAAACTATGGGAGAGTAAAAATTAATGGGCCTTGGGCATACATTCTCCTCTACGTGCGTCCTGGGGCACACTTAGTTGCCCCAGGGTATCCCCCCCTCCATAATTTTTACTTCTCAGCATTTTTTTTCTTGGATTACACCGACCCCTTGCCACGCTGCCACAGGGGGGGCTTCCATACAAACATACAAAGAACAAATTGAAAAACAGATACCTGGATAATTATTTTTTTTTTTTTTTTGATATATCACAGTAGAACCTTTCTTCCTCTGGCTAAAAGCTATCGAAAAGTCCGTGGAGCAATAGGGATACATTTTTATCGGTACAAATCATCCTGGCCTGGTTAAAAACTAAGGACTCATAATTTTGGTAGTTTATTTGCATAAAAAAAAATTGTTTTAGCTCAGTTTAAAATACGTTAAAATTTTTATTATATTTTTTATTATTATTTTTAATATAGAGATTAAATAGGCATACTTTTTTCTAGCTGATAATTATTATTTCGACAAAATGGCTACAAATTTTACAGCAACGCCGAATATTCGTGTATTCGCACAGCCATTATATCACTATAATGTTACATGTGTTTGAGAATGGACTCCATCGTTTACATATGTGTGTACATTTGTGCATGCAAACGCTCATTTGTGCACATGTAAATCAGCATGTATGTATGTTTGCATATAAATAGTATAGGTGCGTCAAGTTGAAGTAATGCAAAACTTGTTCTACGTGCGATCGAATGGTCAGTCGGTCTAATATGCATATCATATGCATATGTACGTAGTCTTATTGCCACGTAAACAATTAGCATTCGGAGACACAGTTGCCAGATTTGACGAAAAATATTACAGAGCGGCGAAACTGGTCATTGTATGTTTTGGCAAATATTGCTGCAAATTTGTTTTTTTTGATTTTATGTTTGACTTTTGATTTAACTTAAACTTTGGTTAGATTAGTCGAACTTAACTTAATCTTATAAAAAATATTCTTCTGAAAAAAGAGTGTAATAGTAACAAATGCACTAATATTTGTCTACCTTCGTCAAAAAAAAAAAAAAAAAAAAAAAAAAAAAATGTGAAAAATTATCAAGAAAGTAGTGGTTACGTTTTCTTTGAAAAGAAATGAACAAATATTTGCTCATAAGCGGCTGCATTTTTATTATTATTTTTTCATTAAAATTGTTTTTTTTTTGGCACTTGCCCACCCCAAAACAGCGCTTGTGAACTTTAATAAACAAAAAAAAATATTTTTGTGTAAATAAGACGTATTGTAGGATATTTTTTTATAAATATGGCAGTTAGAACTTGAACTTCATGTTCGTGTGCAAATCGTAAAAAATATTGTTTATTATTCAAAAGAAAACAATATTGCTTTTTTTTTAACTTAAAACATTCTGTACAAATTTCTATGCAAAAATTTATGGTGCGAATTTGTATTGTTAATTTTATGTTTTTTTTTTTTTTTGGGCAACCTAAGTCTACTGGATTTTTAATAATGCCTTTCAGGTCATTGTCCCCTTCCTTTTTTTTCTAAGAAAAAAAAACATTGTTTCTGTAATGTTTTGCATGAGAAAAAGTCTGTTCAATTTACAAAAAAAAAAAAAAAATAAAAAATGCGTTAAGCTTGACAACAAGTGTACATACACATAAATTTTCAAAATTCTTCTCTGTTTGCATCAACAATCATTATGTATTTTAAATGTTCCAGCAAGCTTTTAATTTCCAGCTGTTAATGTTTTTTAATTTGCAAAATATGTCAGGGTAAGAAAAATGTACAAAAATTAGAACTATAGTCGAATTAGTTACCAGATGATGTCTAAACTCGTCAAAATCAAAACGAGTAAATGAAAAATTTACAGCAAATATCTATTTGATCTCACAAAAACTTTGCAAGAGCAGCTGCAAATTTTATTTAACTGGTGTATTTGCTCTTTGAGCAAACATAACTTTGAAATATGCTCTTAGGAAATTTATGCCCGAACACAATCCGTTGGAGTGAAAATTCTACTTTAGCTAAACTTTTATGTGAGTTAATTTAAGTAGTTTAAAGTTTATTATTTTGTAGCTATGTTTCTTCGCTCTACTTGGCATACCGTAGAAAAGAGGTACCATACTTTAAATTTGTATAGATGAGAGCAGTTGTGAGAGGATAAAATTCGTCTTACAACATGAAACAGCCAATATTTTTGTTTTTGTGTTAATTTGCTCACATAGCTAACCAATCAACTATTTACAAAAAACTAACAATAACAACGAATTAATATTTATTGGTGTCTCCGACACCGTCCATCATACACAATTGTTTGTCGACAGCTACACCAATACATATAAACAGCTCACATGCTTTCGTGGCGATTTCAACTAATTTGCACCACCAGCAAGCCGCGTTAAGGAACTTCGTTCCAAAAAACTTAAAACCAATAGCTTTCACAAGAGCATATTTTAAGGTTATATTCGTTCAACGAGCAAATGATGCATTTGCATTAAATTTGTATTACATATGCTTTTGCAAAGTTTTTGTAAGCTCAAATAAATGTTTGTTGCAAACTTTCTCTTTGGGCAAACATAACCCTAAAATATATTCTTGTGAAATTTGATGTTTTTACATTTTAACTGTCTTCTCTCTCAGAGATGTATCCTTGTTTATGCATATCCATTTTCAGTTCTTTGATATGTACTTGTCTAAAATAAAGTTATACAAGAGAGTAGTGGTCACGTTGTCTGATGGCTAATACTTGCTAAGGTGCTTAATTTTTTATATCCATAAACAAGGGCTTATATTGTATTGTATTGCTTACATTATATTATATTTCATTAAAATTAATTTATAAGATCAGCACTTATTCACAGTTAACTGATAGCACATATTTTGCATTAAGTTTGTGCAGTTAAAATGTTTCTATATTTTGTATTTTATGTAATTTATATTTACACACATTTTATTTGTATTGACTATTGATCAGACTCAAGTTCAGTTTTTTCAATTGCTGCTTATGATTAATATTGATTGAAGAGGAACAAGTAAAAGTTTATTTGGTATACAGTTAAAGGCCGTGTTACACTATCCTACTCAATCGTACGATTTATTCACTGAAGATTGCTAGCTAAATCTGATAGAATTCTGTCCTACTTTAAAAAGTCGCATCAAAACGGCCACACTATTATACTTTTGTAAACAACTTCGAAAAGGCAACTCTGATCGCATAGAAAAAGATGGCTTTTGAAAATTTTCAAAAGATTAACAAATCGGACAGACTTGTCAAAAAGTCTTTCACACACATACACTTTTAGTCCAGACTATCACACTTTTTGGACACACATGTCATTTTTAACAGATCGTACGATTCAGTAGGATAGTGAATCACGGCCTTAAAGGCTGTAATATAGTATCCTACGCCACCGTACAATTTATTCACTGAAATTGCTAGCTAAATAGAATTTTGCCCTACTTCCAAAGGTTGCATCAAAACGGCCAGACTATTATACTTTTGCAAGCAGCTTCGAAAAGACAACTCTGATCGCAGGCCAAAAGATAGTTTTTGATACGAAAATCGGGCAAACTTCACAAATGAAAAACGCAGATGTGAAAAGAGTGAATTTTGAAAGTCGTTCAAATCAGCTGAGAGAACGTTCGTTAAAAAAAGATAGATATACTATGCATCGTATACTCTTTCTTGCCGCATAAAAATAACTTTAAGAATCGGTTTTGTTTTGTTTTGTACGAGTCTTAACGCATTTCCACGAGTTTAGTTTCAAGGCATTTCCAGCAGCCAGATGTTCAGATGATCGTACGATTTGGTAAAATAGTGTACCTTAACTGTTTCGAAGTTCCCACGCTTTTCGTCAGCACCCATTTGAATTTTAGTCGTGTTAAATTTCATTAGTTTAGCACTGCCGCTTTTTTATTTATTAATATTTTCGAGGACCCATACCTAAGACCAAGTCAAAGCCATAATTACAATGCAGTATAGTACTGATTATGTGTAATTAGTATTATATTTATAAAGAAAATAAATTATAGTAATGAGATTTAATTAGATGAATGTAAAGAATGAATAAAATTAAAAAGACTTTGTTAGCAATTAAAATCTAACATTTCTAAATAATTACGAGTACAACAATTAAGACTTAACATTAAAAATCAAGTATCAATAAAATGAGAAATGGCAACTAATATTCTCTGTTGTTCAAACCAATTGCCTAAGCTAAAGTAATAAACGAGCACAACATGATCATCTGGGACCCAAGTGCAGCATAAAGTAACAAGCAACCGAAATGCACCATTTCTATGCCAAGTTGTCAGTATACGAGGTACACATACACACTTTCTCATCTCTAGTATGATCAGTAATTGTTTCCAAAATATAGTTTATTTTCAAAAACTTTTTATTAAGGAACAACTACAAGTTGTTCAAATCAATTGAAACACTGAAGGTCAAACAACAGGAAATGCAAACTTAAATTGATCTGGAAGTAAAATCATAAAGCATGTAATAATAATGACTAAAAATACGCTAAAAATATTTTTTATTTATTTATTTTTTAATTATTTGTAGCACAAGTACATAATGTATGGCAATTATTTGTTAAACACACAATTATTATATACGTACGTACATGCACATTTCCAAAGCAGTGCAAATTGCTTGACACTCGAATTGAAGTAATAAAACTATTATGGATTATCAATTAAAAATTAATGAATTGAGTTGAGTTGAAAACAAGACCGTTACACATCGCTTTTTAAATGTAATTAAATGCCAACGAAGATATTTTATTCTGTCAAGTTCAAGAGAAGGCAAAATTTCGTTAGCAAAACGTGTCGACAACAATTACAAAAACGACAATTTTTGTAGACAATTTTACGTGGTGACCATAGCTGCCAGATGAAATGGAGTGAGAATCGCCTAAATTACAAAAATCGTCACAAAAGCATCAACATAAAAAATACCACTCACTCACACTCGAAACAACTCATAAAATTTTAGATTTTCTATTCTTAATACTAACACAAAATTTGATATCTCAGGAAATTGAATAGGGATGTTGGTCTTGCCAGCCTATTTTTGAAGCTAAAACAAATATCAAATAACTGCAAACAATACCGGCGCACATAAAGCTCTATATGCAATTTTATGCCAGATGAATTAATCCCGTGTGTCTTGCAAAGCACCAAAGTTATGCGAACTAAAAAATAATCTCCTGTATATTGGCTTATTTAGCTTAAATTTTATTTTAAAGCAATGAAAAATGATGTCAGCTTGAGTTTTAAAAAATCGTCAAAATCATGATATAAAGCGTCAATCTGGTCAGTTCTAGTAACTGAAATATAGTTAGTTATATATCGTCAAATAAGGCAGCTATAGTGGTGACCACTGTTGCCTCCAAAAGATTTTCTCTCACATCGAATTTGCATGTAAAACTAAGTAACAATTAATAAAATTGAAATGACTAACCCCCAATTTTTGACTTGAATTTTAAATGCCATTTCAATTTAAATTTGATTTAAATACAAAATTGAGTCAAACAGTTGCTATTTAAATCAAACTTAAACGGCCTGCTTGGGCATCATTTAAAATCGATTTAAGTTTTTCGTACTGCCATATGATTTTGACAGTTTGGTTTTGTTCTGCAAATTAAGAAAATTGCATATGTTTTTTTTTTGGTTCATAATTTGATTTTTTATTATTTCCAGAAGGTAATCAACTTCTGTGGCAGTGAAATTGGGAGAAATTATTTTCTTTCTTTTTCACAATTTCACTTGCTTCCAAATTTGTTTAAACAGCTGTTTTTTATTGAGTTATCGATAATTTTTTGACACTTACATTGTGCTGCCGTACTTTTATTACAATTAATTACCAAAAATAATTTTAGACTGTAAAACAGAAAGCTATTTTAAATCCAACTTAAATTTTACTAATTTTGTATTTAAATCCCAAGTCAAAAATCGGGGATAGTTCTTTTCTTAATGCATTAAAAACATTTTTCTTCGACTTTCGAGCTTGAGGTCACTTTTGATTTAATGAATATGTATGTATATTGTTTTATTAAAATCTTAATATAAGATACAATACAAGGGGTGTGTATCTTCCACAGGAAAAAATATTTTCAAAATATTTAAACGAAGAAAAATTATTAACATACATAATTCTATAATTTCGCTTCAACTAGACATATAAAACTAAAGTACAGAGGTAACATACATATATGAAATATAAAGAAATAGGTTTCCTTAAGAAGCTTAACAATTACAAATTTTCACATTGCTATTTACATACGTATTGTATAAATTTGGAAACAAATGTAAGTCTCCACTAATCTCGCTTTCTGCTCGACTTTCGCTGAATTCTAAGACGAATTTCTCTATTCCTAATGAGTGTATGTTGTGGTGGATTAGTTCTAGGAATGGATAAAATTGTAGAAAATCGCTTCAGCTGTTAATAATTTAGCAGATTTATTTCCATTACGTACAAAACGTTGCAATTTGTACAAGATTAAATCCTAACCCCCTAATTCATAAAAATTATAACAGGCTTATAAGACTGTTATTTGACAAATTTGTATGGAAAATCTGTCAAATAAGAGCATTATAAATCTGTTATATTTTTTTAAAAATTAGACGGTAAATATATGTACATACTTTTTTATATTAATTATTCAAGCTATTGATCTTTAGTTTTTTATAAAAAATAATATTAAACAATTATTTATTTATTTTCAATATTTCGCCAACAATTTGTTGGCATCTTCAGGAAAATAATTATAAAATTCAAAAACAAAAACAAATTATTGAAAAAATTTGATTAATAAACATTCAAAAATTCAAAAATATTTTTTTTAATGTTTATTAATCAAATTTTTTTAATAATTTGTTTTTGTTTTTGAATTTTATAATTATTTTCCTGAAGATGCCAACAAATTGTTGGCGAAATATTGAAAATAAATAAATAATTGTTTAATATTATTTTTTATAAAAAACCAAAGATCAGTGGCTTGAATAATTAATATAAAAATATAAAGATCAAATAATATAAAGATAAACCAATATACATACATATGTACATACGTTCATACCTTAAATATTTATTACACAATATTTAGTTTAAAGAAAACAAAAGCGTGAGCAGTTTTCAATCGTAACTTCGTTCACGTGAAACTAATTCAAGACTTAAATTGTAAGACAAATATAAATAAATTTCATAACTTTGAATTATCTTCGTTGATTTTTTTTTTTAATCTATATTATTAAAGTAGACAATAAAACACAAAGATTGTGAATTGAAATTCATTGTCTACTACCCTGTTTCTGGGCCAGGCCTTCATTATCTCTTAAAAAAAATATATACATACATATATTTAAGATTTGTATAATTATTTTGTTCAAATAACATTTAACGACATGCTATAAGGGAAATATTTTTGAAGTAGAAAAATAAGACACTTCCATTTAATACTGAAGTGCAATTACGAAATTAAAAACAAAGCATGACACACGCTTCACACATTACGTCAAATACATACATATTTAATTGTTTTATATGTCTATAAATTAGCGACTTCTACTTGATCATTTTTAGAAAAGGGGCAACAGGTCTTTTGTAACTGGATTTGATTTGTAACAACATTTGTTTGCAAAGAAAAAAAAACACAAAAAACAACAAATGCATTTGTATCAATTTAGATAACATGTTTCAATGTTATCTGCCCGTTTGTGCAATTAATCAATTTATTATTAAATAAGCATTTATATTGGTTATCAAGCTTTTTCGAACAATTATAAAAAAATATCATGGTGCGACAGCTGATAAAGCACCCGAATATAATTTCACCATATTTGAAAATTTGGATGTACTCAAATCAATTTTATGATACATACTCTAATTTTAAAATAACCTACCAACAAGTAATAGAAGTATGTAGTATCACACTTTGAAGTACTTTGAAAATACGTAAGGCATATTTTTAGGTTTTAAAGAAGCTTTTTCAACTCACTTACCGGGTGTCCTTTGTTTTCATTTAGCTCATTACTTTTAAGTAGTATGCGAGCAACATTTTACATATATCTGAGGAATTCAATGGTGTCATGTTGTATCCCATGCAAAAATAGACTAACCCCCTAATTCATAAAAATTATAACAGTTACTGTTATTATAACTGTTATTTGACATATTTGTATGGAAAATCTGTCAAATAAGAGCTTTATAAACCTGTTATAATTTTTATGAATTAGACGGTAAGAATTTATTTTAAAAATGCTAAATGTTATTGCAAAAAAATTACACTGGTGCAAAAAAATTTGCAAAATTAAAAACTCATGCATACTTCAAATGGGTTGCTGTAAAAGCAATAAGCAATTGCCGAGAATGAAACTGAAACAAAAGCGGGAAAGTTTGCGAAAATTTTGTCAGATGTAAAAATATACTACAATGGAGCTGGGGTACCTCAAGGCAGTGTCCAAGGTCCAATACTTTATCTCCTGTTTACATGTGATATTCAAACTCCTACATCAAATAGCAATAAGATAGAAACATTTGCTACATTTGTTGATGGGCTATAAATAATTTACAACAACTGCTCAATAACACGTTGGAGTGGTTCCGTAGTAATCTACACTCATAGTGAAATACCAACTATTCAACCGCTTCGCCTATTCTTTTCGATACAAAGGAATACTAATTGACTCCAAACTTGTATGGAAATAGTACATCACGCAAAGAAAAAAGTTTTATAAAACAGGTCTTCAATTAATTAAACAATAGCTCCAATTTGGAAATATGGTGTGGAAATTTGGTATATTGCTAGTGAATCGAACTTAAAAACTATCCATCTAAAATATTACATCAGAGATTAGGGCATCATACATCAAGAGCTCTGAAGTGATTTTTTAGTTTCAGTTTGTCAAAAACCCAGCACTACCTCCCAGTGACATGTGAATTTAAAACTCAGTACTTCTTTCTCACAACTAGAAGTAGATCCTTCAATTAGTTGCAACGATTTCTCTACTTCATTTTCCTCATCTTTTTTTTTAAATTACTCGTATTTTAGAAAATCAACTTTGCAATAAGTACTGTAGTACTCAATGCCCTTAAGCAATACTTAACGGTTGCATTTTCTACTGATTTGAATAAATTTTATATCTCAAAACTTACAACTTTATGTGTAAAAGAAAAATCAAATAACAGATGTCACTAAACATTTCAAAAAAGTTATACCACATTAGTTTGAACCTTAGCAAAGACAGCAACCGCACTCTAATAAGCACTAGTGATAGAAGGTTTATTTTGTTTAAGCTTCTAAGCACTTTATGGTACCAACAAAATAATAGCACACATAATAGAAATGTTTATGCTTACACAGTTTCGTTTTCTTTTTTTAACTTGTACCAGTACTCAAGGTACTGCTGCGCATCGTATTGGAACTAGGAAAAGAGAGAGTAGTGCTCTCTTTTTCCTCTTGTGAAGAGGAAAAAAAGAGGTGAGGAACACCTTCACATTTGAATATCTTCACATTGTGGCTGGCGGGGAATATGTCTGCAGACAATTTGCTCCATAGACGAAACGTTCGGCTGAAAATCGAATTCTCTCGTTAATGCATTGTGCGATTCACTGGCCAATGGACTGCAAACAGATGTGCTCTGGATAATTCACGTGTATTGCGTAAAAACTCGGAAACAAGATCCCTGATATCGTCGGAGCAAAATCCATTATAATGGCGAAAGAACAGTGTAACACACCCCATACTGCGAGGATGTTCCAGTGAATCAATAGAGTTGGATACCCTACTGTCACTGATAAGCTTCTTCGCCCTCTCCTGCACACGGTGGAGAGTGGTGGAGTGACCCCAAAATAGGCTCCACCTTCGGTCGGATAACGGCAATATAAATAGTGATAATAAGTTTTCAGAATATTTTCATACGATGATTTATGAAACATTAATTATCAAAACCTTTCGTGCCGCATCACGAAAATATACAGAAGAAGAAAAAACTTAACTGAGAAGTTTCTATTTTAAGGAAATAAAAATAAATTTTCAGAAATCTGAGTTTTAACTAAAAAACAGTAGTAAAACTATTTGTTTTCGGAAAATGTTCAATTTTTTGTACAGTGTAATTCTTAATATAGAAACCCAAGTTCATAGAAATTAATTATAAATAATTTCATAAAGTTTAAAAACATTTCAAAATTAAATTCGATCGAAGAATACACTTTAGTAGACGTAGTATCTCAACTATTATTGCCGAGAAAAGTATCAGTATGCAAGCGCATGCTTGCAGTCGTTAAAGCATATTAAATATTTTTCCGAAGCGAAGAATTCGCTATGAATTTTTCAATATATTTACGTATGCACTATACATATCGAAACATATTGTTGCAAATGATACTAAAAATGCACTTTTCCGTTGCATTTTTATTTTGAAAATATTTTGATTTTAAATACATAGACACATGTTGTTGGTCTCAGCAAGAAAGGACCCAACTCGTATGTTTTTCAACCTCCTTTTTTTTACATATTTTGATTAATTAATCTAAAAATCTTAGATTCAAATATGTAAAAAATAACCGTGGTTTAGAATCTTTCTACATGAGACCAATAATATATTTATATGTGTATATAAATTTGTGAAGACCAGATGCCATTTTATTTAATAATAGAAACACACTTTGTTTTGATCGCTGAATCAAACGTTTCTTATCTATTTTATAAGCAAAACACTTTTGTTTCAGTTAAAATATCTAAATTGAATTTTATTTTCTAACTGCTGCTTTTACTTGTTTATTGTTGCATAATAATTTTATTAATGCGTTTTATTTGTTAAATGAAATTGCTTATTTTGCTTGCATGCGATTTTGCAAAGAAAACTTACACATGTACATGTGCATACCCTGGCGGAATTTCAGCAAAATTAAAGCTAGTGTATCATGCATAACTAAATTAAAAATAAATAGCAAATGACTTAAACACAATTACATTTTAACCTCAAATGTTTGCTTCTTCAAAGGAATGATTTATTGAAGGATGTGAGTTGGGTGGGGCCAACCATTCGTATATTTTTGTAAATTTTTTTAAACACACGATTGCAAAGCAGAAACATCTAGAAACTTGGACAGGAATCGAACCTGCGACCCGGGAGGATTCTCACTAGAGAACTCCACCAATTTAGCCATCGAGGCGCTTATTTTTATTTAAACGATTTTTACTTTTTCTTAATTGTTCTATTATTTTAGTATTTTTAATGGAGTTCTTAATTTAATCAATCAGTGTTCTTGAGTAAATAGGCTATAAAATACTACCGTCTAAGCCCCGTAACAACAGAGTTTGATTGCACTCCAACATTATATTTTTTGTGAAGTGCAAGTAATTAAATTGTTGAAAGTTGTGTGTACATATTAACAACCAATACACTGACAGAGACAAATAAAGGCAAGTGCAAGCTCATTTTCGAAATGTCGTCAAAGAAAATGGTCTTAAAGAAAATTGCTTTATTATACAAAATAAAAGAATTAACAGCCTTATTATGACCTTCGAGTGAACTTATTATGGGAACTCTCCGTCACGAATTCGTACAAAAAGGTATTATGAATTGCGACGGATTCGAAGTTGGTGTTCGCATCCTCTTGGACTAAGTTCGAATTAGTACAACCAACTTTTTAAATGAAAAACAGGTGTTTTTTTGTTTTTTCAAAAAATAAACACTACAAAAAATTTAATCGAATGCTGCAGCCGTTTTTGTGATGGCAGAGCAATCTCAAAACAAAAGGCGTTTGCGAATAGAGCGCAAAGTTTTGAGAGATGGTTGCAATGCCTTTGATTTGGATGACAAGGCGTAAGTTGCAAAACAAATTACCAATTATGAAAATATGTACGTATGTTTGTATGTAATTTGCCGTTTAGTTTTATTAAAAACTTCCGGCTCAACAAATCGGCATTGAAGTACATATGTATGTGCTTGATGTGGTGAAAGGTGCATTGGGCCCGAGTATTAGAAATGCAGTGTCATCACTTGGGTCGACACAGTTTTTCCTTTGGAAAACATCTTCTTCCAAAGGAAAACGAAATATTGAAAATAACAACAACAAACCAGGACCTCAAGCTCGAAATTTAAGAAATCTTTTAATTAAAAAGAAAAAAAGGTCGAAGCAAATGGCATAAAGAAATAAACTTATAAATTGAAAATAAACATTATAAACGTATAAAATAAAATGTAACATTGAGTTCATACATAAAAGCCAGTTTTTTTTTTCTTTTTTGTTTGTTTATATGGTTAATTAATTATTTTCCAAGCAATCTGTCAGCTGTGGCAAATGGTGTATATGTAGCGTTTTTATCAACACGTAAAATCAGCAGTGAATTTGTTTTACTTTTCTTGGGTCAAATCATAGCAAAACCAATAATTATTTTAAAATATACCAATTAATTATTAAATAAGTATAACTGTGTGACTATTTAAAAATAGTTTTTATTCAATTTAAAAACTTATTTTTATTGTTTTCTTATTTGCTTTTCTCTATTAAAATTAAAATATTATCTTTATAAAGTAACACTGTTTTTGCTTTTTGTCATTTCACCGACAAGCAAGTAAAAAAAAAAAAAAAATACTGGCAATCAAAATTTCTGTCAAGTGGGCTCACAACTTGCAGAAGTACGATGGTATTAGTAAAAAAGTCAGTTACTTGCACTTGCGTGTGTAACGAGAATACATTTATTTGTGCCTGCACTAATTTTACGTCAACTAAAAATATTCCGACAGCGTGAGTGAGTGATATTCTGTGTATAACACAAACTTATTTATTTACACATGCTTATATGTATGATTAGGTAAAATTTCTGCAATGTAATTAAGTTATTACGAATATAATTAGCAAGAAATTAATTATTTGAAATCCAAAACACAACTTAAAACAAACAAAAATCAAAATTAAAAAATTTTCAATACAAAAATGTCTTTTTGGAAGACTTAAACCTTAAAATTGGTCCGCTTATTTGAGTATCATTAATATTTATAATTTCACTTTACCTTTTCTACCAGTCTCGCTCTCCACGCTCTTGCTCAAAACAAATATTTAAATTATTTTTTTTTTGCCAATTATTCACAAACTTGTGGAATAATTTGATTTTAATTATTTGTAGTATTGTTAATAGGGCATATTATACACACAGTGCCAAGGTATCAAACTCGCACCTCTTCCTCTACCCGCTTAAATTAAAAACATTTATTACGGTCAATAAAATGGACCACAATAATGTGGTGTAAGGAGCCATTGTTCCACTAGCCGATTAATTTTTTTTTTCTAATTGACTGTTTGATTTATTCCAATTTAAATACCTACTTAAATTGACAATTTCCTCCATTTTCATAATAAGTAAATAAATTCGTTAAGAAATGTTATGCCTTTGCATGAGCTACAGAAATAATTTTATTTTAAAAAACGTAGAAAAGGTCGGCTTAATTATTTCAACAACTTTTTTTTCTCTAATACTACATTTACATCTACGTAGAATTTAGCGGAGTTGCATTACCACCTTTAACAAAATCGGTCAGGCTAATATCAGCATTTTTTGACATTTCTTCATTTTTATCAAATTCATTTTTGTGAGATGTTTGACGGAGCAAATTGATTCACATAGTGACTGCTCTATCCGCCAGGCCCAAGATGTCACTCGGCATCGATCGCTCGCTTAGGTACAGTTAAAACAATAACAAAAAGTATAAAATTTTATTGTTTTCATTGCTTTTGTTCAAGGGAACAATGTCGAGTGACATCGTGGGCCTGCCACTATGTTTAAGTGCGTTTTTCCACTGCATCGTAGTGTTTTCAAGTACTTTATAAACAAAATCACCGTTGCATCACTAGGTACTGAGTGGATTTGACAAAATCTAAACTGATAGTAGATTTCATTTTGTATGGGAAATCTCATCAAAATTACCAGATTTGGTGTGGAGTTCCTCATGTGGTGGATTTTGTGAGCACACCTACAAATGAAAACATCAAACTTATTTGATAATTTTATTTTGTTCCAAGACTGAAATGCATCACATTTTTCAAACATGATTTTTCAAAACATTACAGGTACCTGCATAAATTTATGTCAACAATTCTTAAAGCAACTAAGATTTACTTCTGAGTAGCGCTGGTGAAGTATTGAGTATAAAGGTATTGAATGCCGAGTATTTGTACTTTTTTTGAATACTCAATACTCAAACTAGTAGCTACTACTCAATGTTCAAAAAGTTAAATTTTTAAGTGAAGTAGACCGAGCTTGGATCGGAATTTTAAAAGTAGCATTTCGAGAAAAATTTTGTTGCTGCATTTTTATTGCATTATCATATTTTTTAGTTTATTTCTGTTCTTTTTTTTTTGCAATGAAAAGTGGTAGAATTCAGCAGCACTAGTTCTAAGCATAAATTAAAATGTTTAACTTCGTGTTTGTTGGGTTAAACACGCATCGACGTTTCTGTGGTTGCACACAAATTGGCAGCACTGGCAGTTACTCTCATACAAGGGGATGTATGTATATGCGTACGTACACATGGACACACAGATGAAGATACCATTCATTTATCGGATACATGTTTAGAGTTGGTTTCACTTAAAAAATTTCATTTATTATTTGACAAGTGAAACTTTACAACTTCCTTTTTTACGTTTGTTTAAGGAAGTGGTCATGTTTGCAAAGGAATATCATTTTACTGAAATACCTACATACATATTTTTTAGCTTTATTTAATGGGTAGGTATGGTATCTAGATAATTTTGTTACTTACACACATATGTATGTATGTACATACTTATCTCATTTAAAACAGCGAACTTTAAACCTGTTGAGGTTTAACCTTGACCGTCGCAGTCTACTACATACAAACCTGTATTTATATACATAAGTATACATACATATACATATGTATATGCATTCATAAACATAAATATAGATACGTGTGTATAGACGAAGTATGCATGTGCAAACAAAAGAGAATAGAGCAAGAATAAATAAAAAGAAGCAGGGATGAAAAAGTTATTTTTTTTTTCAAATTAGGTTCCACAATATCAGCTGGCTAATATACAGGCATACACGTTTTTCTTTTTGTAAATAAAATACAATTTAATGGAATAACCGAAATTGTTGGCTTTATTAGATTACAAATTCGATGATACTTAAAGTTTAAGAATAATTTCAGAAAACGAAAGTTCCGCACTTTGGCACAACTGTAACAAATTTACTCTACTATATATCTTAAATAGTGCGTGGAGTGTTTTGCTTCTAAATTATCAGTTGTTGCTGGGTTATCAGCATAGACTATCAACAGAAAGATATCAAATCACACAAAAGAGATGGCTAATACAAAAATCACCTCAAAGTAATAATTTCTCCCATTGTGTGGCATCTTGTTAGAAGAATTTTTCCTCTAAATGACAGGAGACATAGAAAAGTCATAAATCATTTGCACTTACTGTTTACCATTCAAGGTAATAATATCATCGATTTCGGACTTAAAGACAAATGGTATCCAATGCCTTTGGCATGTAATTCGAACCTTGCGAGTTCTATGAGTATTCAAAAGAATAAATGTGGTCTTAAGTTGTTTTTTTATGGAGCGGTGTAAACGTGATTGAGCGATCTATAAATTATACATGTAAATGTAATTTGTAATATAATTTACAAAACTAAAGAAAAAACCAGGTTAAGAGACCATTAACCGCATCCTATTTAGGTTAACATGTTGAAAAAGTAAAATTAACATTCTTGGATAGATAGAACTTAGTTACATATGTGATCATGCTTTTCATGTTTGCAAAATTTTTAAACCAGCAACAGCTCTTGGGAGTTATTGGTGAAAATTTAATATTTTTTTTGAGAGAACGCCTTGGCATAAAAAAATTTTACGAAGGAAAATGGCAAATCAGTTTTGATCGACATAAAGATAGGAAAATTTCAAACATAAAACTTCAAATGAAAAATCAGTGTTTACCTTTTAGAGATAAAGATTTAAGCCACTATAGAGATAAGGCTTTAGGCTGATATGAAAAAATGGTATCCACTCGAAGCAGACATACAAAATTTGGTCTATCATGCGCTTTCGGTAGAGAATTTTTTATGGTTTTAGATTTTTTTTTTTTAAGTTTTATGTACATCATAAGCAAATGTCGTTTTAATTCATGAATAGTTTATTTTGACATTTTTAGCTAGTTTCATTTAAACATATATTGGCCTATTAACATATATACAAGTTATTCAGACCCATTAATAATTGAGATGAACAAATCTTATGCTGATTTGCTACCTCGTTTTGGCTGCCTTTCATATCTGCATTCTCTTGACAGTTTTACGAAGTCAGATGATTAGCGATTCAGCTGATGAGGCTACTTTATTAGTTGTATCATGGTTTTTGACAATTTTCAAAAGATTAGCAAATCGGAAAGACTTGTCAAAAAGTCTTTCACACACATACACTTTTAGTCAAGACTATTACACTTTTTGGATACATATGTAATTTTTAAAAGATCGTACAATTCAGTAGAATAGTGAAGTAAGAATAAACCCTATAAACATCATTTCTTTTAAAGCCTGCCTTTTTTTTTAAAGTTTCCCCAGATTATTTAATAAAAATTCTCTATAAATGAATGTAGACAAACTTTACTGCTTGGCAACCTTGAAACCATGTGATGTTAAATAGTGGTGTCTTTTCCGTCTCTGCAAAACACATGCGAAAACAACTGACAGATCACAGGAAAAGATAGAAATGAATTGAAAAAAAAATTAAATGCTCATGTATCTACAGATTTAAGTGCATGTATGTATGTATGCATGTATGTTTGCATAAAAATTTACTCTTAATGGCCTAAATTTGAAAAGTAATTTAGCAAAAAATTAAACTTTAAAGTTTTCGCTTTTATGTAAGTAAAAAAAATGAAACTCACCTTAAATACTTAGCTAGGCAAATAATTAAACTAAGTAGTAATTTTTTTTTAACTCAAAGATACTACAAACGAGCTTAAAATCATAAAAGGTTCATTGATTTTACTTGTCAAAGATTTATTTTAAGTTTTACGAATGTGGCGCTGTTGCTGCTCTCTCCTTTCATTAATTCAAAGCCCGTTTTGCAATTTTCAGTAGGTATGTATGTATTTCTTTTTTTTTTTTTTTCTTCTGTTTAATTTGTTTTTCTTTTCATGAGGGACACGGCAAATATAATTCAATTTAGAAACGATCAGACCCGAATACAACACAAATAATCATACTAATCACTTTTACTTAAAGTAAAGTTTAAATCGCGTGTTTTCCGAAAAATAAACTAATTTATTCGTTTTTCTACTTTGCGCCAGACAGGCAGCAGATATTTCCAATTTCTTTCTATATATTTTACACGTCGTTCCAGCTTGGAACTCGAAAAATGACTGAAATCCTAATGTTTGGACATTAATAAATTGATAGCAAAAGTGAACGAACAGACGACTGACTGGGTACAAAAACGGCAGCAACGACAACAACAACAACAATAGTGCCTAACAAAACAACAAATTTAGCAAGTGAGTAAAATAAAAAACAAAAATTATAAAAGATGAATGACAATAAAGTGGAGATACAAAAATATGTGTGTATGTATGTATGTATGTACACATGTATAAAAACAGCACTCATATAATCAGCCAGTCAGTCAGTCAGTCATACATACAAAACACTTTAGACCTACCTACCTTCCCATTCCAGTACACGCAAAGAAATATGTCAGCAGATGCATACGAGTACATAGGCTTAGTAGTATCATCATGCCTACATACATACATACATATGTACATATTTATTCATGTATGCACGAGTAAATACAGGGCGCTTGTGGAATCAAAGACATTTATTACAATTGGAGATCGTTTCTTATTAGAATTGCTGGCATGAAACCATATTATTTTTATACCCTTCACAAACATGTGTAAGGGTATATATAAGTTTGTGATTCCGTGTGTAACGCATTGAAATAACCTAGACTCCATAAAGTATATACATACATATATTCTGGATCAGAATCAATAGAGAGTACGATTAAGCGATGTCCGTCTGTAGTCGTTGAAATACCGTTTCTGAGAAAACGGTTTGAGATAGAAACCTCATTCTTTAGCTAAAATATGTTAAATCCTGGTAGTGAGTATGTTATTGAAATTTAGTAAGATCGGTCCACCGATAGCCGAGATATATATAAAAAAAAACGGGTTTTGTGGGGTATTTTTGCCATTTTTTGGTCAGATTTTTTTTCCTAAAAAGTTAGCCGCATGTATATACCCGAGATATAGCGTCTCCCGATTTTGCAAGAAATCGGCTCTATAAGCCAAATAAAACAACTTTTGGCACCAAAAATCAATCATAATGGTACATATAGGCTATTTAGAGGCGAAACTGGAAAATTTTTTGACATCGGCCCATATACACTCGAGATATAGCGACTCCCGATATCTCAAGAAGTCGGTCTTGGAAGCCCAACGAAACAATTTTTTGCACTAAAAATCTGTCAATATGGTACATATAGGCTGTTCAGAGGCAAAATTAGAACATTTTTGGACATCGGCCCATAACGTTCCTCCCGATTTCTCAAGAAGTCGTCATTAAAAGCCAAATAAAACAAAAATCGGTCAGAATGGTACATGGTAGGGTGGTTAAAAACAAAATTCGTAAATTTTTGATATCGTTCCATATATACCCGAGATATAGCGTCTCCCGATTTTTCAAGAAATCGGCTCTAGAAGCCAAATAAAACAATTTTGGCACCAAAAATCAATCAGAATGGTATATATACATATATATGTATGTATATATATATGTATATACATATATACATATATATATATATATATATATATATATATATATATATATATATATATATATATATATATATATGTATATATGTATATCATTGTGAGGGGTATTTAAGCACTCTTACTTGTTTTATTTAGTATTACGATTTTCTTTTTACTATGCATATTTTTTTTTTGTATTTATGCGAATGTTTTTATCGATATTTCGCTCTCCTTCGGATAGCTTTATCTCTGTAATATTTAAAACTTTCATTTAAACAATAAAAATTGAGCAACTGATATCCAGTACTTGCATAATCGCTTATTGCGACACAGTTAATGCTTAATCTGAAATCAGAATGCGTAAAATGGCAGCCTCTGAAGCCACATCATTGCTTGTGAAATTTTTTTAAAAAAATATCTAACTACACCTTTTTTGCATTGTACATGAGCTTTTGTGTTTTATTTGGATGGGGACCTCAAAAAGGGAAAAATCGGTTAAGTTCATTAAATACCCACAATCGTAATTGTATCGAAAGGTCAAGTGTTACTTTTAATTCTAGTCCGGAAAACGTGCAGAAGGTATACAAACCTACTCAAAGGAGAAATTGTTTTTTTTGTAGTTAAAAAATTCGCATGCCCATACAATTTGTATGGAGCATAACGAAACAACGCTTGCTGTGGCTTTGGAATTGGCAAATTCGATTTTGGGAAGGCGTTTAATAATATTGTAAGAAATGCCTGTAAAAAAAAAAAAATAAATAATTCAAAATAATAACGTTTTGGCACAACTTTGCCGCTTTTGTTTAGGTATGGCATTTCAGACCAAAAGCCAAACGGAAGAAACCGTTCCGCTTTCCATTATTGTTAAGGAACGTTTAAATTGAAACGCTTATATTTTTGTTTGTTGGGTATATGGAACATATGATAACGACTCGATTGTACACACGTAAATGCACACACACCATTGCATACATATTATATATATTTTGCTTTGTCATTGTAGCTGAACAAATATTTTGTTGATTTCAGATAGGTGCAGAGTTGTCAGGCTTATTTTGAAATTTTTAGCCAAATTAGATGTGGAAAATCGCCAAAAACAAAGTGTTTTAAAGTTTATATACGTACGTACATTTATATATGTATATTTAAAAATTAATTGAAACGTATGTATGTATGTAGAAAGCAAACTTAGTCTAAATTATTAAAACAATTACGAAACAAAACTAAAATAAGCCTTATTAAAGCAATAATAGAACAATTATTATGTTTAGTATTGCAACAAGATTGTGGTTTAGAGTGATATTTGCGAATATTTGTACTCGATTTGCCGAACATTCGGTTGAATCACTGCATTATTCGCCAAACATTTCATGAAATACATATATGCCAAAACTCGAACTTAGACAAATAAACGAATTAGCTCCTTTCTACATTTTAAAGAGGACCATATATTTTTGTGTACGCTGTTAGTTTTAAATATTATTGTTGTGAAAGCTTAAAGAGTTCATATACGCATGTAATAATCTGTAGTAGGAAACAAACAGGTTTTCTCAAGGGACTCAAGAAAATATATGTACGTTACATTAAATTTTCCGTTATATCAAAGTTTCACTGTATTATATTATTGAAATGTGAATAGGAATTCTAACAAAAATTCTAGCTATAAACTGAGCTATGAAAAAACTCACATAGCGAAGATTTTGCTCTAAGCATGTTGGCATCCCTGTTTACCTCCAAGTTTGCTCTCTATTGTTCTCTGCTTTTCAGTAAAATTACTTCTTCTCTTCATTAATTTATTAGGCTCGTTTGAAAGCATATTTCCAAAGAACATCATGGCAAATAATCCATAGCGCAGTTTATTATTTGGTGCAAATGTCTTGCATAAGTGCGAATACAAGAAATCGTTGCTTTTTCTTTGCAACCTAACAACAAAATATGCAAGGTTGCACTCGCAATATTTTTGCATTTGAGCACCGCTAATTACGTGTTGCTTTTTGAGTATTGCGTTTGCAACACTGACACTCGAACAGCTGACATTTTAAAACAAAGCAAACAAAAAATTGTAGAGATGGAGCCAACAGCAATTACCAAAAAAAAAATAAAACGAAAATGAAAAATTAAAAATTGTGTATTAATTTATCAGCTGTTATTTGGAGTGCAATAAAATTTGCAAAGTTGTTAAAAAGGGTGCTCAATATCAGTTGCAATATAATCGCAAATGCAAATAGTCGCAACCAAAAACGCACCAAACGCTGAGTACCGCTCATGCAAAACAAAAGGCGCAAATCAGCCTTTCAAAAAGAAAAGAGAAATTGGAGAACCCAACGAAGTGGATAGATAATCTTGAGCAACATTGATTATTTCAATTGAAAAAATATGATATCTGAAATGTAAACAAAAACCACATGCTCAGCAAAATTCCAAATTACTTTTTTAGGCTCAAGTTCAACCCTTGGTTCAACACTTTTTTATCAATATTAATTAAGTAAGGAAAATTATTTTTTTACAGCTGTTTCTGGGTAGCAAATACCCCTCATCAGCACTCTATGAATTTTGGACGTGTCAAATTTCACAATTTTGGCACAGCCGCGTTCACTACTTGGTAACCAAAGCTCACGCAATTTTACTTTCTATTTTTTTATACTTAATTAACATTAACCAAAGCAGAAATCTTTTTTGCAGTCTTTCTTATGGATGATTTTTTGTCATCTCAGAAGACTGTTATTTGCTCTTTATATAAAAAAAGCTCATACATATAAAGAGCAAATAACATAATAAAAAATATATACATATTTTTTAAAATTATTGGTAATTTTTACATCTGGTACCGAATTTCGCATATTTTCTCGATATCTGCAGTATTTCAGGAGATATGGGCATTTAAAGTTTTTCTTTAATTTTTGGTCATTTTTATATCTGGTACCGAATGTTGCTTATTTCCTCGATATGTGCAACATTTAAGGAATTATGGACATTTAAAGTTTCTTTTACCCCTGGTACCGATTTTTGCTTATTTTTTTCGACATCTTCAATATATAAGTAATTACGGGCATTTAAAGTTTTTCTTTAATTTTTGCTTCCACTTCACACTTCTGGTAGCGAATTTTTCTCGATATCTTCAATATTTAATATTGATGATATTGCAAAAATAAGCGAAATTGCAAAGTAGATCATCAACCTAAAATGTTATCACAACTCTAATGATTTGAAAATGCTGTCGGTTAGAAAAACGTTCAATACAAACCAATACTGAAAATTATCAAGAACATTGAAAATACAGACGAAGCCCGAGTTTGTTTTTTTGTTTTTTTTTTCTGTTTTATTGTATCTTTTACAGGTATTATTTTACTTTGTCTTCTTTTACTTTGTTGTGAATAGTAAATTATATACATATACTTTTAGTTGTTAAAAATTTATATTAAAAACAGTGACTTTCTTAAAAATAGATATTTTGCACATTTGTGTATGTAAAATATGTATGCACATATACATATGTATATCAAATATACGTAATTTAATTAAGTATTTTTAGCTAAAAATATTTTAAATTTAAAAGATTTTTTTTTATTTGTAACAGTCTTTTATGGCGCTTAATTTTTTTTCATATTTTTTTTTTTTTTTTTTTTACAACATGCGATATATTCTCCAGTGCAGTTTAAAAGATATCTAAGTATATGTATGTATATATACATCTACATGCATGTAATTACATAGGTACATACATATATGCATAACAAGCTTACAATTACATTGACATATAATTATGTACTTATGTATTTTCTTTAATTTTTTCTTTTTACTTAGTAAAATTTTTTTAACACTAAATATTTTAAATAAAAGACAATTGCAAATTTAACATTTTTAGTACACAGCTTTTCCAACAGGTTTAAATAACTAAGATATAGGTACATACATTAACATTAAAAAAGAACAAGTTTTTCTATATACGCACGCAGATACTTATGCATGTAAAATGATTAAAATAGTGGTGTGGAAAACAATTACAAATCTTTCTTCAAGGTGCCATCAGTCCTGTCTTCACTATAACGACACCTCCCGGAGACTTAAACATGTGGTTGCATCATTAGATGCATGATGCAAACACAATAATTTATCAATTAATTAGTGCGATATACATATAACAGTTAAAAATTCATAAAAAACAGATTGAGGCTGTAGATTTTTTAAGAGTCGGCGAAACTGTTCTCTTAGAGAATTTGAAACCAGTGTACGAGAAGAAGTTTCATTCCGAAATTCAAAAAATCTGTTTTTGTTGTTGAAACTGTCATTGTAAGGCATTGTCTATTTTAATGGTAATGGTGGTAATGCCTCAAAGGCTTCCATTTTATAATTAGTTCACAGCGCTCTTAGTCCCAAGCTCATACATATGTTAGTTATATACTATAGAAAGTTTCAAATGGTCTATTATTTATTTAATTTTTTTCACACAGCGCTTTTTATTGAAAATATGTTAAAGTAGTTATTGTTTCTAGATTTTGCATTATAGCGGAAACGCTAAACAAGAAGTCAATAGAAATGTAGGCATGATTTTGCATTGTAAGGATTCAAAATTAGGAGAATAAAAAACATTACATTTCTTTGATAAAAAGACGAAATATCTCATGTATTGTAATGAAGTACTTTTTATTTTAAAACAAACCCGAACATTTGTAAATTCTCTTCAGTTTGTTTGTTAAAAATGAAATAAAAATTAAATTTCTGTTATTTTATTTCAAACTCTGCTTCTTGGTTCTATAGAGAAAGTCGAAAAGTCATGAGTTCGCTTAACCGAAACTGTTTTCGCTAATTCGCACCACTTTTAAACGAGAATTCTTGCCATCTTGCATTTTCTCTTAAGCGACAATCAACTTTTTTGCTCAAAAATATATTCCCAAAGAAATCTTTATTCACAATAGAAGGAGTTTAAAACAAAAAATACCAGAATATACAAGGACTTCGAGCTTAGAATTAATGTTAGCTTTTAATTTTAACTGTAAGGCTAATAGAAAAATAATAGAATAATAACAGTTTAGAATGGAAGTGAATATAAAATACGTTGTTTCCCCCCTTAAAATTGTGTCTCTCTCTCTCTCAAGAAAAGTGAGAGTAAGAGGCATAAGAGCAGAGAAAAAACATTCAGCGAATTGTTAAGGTGAAGTTACATGGCCCGCTTTAGACGCGTCCACGCTTTTCATGCTTTTTATACGTTTTATGCGTTTCATACTACAAGTTACATACAACGCTTCGCATGCGTCATATTTCTTTGTTTTGATAAGCTGTTGTGCAAATATTTTTAACATACAAAACAAATATTAACAAAATGGAACTGCTCACGCAGCTGCTCTTTTATTTTTGTTCCGATAGAGCAGCAAGGTTTTATTATATAAAAGCTCGTGGTTTTTAACTGCATTTATTAGCTTCTCTTCCATATCGCTTGTTTTAATAAATTGAAAATATTTGTAAACATAACAGTGATGATACTCAGTACGCAAACGCAATCGATAGATCGAATCCAAATTTCGTTAATGAAAAAAGTGTTGTAAATAACAATTACAATTTGTTTTATTCGTAAAAATGTTTATAAAATTTGTAACAAAACTTTTCTTTTTTATTAAAAACGTTTTTTTTTTTTGCAAAAGATTTTATAAATTATTTTACGATATAAAAGGTATTTATCGATAACGTTGAGAGTAGGCACATCATTGGTTATTATAAACAGCTGACATTCTCTCATGGCGCATGTGACGCATATAAAAGTAGAAAGTAGGTCTACTGTATGAGTTCTATGCGTCTTCGCGTTCTATGCTTTGTGCTCTGTAACTTGTCACATATAAATGCACTAATCCTACTTTTTTGACAACCGCGTGAAAAGCGTCGACGCGTAGAAAGCGTACTGTGTAACTTCAGCTTAACTTCAGCTTTATTCATGATTGGGTGGTGTTCGTGGTCATTAATGATTTGTTTATGTCTGAGTTTTTTATATAGATGAGCCTTTTCTATTTTATGACTTCTTTCACTTATATTTACGCATATTATGTACATTATATACATATATGCAGAGTGGACGCTATATTAAAACATACAAAAATGGAGTTATTATTTAACATACAATTTTAAACTTCAAGTTAACCTCGTTTTCAAATATGGCAGGTTAAATTCAAATTAAATTTTTTTCTCGTTGCTTGCGTTGCTTTGAAAATTGTTAAACTTATGTTGGAAGTACCTATAATAGGTAGGTATGTATTTTATTTAATAATAATAAAAAGAATAACAATAAAATTAACATTGAATTGCACCTCGTTTTTTCATTTAGTTTTTTTTTTTTTTTGCCTACTTTAATTAATTCATGGTAAATATTTCGTTAAGTGTAAAAACAATCAATAGGAATACAAACATGTGTATAATGCAACAATTTATTTTACTAAATATTTAACTAGCTAGGTACATAAAAAACTTTCCAATTTTCAAAAGTTTTCCTTTTCAAATTATTTTACGTTAAAACATATTTTTTATAGTATAGAAACACTTACATAATTTTATGCATGTCTCTATGTACGACTGCTCTTTTTCTTCAAATGTAACAAATATATGTATATGTATGTATGTAAAAACATACAGGTGCACGTACTTTGTATGCATATGTATGTACATAAATTTGTAAATTATTTTATTTTCGTTTTTTCTTTGCTATGAATTGATCACTCTTAAGGCATTTCATTTACTTGTTTTACCTGTTCCGTTTTATTTTAAAATGTTTTAATGAGTATGTATCATTTTGTGTGAAAAATAATTTAATTAGAAATTTCAAATCATATTTGTAAATGATTTTCGGCGTTTAGTTCTGTTTCATGTGCAACACTGGCTGTATTTGTGGCTGATGGCGGCGATAGTAAATTATGTTGTTGTTGCTGTTGTTGTTGATGATACACTGTCTGATCCTCATCATGAGACTGTTGTTTAGCTGTTAAATCATTTTTTGAGCACTTTTGCACTGTTTCACTATCACTGGAAACATCTGCGTAATTTTGTCGTTGAATTTCAAACTCGCTGGTTATATCTTTATACAATTCTTGTTGTTTTTGATGTTCTTTCTGTGGGGAATCAAAAGAAAAAAAAAACGTGAATTCAGTAACTGAAGAGTTCTAATAATATTCAAAAGTTTCTCATCCCTGGATCTACAAGACTTTTCTAGCTTATTGGGGAGTATCATAGAATACGAACTTATTGGAGACCAATGTTGTCGGGGTTTTGTCTGAGCTAGACGACACCAATTCTAGGCCATACACAGTATCGGTTTTATTGTTATTTTTAGTAACATAAAAGTAGTTTTCTCGTTAGTTTTAATTCAGAGTGCGTTAAGGCCCAGTTATGAGAACGTCTACGTAAGCTAATAGAACGGACGTGTGTTTCTGGCTTTTTGAATATTCAAATATGAATTTAATTATTTATTTGCTTTAAGAGCCAATTGAAATGTATTGATTTAGGTCCAAAAATAAAAGAGTTGCAAAAACGAAAACAAATGTTTGTTGCTGCGTTAAAGGTTTGTTTGAACATTTCTGATTCTCATTTTGTTCATGGGAATTATGGCATAAGTAGTTAAGTTTCAAATATTCTTTTAAGAATTTTCAAGTCTACTGATGAGTTGATTGGCACCAACGAAATGTCGTCGGCATAAAGACAGCAAATATTTTTTAAAAAGGTTCATTTTTGGACCTAAATTAATACATTTCAATTGGCTCTTAAAGCAAATAAATAATTAAGTTCATATTAGTTCCCACATCTCAATAATTTAATATACGAATTTCGTCATTTTTAATTCTCTCCTTGAAGTATCAGCTTAGAACTGATTCATTTGGGATTTATAACAATGAAATATATCCAGTGACCTGTAAGCCAGAAGTACAGGGGCGTGTTTCCAAGCAAACCTATATGCATGCATATGCATAACCCTTTAGCAAAGGATATAAAAATAAAACAAAAAAGTGTGCTATATTCGGCTGGGTCGAATCGATCAAAAGTATCTGTGTTTTGTTTTTACCAGAGCTATTTTATTATTGCAACAACTTTCCGGCATCAAAATCTATAATAAAATAATGTGTACATGTCCAACCTCTTGAGAAATTTGTTTTTGCTATACATATTATGTACACTATATATACATATATACTATATATACAATATATTTTTTATATACTAACCGGACTGTAAGGTTTGCCTTTTAGTAACAATATTTTATTATGGTATCCAAATTTTGGTATAAAAACTTGTTCAGGTTCAATTTGAGCAAAATAATTTTTTTCCGAAATTTCTCGAGAAGAAAAGTGGGTTTTTTTTTTTTTTTTTAAATATGGAATAGTACAAACATGCCACTATACAGAAAAAAAAGCACTTACCATAATATCAGCTATTCGCTCTTCAGCATTCGGCACTTCGTACCGTTGCCCTTGGTCCCGAATTTCCATGGCTGTATTCAGTTGTTGATTTAGTCTGTTGTTAATTTGTTGTAATGAATTGGACAGAACATTTTCTATGGCTGCAATCAAAAACGAATATACATTTGTACATATGTATGTATATACTAATGATAATTAATTATACGGGTTAAAATGACTTGACTTTGCTGAATCCAAGGGTGCTTGTCGTTCTTCAAATGTGATTTGAGATATTGGCGATTATGTGCGTCAAAATAAGAAAATAAATTATTTCGAATTTTTTTATACAAAATTGTCAATTTCTCAAGATATTTTATGTACAGGGTGTCCGGCGGAAAAGTATAGTACTTTGTTTTGGCGCCAGTTTGGTAAACATTAGTCTAGACACTTCATATTTGGCAGTCGTAAGAAGAGATGTGGCAGATTTTTGGTGGAAAAATATTCGGTAAACCAAGATTCTTTAGACGTTAAAACATTTTATCAAAATCAATATTTTTTTTAACTGGAACCAGTATTTAGTGCATTGCATTTAACTGGAATTAGGAAGAGAGGAATGTGAAACTGGTAGATGAAAAAACGAAAATGAGGAAATTATGACATAATAAATAAAAACAGAACATTTGTTTTTGCAAAGCTGAGTAAGTCAGGATTAACGGTTGCTAATTTGTCTGATTAGTGCGCAGTGTATATACATATCTTCGACACTATCGAGAGGTAACAGCATTTAACGCAACCTTTTTAATATTGAAAAACATTCACTTTAGAGAACAAACAAGACATCACAATAACCGGTGGGTATGTTAATAAATAAAATTGTCGTATTTGGGATTCTGAAAATCCTCAAGTAATTGAAGAGAGGCCATTAGGGGCTGTTCACAAATTACGTAACGCAATTTTTGCAGATTTTACTACTTTCAGTAAATGTCAAAAAATTACTTTCAGGAAAATCTTGCTGAAAGCTGAGTTGAAAGTTAGAGTACTGTGAGTGTGTTAGTAAAAAAGTGTGAGTGTATTGCAACTTTCAGGCATTTACTTTCCCGTCTAAATGACGGGTAAAGGGCAATTCAGACTATTATACAAGTATAAATACTTTTATCGAGTTTTGTGAGATGAAAGTATAATTAGATTTCTTGCGACTGTCAAAAAGTCTAACGTAAATTACATTTTACATTCACACCATCACACTTCAAATAAAATAAAAAATTTGAGTGGAAAAGAAAACAGCTGTTGCATATGTATGTACATACGTTAATCATACATACGTTTAATCACAGAATAAACGTTCCAACGTAAAACTTTACACGGCGGCAGAAGAGCAATTTCATGTTGGCGGTGAACGTGCCGACGTTAAAAAATATTCAGCAGCTAAAATAATAGTTATGGAAAACAGAACCAAATTGAATAACACAAAAATATTTTATCTTCTAAATACAGCTAGAGCAAAATACATTTGTATACGGTAACCAAATTCGAAACCCTTGTATAACGAAATCAAATACCATCCATCAGTGACGGCACGCCATCGGCTGTGAAACAACTGGCTGGTAAATTTTTCAACAGCTGCTTGTGTTAAAAAAAAAACAACCCTGATCGAATGAAATGTATTATCGTTTAGAAAATTTTCAAAAAACGGTGAAGTCTTATGGGATGTCAATTTGTTATCGTATTATTTCTCGTTTTCATAACGCATTGCATTCACACCATCACACTTGCACGTATTATTTGAATTTTTGGCAGGTATTAATACACAGTATAATAGTCTGAATTGCCCTTAAATGATATAGTGTTTCACACATAATGTCATCGTTCATACTTTATAATAAAAAGGAAATATCATGAAAAATATATATTTTATGTGTTTTATTTATGTTTACTTTTGAAACCGCAAAATGAATAACTAAATGGGTCTGGCGCTTAGTCCGCTTATTTACAGGTAATACAATAATAAATTTTAAAATTTTGTTGTTGCTTTCGTTGTTTTTGTTCAAGCGAACGAGGTCGAGTGACATCGTGGGTCTGTTGCTTTATATGAGGGTGTGTGTTTTTTTGTTTGTCTTAAATCAAATCCAAAAGCTTATAAAAAATTTATTTTTATATAAAAGGCATCTTTTTTTGGATTCAGCCTACTCAGTATGAATTTCACAATCATACTCCATTTGATTAATTTTGATACATTATTGAAATTTTATATATTTATTTGAGCTTAAGGTCTTTTTATTAGAGAATTTGAGTATTTTGAGTATTTTTGTCAATATTTCGCTTTGACAAAAATACTCAAAATACTCAAATTCTCTAATAAAAAGACCTTAAGCTCAAATAAATATATAAAATATAAGAAAAAAGGTGTCAAAATAACTAAATATTACATTATTGAAATATGTTATGCTAAGCGGAGTAAAACATACAGGCGTATGTGTATATCTACATACCTTGACGTTGCATGGGCACAACATACTCATCGTCATCATCATTGTCATCATCGGTTGTGCAAGCAATTTTTCTTTTCAGCGCCCCCGAAGCAGTGTAATGTTTGCTTAAATCCTGTTCTGGGGCTCTGAGATATCCACAACTCTCTGCACTAGGAGATGACAACACGTTTTCCGAAATGTTTTTCGTAAGAAAATCTGTTGGACAGTGGGTGTCCACTGAAGTTGTTGGCTGCTGCGCACTGGCGCTGGAACGTATTAAATATTTTGCTGCCGTTGTTTTAACAACATTTAAACTTTTAGTGATGGAGTTTTTGATGGTATCGGCGGCTGGAGGGACTAAAGCTAAGGGCGGCGTTTTCGATGAGTATCCCACTTGCGGTGAAGTACTGCCGTAATGTTGAAAGTTATGTGCTTGATGATCGGGATTTAGTGCATACGATGCTGTTGATGAAAACGATTCTGTATCAGCATCATCATCTGATGCGGACTTAAGATTCCGTATCAAACACAAAACAGCCTTCTCTAATTGTTGAGGATTTGCCGAAGCAGGTACATCGTCCGAAGACTGTGGAATTTTCGTATTGATGATAACCGAAAATTTATTTTTCATATTTTCAACACGACGTTTTCCTTCCTCTTCCTCCAGCAATGTATTCAGACAGATAAAGGAGTGTACCTTATTGGTATTTTTGTCTATCTCCAGGAAACCTTTGGTATGCAAATATATAATTTTACCATTGCCAGTAAACAGGCGGTATGTGGATTCACCATACCTACTGTGGCAGTCATACACTAAAATTGTGAAAAATGAAAGTCAATTAAATTTAGTTCAATTAAAGCAAAATCTACTTACTTTGCCTTAAAGCCACTATGACCCATCGCACATCATCCTGATGCATAAAAGTAAATGGACTTAAATTGCGCACTTCATCGGTCATATAACCCGCTACAATACTTATGCGTTGGTCACAGTCAATAATGCGACCATCTATCAAATGACGGGTCTTGTATTCCAAGCGATTCACCTCTATAGAGCGATTTATTACCGGTGGTCGCACAATTCGAGCGATAGCAACCAACACCTGAAATGCAATAATTATGTAATATTTGTTTCAGTTTTTTTTCCAATCTCGTGTCTTTTTTTTCCTTATTTCAATATAAGAATCTTCAATTCAGCAAAATATGCAAGAATCTCGTGATTGAATGGAACTGAGTTAGGGCTTTTCTACATGAGAACTACGATGTTTAGAACAACAAGGAGCCCTACAAACATTGCTTTAATTTTAAAACAATTGTCTTAAAATGGTTTATTTTAGGTCTAAATGTTGTCTGTCGTTTTCAGCCGTATTTTTATGCCGCCGAAATTTTGTTGATACTAATCAACTCATCAGTAGACTCGAGCAAAGGTTGTTTTAGAAAAAAGACAGACAACATTAATAAGGTCTGTTTTTAGACCTAAAAGAATACATTTAATACAGCTGCTATAACAAATAAATAATTAAGTTCATTATTGTCTTAAAATATTCACCCCTATCATGAGTAAAATGTGAAATTTTTATTCCCATACAATTTTCATTTCCCAAGTAGAGAAATTTGCTATCATGACTATTATGGGAACGTTTGTTTTGCTATCAATATATAGTGAGTGTACAATAGGGAAGTAGAAAATATAAATACAAAGGAAATTTATTGAAAATTTGTGGGTAAGTGATGTAAAAAGTAATTAAATTTATGAAATTTGTAGTTTAAAAGGTAAAAAGGGTGAATAAATCGGCGTTTTGATGCCTGTTGAATATTTTGACAGATTCTCTGCCGGAAACAAAAAAATCATTTGGTATTCCGCCCATCGCAAAACTAAGCGCATGCTTACGTTTTTTTTTTGCAGAGAGTGGATACCAAAAAAGTGTGGAAAGAGATTACGAAGTAGGAATGGCGCAATCCACTTTTTGCAAAGTGTAGGATGCTTTAGAAAAGTCTCTGCGTAGAATGGATAAAATATCCATGAATAAAATTCCATTCATGATATTTTTTAATAGGAGGGGCAGCTCTATTTAGTTCTTCGGTAAGCGAATACCAAAATTCGGCCACCACATCTTTAGAAACCTTCACAAAACCACATGCAATGGGTCGGTTATTTTGCACCCTATTCAGAAGCATGTCATGTTGCAAATAATTTATTGATTTAGACCTAAATATAGTTGTCAGCTAATTTATATATCCATTAAAATGTAGCAGCTACTTGCATTTTTTTTTTCTAGTTCCCCAAAGAAAATAAAATGAAGAAATTTATAGAAAAAATGGGAAAAATGTCTTTGAAAAATCCATTCACGATAAGGGGAAATTTCGAATGGGGACACACTTTATGGGAAAAGTTATTCATGATCGCACTTTTGGGAAATGGGAAAAAATGTTTCATGATAGGGGTGATTAACACTGTATGTGGGTATGTTGGTGCAAAATATATCCTTGCCTGGCCTTGGAAAATCATTAATTTCAAAGAACCGCGAAATAAAAATGTGGACAAATGATATTCCTCCATTTTGTTTCATAACTTCCGCCAGTGGGCTTATTCACACGTAATTAATATTAGTTTTTATTAAGGTAGTGTTTTGCAAGGGGATGACGAGAATAGTTTTCTTTTTTTTTTTTTTTTGTATAACTTTTTACACCAACCTGTTTAACCAACGTTAAAGGCTGTGATTCACTATCCTACTGAATCGTACGATCTGTTAAAAATGACATGTGTGTCCAAAAAGTGTGATAGTCTGGACTAAAAGTGTATGTGTGTGAAAGACTTTTTGAAAATTCTGTCCGACTTGTTAATCTTTTGAAAATTTTCAAAAACCATCTTTTTCTATGCGATCACAGTTGCCTTTTCGAAGTTGTTTACAAAAGTATAATAGTGTGGCCGTTTTGATGCGACTTTTTAAAGTAGGACAGAATTCTATCAGATTTAGATAGCAATTTTCAGTGAATGAATCGTACGATTGAGTATGCTAGACTTCGCTGTAATGAAACCACTTAAGCGTTGGTGTCTTGCCGTAGCGAGCGCTTAGAATAAAACACTACTCGCTTAAATATTTATTACATCGGAAAAACGGTATAATTATAAAGGGCTTTTAAAGTTTATGTTCTTTTTGAAGGTATTTGTGAATGGAGGCAACAAATTTTGTTTGTACTAAATTGATGAAAATTTAATCTTCATTCGGTGTGAGTGTGCCCAGTTACTTTGATGTTGAGCAGAAAAAGAAAATACAAGTACTTTTTAAGTTTTGGTACTTTTTTTTTAGCCAATTCGCAAAAGCTTCGTTTTGTTGTACCCAGTATATTATTGTAGAATTATAGTTGAGTGTATATTTATTATTAGCAATTCGTATTGAAAACTTTGCTAAAAACATACACATCGAATTCCTATGTTCTGAAAAAGTTGTATTGACTCCTTGAAATCGTTGAACAACCAAAGAGAAGAAAACTGTTACAGGAGCGCGAAAATCTGCCAACGTTTTATATAATTAATAAAAAATATATACATATATTTCAAATATCGTGGTTATTGTGTGGTCTTTTTGTTCTGTGTACTTAACGTTTTGCAATATTAAATGCTATTGACGGGGTATCGACAGGGCGTCGAATCTCGGTGTCCCAAACTTTTGCATTGTTAACTGATGCTTTCAAGAAGTTAAGCATTCAGCATATAAATGTTGCAATAGCAGAGAGAGTTAACGGATCAATACCCAACTTTTTGAAAGCATCAGTTAACAATGCAAAAACTTGGGATACCGAGGTTTGCGACATGCAATGGACTATCAATACTACTGTTAACACCACAACGCGATATAAGCCGATTGGCTTAGTCCTACATTTTCCAGTGCGAGACATTAGAGACAACGAGATTCTGGCAGCTCTTCACAATATCGACCTTCACGATAAGACCTAAAATAATAAAAATCTGTTTTCTTTAGATTTTCTTGGCAACCAACACCACGCTTTATTTACGCAACTGATTTAATCAGCTCATTACTAACTTTACCAGACGTTTGCACTAATTGTAGCATAATTTGCAAAACCTTTTAAACTGTAATTAGGACTCACAATATCATTACCGCTGATGGTGTGCAGGGCCATTGTATCTTCGCGACCACGGCTGCGTCGCATTAATTGTAATGTGGAGGGAAATGTGCTTATTTTCAAACCTCTGGGCGCCATATCACTGCGCCGAAAGCTGCCATCTATATTGACTAGTTCATAAACGGTGGGCTCTGATCTTGGTCCAGATCTTGCCAGTCTAATTAACGTATTACGAAATGAGAATAATAAGCAGAATATAATATACATTAGAAATATGCATACTGACCTTATTGTAAAACTACGTTTGTCTTCTCGTAATCTTCGATCTATTTCCTCCTCCTCAGCCTGAGTTCGCTGTCTGCGTTCGCTTGTCTCATGCTCCGGTTGTATATCGAGTAGTTTTTCTAAATCTGTGGGTACTAATTTCTCCTTTAACATTTGATGATCTTCAGGATGCGTTATATGCAGTATATTTTGACCATATAAATCAGTCTGAAAGTATATAATTACAGGCATACAGAGCTGTGTTCAAATGAATAGCAAAGGTCAAATTTATGAGCATGTAAATTCCTAAAGCGCTAAGGTTTTCTTATAAAATTAACATGCATACATATGTATGTAAGTAAAAGTATGAGCGTTTAAAAAAATAATATTTATTGCTGAAAAATGTTGCTAAGCAACATGAAGAAAAGTAAAAGTGTTGCAATGCGAAAAAATGTTTTACATAGTAAACGGTTTTCTGATTCTCATTTTGTTCATGCGAATTTTGGAATAAGTAGTTAAGTTTCGAACATTCTTTTAAAAATTTTCAAGTCTCCTGATGAGTGGAGCAGCATCAACGATATGTCGGCGGCTTGCAGAAACAGAAAACATCAAGGTCTATTTTTAGACCTAAATGGTCTGAAAATGCTTCGGTTATATGGTTCGTTGTTTATTATATATTTGAAAAAAAAAATCATTTGGAAAAAAAATATTATTTCCTGAAGAGGTTTTGCAAAGGAAAACGAAATATGGGTCGGCTTTAGTATAATGGTACCACCAATTGCCCTAAAATGAAAAAGTGTGCTGCCAGATGCTTACAGATTTTGTACGCGAAGCCGGTGTTGGTTATACCATGGAGGAGAAAATCCCTTAGCCCTTAGGTTGTCACGAAAAAAATTTATGAAAAAAATTTTTGAATTAAATGTAAAAAAATACGATTTTGGATGCTTGAAACCGTTTACTAATTCGCGATTTTATGTTCTGAGCAAAAACTTTCCTCTGGCAGCACTGTTTTACCAACATTGTCACGAAAAAATGTTTCATAACTATGAAAAAATTTTTTGGAATTAAATGTAAAGAAATACGATTTTGGATGCTTGAAACCGTTTACTAATTCGCGATTTTATGTTCTGAGCAAAAACTTTCCTCTGGCAGCACTGTTTTACCAACATTTTCATACTTTTCTTAGTAAATTCTGCAACTTCAACATCGAATTATTAATAAACTAAAAGCCTGCGGCAGACTTTAACTTCTGATTTGGTAGGTCCACGACTCCCCTCTACAAACCTTTAAAACTCATTTCTTTCAAAGCCTGCCTCCTTATTCTAAAGTTTCCCCCGAAATATTGCAAAATAAAAATAATAAACAGGGACCTCTAACTCGAAAGCATACGGTTTCAAAGCAACTAAATAAAACTATTTTCTTTTGCTACACTTTAAAAACTTTGTGCCCAACTTTTTTGTTTTGAGCATAATGTAAGCAAGACGTTTCACCTTTAAGCAATTGTTTTATCATATTCATACATATCAATTTCGATGGCAATTTGGCTTTAAATGACACGAAAGCACGAATTTCTGTTAAATGAAAATCAAAAGGATTCTTAACATAACTGGCAATAGCAAAGGCATTAATGCATAGTCACGTAGTCATAATTTTCTTTTATTTAAATATTTTTAATGTCCACTCAAAGTACACGTACACACGTACACACATACAAATATGTAAAAAAATGTACTTGTATATTATTTGTTTTATTGTTGAAAATATAGTTTACCTGGCAATGACCCAAATGTTGTTCTATGCTAGAAGATACTAAAACAATTTGACCATTGCATGTCGTTGTTAGGAAGAAGCTATCCAACAACTTCATTAGATTATCGGTAGTTTGTGTAGATTCATTGTTTTGACTTTTGCCGAAAACTAAAATAAAAAACAGTTACATCAATTAATTAAAAGTGAATAATGTGAAGAATTTGGAAAAATATATTTACCATATTTTAAGCGCAAGCCATGGGCGGCAAATCTCAACACTGCCGTCTTATCGACACGTCTGGGAGATTCTGCTACATGCGGCACCATTGTTGAAAGTTCTTGTATGGAACTATTCAATTTGTCCCGCCTATTTTTCTCAGCTCGATTTCGTGCCTCACGACCACTAAAATGAAATTGAAACAATCATTTTTATAATATACATACATCCAATCCATGTAAATGTTTGAAAATAAGCCCGTTTAGGCCTATAAATTGAATTGATCTTCTCTTTTTTCTAATGAGCTTATCTTCTAAATATTTTTTCATTAATCTTCATTCGGTGTGAGTGTGCCCAGTTACTTTGATGTTGAGCAGAAAAACAAAATACAAGTACTTTTTAAGTTTTGGTACTTTTTTTTAGCCAATTCGCAAAAGCTTCGTTTTGTTGTACCCAGTATATTATTGTAGAATTATAGTTGAGTGTATATTTATTATTAGCAATTCGTATTGAAAACTTTGCTAAAAACATACACATCGAATTCCTATGTTTTGAAAAAGTTGTATTGACTCCTTGAAATCGTTGAACAACCAAAAAGAACAAAACTGTTACAGGAGCGCGAAAATCTGCCAACGTTTTATAAATAATAAAAAAATATATATTTCAAAATATTTTTTCATTAATTCAGTGAAAAGTTTCTTTGATACTTCATAGACAAAATGAATTAATTTCATTAAAAATGTTTCATTAATTTTGGTAGTTTCATTAAAAAATATAATTGAACTCATTAAAAAAAATTCATTATATACCTAGCTTATATAATAAAAAATAATATTCTAAGGCGAATATCTCTTAAACTGTAAGAGATATGAAAACATGTCTCATAACATTTTTTCTTTGCCTTGCTAAGCAAAATCCAAAAAGGTAAGAATCTTCGGCCAATCGGCCAAGATATAAGAAAGTTATAAGCTACACAAAATTTTTTATACTCGAGGTAGGTAATTCTTTCAGGCCCCATAGGCCCGCCCCGTTTTAACTATAGGCCTAAAAAAAATTGAGACAAAAAATATAGCTCCATAACTACGACCACTGCAATTTTTAGCGAGATCCGTTATGTGGTTTAGAAGTTGCGGACTTTTTACACCACTTTTTTTCTCACTCCTTGGAGCACCTTTTGTATATGGTGGGATATGTGTACCATCTTCCAATTTTCTAGTACGACCGCTTGTCTTTCCAAGAAAATAACATTATTCAAATAGTGTGTTTTGTCCTTGGGGATAGTTTTCCATATACTTTATAGTCAAAACTACAAAATACATATTCCAGAGAACAGTTTCCACTTCATATCTTCCCAGGATGTTACTCAGATTGGTGGATATCCCTCCAAGAAAATAATCCATCTATTTGGCAGTGTCTGTTAAGCAGTTAACAGAGCTCTGTTAACCATAAAATTTGTAAAATGGTGTATGTCTCCGCTAGTTAAAGTTAACTTTATCTTCACACACATTGGACTTTATAGGTAAGCCACGAAAATGGGCTTACGATTATATGTTTAATGTAATTTATTTGATCACTACTGTGAATACACAATATACATGTTTATATGCACCTATAAATAGTTTCAAATATATTTGATGTGTTCATTTGTGAATTTTTATGTATGTTCATTTAATTTCGTCCTAGTATCCCGTTTTGTTATTGTTTTCTTACAATTTAGGCAATACGTCAAGACATTGAACATCCCACATGAAAGAATCATGCGGGAGACTTGACTTGATTTTCTTTTATTGTGCTGTCTTTGGTGTGTGTGTGTGTGTGTGTGCTTGATAATATTGACTGATAGCTGATGGCTTTCCAGAGAAGTTGTCATTCATTTATTTATGAATTATTCTATAATTCATGACAAGTGTGTGAGTTTTATTTTTGCTTTTTTGCGTATCCTGGGGCGGCATTATACGTATGTACATGCATACATACATACGTACGTATGTAACTACTTTCGTGGTCGTTTAGCTCCTTTCTTTGCTCGCTACGAATGAATGAAATATTGCTGTTTTATCTTTACTACTTTACTATAACTTTATTTGTGCCTCAAATACATTCCAGCATATTTGTGTACGTGTGCATATATTTATATACATACATATTTGTATTTAATCAATATTGTTGTATGTTGGAAATTTCTGTCTTTGAAATTGAATTATCGGGTATTAAAATTTATTAATAAATTTTGTTTTTTTAATATTAATTTTAACTTTATAGGCGGATTTTATGATTTAGAAACGTGAGTTACTTTATTGGGCTTGATTTTTCTTCCTCACAATTGACAAGAACTTTTTGTGGTAGCATTGTAGTGATATCAATGTTTTTGAAGAAGACAAAAGGAGTAAAGTTGAAAACTTATTGGCTGGGGGAACACATACCATGGCTGTTTAAGATCCGCCACGACGATCATCAGCATCCAAATTGCTTCGAATCCAGCTCATAACTAATTGTAAGCTGTTAGCCATCCCACTAGATGAGCTCTTCAATATCGTTTAACATATAACATTTAATGACTGACCGATCAAATTTCAATTTTATCACTGTCTATCACAGAAAGCTGCTGATTGGAATATATTTCATATTCTTTCAGTTAGAGTTAGAGCCCTGGAGTAAGCCATTTTGGAGTTTCATGTTCGAGACGTCCAACTGGGGCCCATATCTGGGACCAATACCTCATGATTTTTTCTCGCCAATATTTTTTTCGAGTACAGTGATCCCACACCAGACTCTCTTGGGGGGGGGCTCACATACAAATATACAAAATAAATTGAAAATTTGAGAACTTTTTCTCTTGTCAAAAGCTACCAAAAAATTGGTATATCGACCCACCCTAACATACATATTACATGTTACCAGCGCCATCTGTTAGGGGTTCTATCAACTATTTGAGATCTATATAATACCTTTTCATTATCTTTTGTTTTCTTTATTAAAGAGTTTAGAGCTATTTCACATATGTATTTAGAGGTTTAATATTATCATCAATTAATTGATTAAATTTAAATAAAATATGTAGATTTGTTTTCTTAAAAATGAAAATTAAGTTTTTCTTAAATTATGGCAAAAATGATAACTAATTGTTTTATAACCAACCCTTTTAGCTATACCGTATACATTAATGTTTTCTGTCTTTTTAGGCCGCCTGTATGCCGCTAACGTTTCGTTGATGCTCCTCAACTCGTCAGTAGACTCGAAAAAACTTAAAAATATGTTTGAAACCAAACTGCTCATTCCATAATTCCCATAAACAAAATAACATTCAGAAGTGTTAAAACAAACCTTTAATACAGAAAACGTCTTGTATAGAGGTTTTATCGTCTTGTATAGAGGTTATTAGGAAATGTAAAAGATTTGCAAGGCTATAAAATTTTTTCTGTATTAAAGGAAGTTTTGTTTAAACATTTCTGATTCTGAAATGTAGATTCTGAATAAGTAGTTTGGTTTTAAAGATTCTTTTAATTTTTTTAACATCAACGAAATGTCAGCGGCTGACAAAGACAGAAAACATTACTATGGTGTATTTTTAGACCTTCAATAATACAAAACCAATTTCTTAAAAATACTATACTGGTATCTATCGAGCAACGCAACTTTCAATAAATTCTGAGAGGAAAACGAATTGTTTTGACATTTGTCTATGGGCAAAAGCAATGTGCGTCGAGGCGATGTTAATTGGCCGTCACGGTCATGTGATATGACTTCTTTCTTTCGAAATATTTCAAAGAAATAGTTTGCTTCAATAGCTGAAAAAACGGCAGCAAACCGGGAATAATTCAAGAGCTAAGCAATGATATACAATAACTCAACACATTAACGATTGACGATGACCCTCAATTATGTCTCAGAATCATCATCCATCGAAGTCGTGGCGAACATTTGGCCAATGTTTGACTTTACGCATAATTGTCATTGATTCCCTTCTATCAGAAGGGAAGATATTAAGCTAGGTCTTTTAAAAGATTTGTCTTATTTACAATTAAACTACGAAAAATGCATTTTAGTTGGTCTAACTTTTTTTTTTAGGTAACAGTAGGCGTATACGTATTGTGATGTTATCCAGCTCTAATATGAATCACATATTAATCATACGAGTTAATCGGGTGATTGCTAAGCGGATTCCGGTTGATACTGCATTGGTTTTTACTAGAGCTGCAAAATAATCGATAGTAAAAGGAGTTTTATTTTTATTGAACTATCAATATCTTTTTCGCAATAGTGATACTATTGTCTACAAGGTTTATATATCTACAAGGTTTATATATATATAATCAATTGAAAGCAAAGTCAATGAAATTAAAAGCTTTGAAATTAAAAGGAGATATTTTAACTGCGCTGCCAATAAATTATTGTAATATTAAAATTAGTTTAACAAGCAAATATTGCAATGAATCTTTTTGTTTTATCTTTTTATCTGCATTAAGCATGACTTTTTGAATACGGCCAGCCAGCTAAATAAATACATTTTTTGTTGACCGCTTTCGGTAAAAAGTGGCGGCCAGAAACTAGCGATAGCATCGCTGTGAAATCTAACACATCCAAAGTTCATAGCGTGCTGATGAAGGTTGCTTGCTACACAGAAACAGTCGGTTGTCGGCCTTGCTATAAAATTTGGCTTTTCTTTACTTAATTGATATTGAAAAAAAAGTGACCCACCTAGGGTTGAACTAGAGCCAGTTAAAAGTCATTTAATACTAAGATAGTATCGACAGTTTAGCGAAATAATAACAAAACTATCGACTGGCTCAACTATCGATAGTTTTCCAGCTCTATTTTATATCTATTTTTACATCTTCATATTTCAAACGAACAAAGTTCCATCCCCCTCAACAACCTTTTTAATACCATGCATTCTATAGACGTAGACATGAGATTTGAGCCTACTTTAATATAAATAAATAAAATTAAGTGATGACAGACGAGCGATGCGTTTGCGTTTTGTAATATTATCTTAAGTAAAATCCTTACCTGCTTGATAGCTGAAAAATATCCATCATGTGATCTTGCGATAATTGTGGACCATAATCACTACTGTAGTTCTGTGATCCATAGGATCGATGAGAACTAAAAGATGTATTGGGATACCACATGTTCGGATGAAAAGAGCCTGCACCTGGGTGAGAATTTGTTGGATAACGAGTTACAGCTGCTGAAGATGCCGCCGACGTTGAATAGCTGCTATTCACATCGGGCAAATTGGGATCTAAGCACGGCTGATTTGCGCAATTAGTAGCTGCACTTGAGTTTTGATAGTGATTTGTTCGAGTGTCAGCTGTGTGTGAAAGTGATGGTATGGCAGGTAAATTGTAATTGAAATGCATTGCAGAGCCTGAGGGTGGTCTTAGCATAAATTCCGCAGGATTATATTTTACATCGGGCTCATTAAATTGTTCTCCATAACATTCCGGTATATTTTGCTGCACAAATGAATTGTCCTGATCTACAGGTTGAAAGTCTGAATAATCTGAGCCCACATGAGAGATATTATCGTCTTGAAAGCCCATATCTTCCATGGCATCCGAGGTAATGCCAGTAACACCACTATTGCCAACGTTGGTCCAACTATTGAAGACATTATTCAAATCATTGTTATCATGTTTACTGCTAGCATCCATTTTTAGCTCTGCATAAATATTATCGTCCTCTTTACGAGCAAAACTTTGGTCATAATTTTCATTTAAACAGGAAATGTTTTTGGTTGGAGGTGGTGGTGAAAACTGCTCCATTCTACTGCTGTCCATTATTGTCGCATGAACCGCAGAGTACAATCAGACTCGACACCAATCAAACGGTAATTCACATTTACCAGTTGCGTGCCACAGCGATGACAAATCTTGTTAAATTTTGTATAGGGTTTTCTACTTGCTGGTTTTGTGGTATTAAAATAGGTGTTCTGACCTGAAAAGGAAAAGAAAATTATTCATGTATTGTGTTCATATAAACACATGGAAACGTTTCTCGAAATAATCTACATATACAAAGGGGCCGCAGCAAAAGATCATATAAAAAGAATGTTTCTAAAGGGCAATTCAGACTATTATACTGTGTATTAATACCTGCCAAAAATTAAAATAATACATGCAAGTGTGATGGTGTGAATGCAATGTGTTATGAAAACGAGAAATAATACGATAAAAAATTGACATCCCATAAGACTTCACCGTTTTTTGAAAATTTTCTAAACGATATTACATTTCATTCGATCAGGGTTGTTTTTTTAACACAAGCAGCTGTTGAAAAATTTACCAGCCAGTTGTTTCACAGCCGATGGCGTGCCATCACTGATGGTATTTGATTTCGTTATACAAGGGTTCGAAATTTGGAATTACCGTTACCGTATACAAATGTATTTTGCTCTAGCTGTATTTAGAAGATAAAATATTTTTGTGTTATTCAATTTGCTTCTGTTTTAGATAACTATTATTTTAGCTGCTGAATATTTTTTAGCCAACATGAAATTGCTTTTCTCTCGCCGTGTAAAGTTTTATGTTGGCACGTTTGTTCTGTGATTAAACGTATATATCATTAACATAGCCAACAGCTGTTTTCTTTTCCACTAAAATTTTTTATTTTATTTAAAGTGTGATAGTGTGAATGTAAAATGTAATTTACGTTAGACTTTTTGACAGTCGCAAGATATCTAATTATACTTTCATCTCACAAAGAGTTTTGAAAAAGCTGCATTTTTTATGGTAACATTATAGAAGTTAAATAATAAAATAAAGTTAACTTTCTAACAAGTTAATGTCTATATCAGACAGAATTTTGTTGACACTTACATACGCCAGTCTCTGTATGAAAAAAACTCTAGTTCTCTTGAACATGACGAAATTCTGTCTACTGTAGACGTTAAGTTATGAATTTGAAAAGCACAGGCCTACCAGAAAGTCAAGATTCCAAAATCATCAAACACGTTGTGCTTATTTTAAGTATCGATTATTCAAGCACACTTAGTTTTAGCCATATTCAATCCGAATTTCGGATTGTTCTGTAAAAACAAGCACGCGGTACTTGATTTAAGACCATTCGTATTTACCATACCTATGACACTGATTGGCATTGATTTGAATATGGAAGGAATGAGTTTGTATTGTTTGTGATGAATATGCACTTTAAAAAGTGCAATTCAATAATAATTTATCAATGATATTGTCACTTTGCGAATTTGAACCTGGCTCCTAACTACTGCCAGTGCTGCCACGCTATCAATTCAGCTGTCGTAGTAATTAAAAAAAATTTTAACAAAACTCAATTTCGGTTTTTATATTTGTGAACTAGACAGTTGTAACTGGAATAAAAGTGAACATGGAGCGATACACTCGTCAAGAATGCGGAATAATCGTGTCTATTTCGATGTGGATGAGGTGGTTCATTTCGCCAAGCAAAACTATCGCTTCTGAGGCAGCAAAAATCCACAAGTGATGCACGAAGAGCCATTACGCCCGCTCAAAGTGACTGCAGGGTGCGCTGTTCAGGCTGGAGGAGCCTTCGGACCAATTTTTTTCCGACGACGCCACTGGTCGAACGACAAGGCGCTGGCTAGGGCCAAGATTTTGCTGCAGCATTTGAACGAATCAGGTCTTGAGGACATGTGATTCCAACAGGACGGAGCAACATACCACTATTGTTACAAAAACATACAAGTGTTGGGTACAAATGCACTCAAGATTGATTCCCTGTTCAGCTTGTTTCAAGTTCACTTGCACGTTATGCGTACTTCGAAATCAAGTAAGAAAAGCTTAAATTTAGAACGAGCTTTTCTTTTTGTGCAGGTTATGACTAATTGCTTACCGTTTTTTAAGCACCCGCGCTAAGCCATTCTGCTACTTGAGCCCTTCATTGCTAACTGTTTATATTTAATCCCATTTACTAGCTTTCAATTTTATCACTGTGTTTTTTTGTTCATTGGCATGTATATTATATTTATTCCCTTAGCAACATCTAATTGATTTTTATATTTATTGCTATTGTGCCAGTGATAACAGCTGTTTTAAAGCTTTTACCGCTCCCAGCGATTTTCAAGCACTAATTTTCTATTTTTAGGACTTCATTTATTAATTTTTCTTGCATGTTGCATATTCCCAACTTGATGTCGCTCTTGTTTTACTAAATACATTTTTTGTTATTAAAATCTTCGATATCTCGATATTCCTTTGTGTATCTTCATGTAGTTTTGAAATTTTAAAATTTGTGATACACAAAAGAGTATCGAAATATCGAAAAATTTTAATAATAAAAAATATACTTATTTAAGCAAAAGTGAGCTTAAGCTCAGAATATTCAACCGAATAAAAGTCGTTGATAATTTTATCATGCTTGAGTTCGATTTTGTTTCTCCAAAATGGAGAAATTTTATCACAAAAAAAATCTTTCTCAGTTTTAAGGAAGTGAAATCGAACTCAAACCTGATAAAATTACGGACAGTTTTAAAACATAAAAGTTCGACTATAATTGCAAAAATTAATACCTAAAATTAAATGTTTTAAACTTTCGCCACTTAAAGCCAAATCAAGCCATACGTACGTATACGTTCTTTGATCCAATATAACTCATACGCATCTATAGAGCAATGCACCTTCGATCACGTTTTCAGTTTCCAATTAACGAAAAAGTTTTATCAGGACAAATGTACGACGAATTTTTCAAATTTGAAACATTTTAAGAATCTGTACCTGAGCAAAAACTCGCTGTTTCTTTATCAAATATTTAACTGTTACTTTCAAAATTGTGCTTGCGAAGCTGCTACACACTCGAATTTACATTTCACTGTTTGTATTTTGAAGCAGTATTTTTTTGTAGTTAGTTTATCTTGTTTCTTTTATGTATTATGATATCAACATGCACTCATACTTGCGTAAATACATACATATGTATGTATGTACATACATACATACATGTACAGGGTGTCCCGTAACTTAACGTCCAAAGGAGAACTGGCGACAGGTCAGCTGCTCCCAAAAAAAAAAAAATATAAAAAATCTGCATCGCTTAGTTTACATGGTATTGCCATATTGAAAAAATTTAAAAAATAAATTTGTAACTCTGGAACAAATAAACAAAATAATAAAATTTTAATTTAGTTTATTAATTTAAGCTCAAGGTCACTTTTATTTATTTTTAAAAATCGTTCGATAATTCGATACTCCTTTGTGTATCTTCTTCAGGAAAGAAAATACACAAATTCTAATATTTTATAAATTTTATTGATTTTTCTAAAATTTATAAAACATTAGAAAACTCATTTCCTGAAGAAGATACACAAAGGAGTATTGAAATATCGAACGATTTTTAAAAATAAATAAAAGTGACCTTGAGCTTAAATTAATAAACTAAATAAAATTAAATGAAAAAGATCGGAAAACCAGTATCCACAAAATAATAAAAAAAAAATTTATGTTTTTGTAAAAAAAAATTTCTTTTCGCAGTTTGAAGAACAAAATGCACCAAATGTTATACATTTTTGAATTTTGACCAAATTGCGCCAACTTTTGGGGGTACTTGTCGGCAGTACTTAATGCATTTTTGGAACGAAGTTCCTTAACACGGCTTGCTGGTAGTGCAAATTAGTAGCAATCGTTACGAAAGCGTGTGAGCTGTTTATATGTGTTGGTGTATGTGTCGACAAACAATTGTGTAGGTGTCTTTGCTGCTGTCAGCGGAGACACCTACCAATAAATATTAATTAGTTGTAAAAACGGACACTATCAGTTGATAGATGTCGCTAAATAAAGTATGTCACAACAAAAAACAGCAATATTGAAAAATTTTCTTCGTTTTGTAGCAGATTGACAAAAAAAATACTGCATGCATAAAAGTAAAAAATAAAAAGTTCCAAAAATTTTAAGAAGCATATAAAATTTCAAAATTTCAAAAACATACAGATTTCACCTTGTATTACATTCGAAGATGAAGAAAAACCGTAAGGAACGTCGTTCCTAACGGAGGTCCCCCGACCGCATTTCTGTTTTTTTTTTCAACACGTCTTGTTAGAGTTGGGTGTTGTTTTAGTTTTGAGTACAAAAAATAAATTTGTGACTCATATAATTGTAGTTTTGAAAAAAACAAAACAATAAAAAAAATTTATGTTTTCGTAGAAAATAATTTTTTTCGCAGTTTGAACAACCAAATGCACCAAATATTATACATTTTTGAATTTAGTAGAGATTGAGCCAATTTTTGGCGGTACTTGTCGGCGGTACCTAATGCATTTTTTTTTCAACACGTCTCGTTAAAGTTGGATGTTGTTTTAATTTTGAGTACAAAAAGTCGCTAACTGTGTGATTTTCTCTGCGAATTCGACCAATAACAGTCAAAATTCTTAAATGTAGATAAAGAAAAGTAGAACTGACGATATTATTAGAGAGAAAAGAAAATTTTAGAATTCAACATTTGTGATCACAGGCATGGAAAGATTATCACAGGCTGATTTTTTTGTTCCAATATGGCAATACTTACTAAACTACGCTACTTAGATTTTTTTTTATAATTTTTCTGAGAACGATTACTACCACTTGACCTCGCACCAGCTTTTGTTTGTACGTTCAGTTACAGGAGAGCCTGTATAAAAGTTAAACTTTTCGTTTGTTATGCGTACGAAATAATGTATGTATTCGTATTTGTGTTTCATATAATAAAGAGATTAGTAAAATTATATTTAGTTTTTTGTTTTCATAATAACAACAATATTTTTTTCTTCTGCAAATCAAGAGTTTTCTACTTAAATTTCTGGCGTCAGTCATTTGAATTGTAATTGTTTTTAAAATTCTTTAATTAAACAAATGTGTGTATGCATATACACAAACAAATTCATACCTATTTGAGATTTTGTTATCTTGAAGTTTCAAATTTTGAAAGATAAAATAAAATGAACTGAACTGAAAGCGTCCAGATGAAAGGTAGTATCTTGATTCTTAGAATCGTTAAAGTTTTTGAATATACTTCAATTATATTTATCAGGTACGTGTTTTGAATTTTGAAATTTTATTTGCTTTAACCTTTCCAGCCAATATTACTGCTTACCACGAAGCAGTTAGGCATGGAAGGCTACATTTTGAAAGCACTTCGGTTGAATTTCTATACAGCCAGGTGTTTGTTTGTGGTTGTTGCGAGTTCGTAGGCGCAAGCTATGAGTTGACAACATTGACATTTGCAACCTTGTATTTTGATTACTCTTTATTGCAACATTGCGAATGCCAAATTTGAATTGTAACTTTAACGAGAACTTCACTTTGTGACAGGAATTTGTAAAGTAGGCTCATGTATATTTTTTTTATCTTAGATTTGTACAGAATGTAAGTCTTTTTTTATTATTCTTATTTGTTCTTTTACTTACTGACTGATTGCTAATTACAGTGAAATAAACTCAAATAAATTTATGTTTGTAAAATCTGCCGTGTTTATATCTTCTGTCGCCGAAAATCCTTGTTGCCTCCAGAGGACGCAACAGTGGTGTTTTTCCTGTTAATATGATTTTTTTACAGCTTGTCTGATGCCTTAAAGTAAGGAACAGCAATGGTTTTTCGATTATCAGTAACACTAAGTATTTATACTCATAGGGTATATGGGAAGGTAGCGAGCACATTTACTTGTTCTAGTGCTTCTAGAACATTTGCATACATATATACATTTTTTTCAGAGTTGGGACTTGTTACATTCAGCATGATGGGCATTTGGCGTTAATAAGTCTTTGTTTTTTAATGTTGGAAAAATTGTTGTGTAAAGTCTAAGGGCCTTGTGGTACTTGCACGATTCTCATGTAATTTTGTAATTCAGTTCATGTATTAATGTTTGTAATATTATTTTATCTATAATTTTTGAGCTTTATTGTTAAAATTAATAAAACTATTTTTTAAAGCTTAAGGTCTTTTATTCATCTTTATTAATTTTTTCCGATATTTCGCTAACAATTTGTTAGCATCGTCAGGGATCTTTGATTGTTTTTATTTTTTATTATTTTGTATAAAAAATTATTTAAACAATTTTATTTAAAAAATTTTTTATACAAAATAATAAAAAATAAAAACAATCAAAGATCCCTGACGATGCTAACAAATTGTTAGCGAAATATCGGAAAAAATTAATAAAGATAAATAAAAGACCTTAAGCTTTAAAAAATAGTTTTATTAATGTTTGTAATAAATAAATACAAATTTGTTAAATAAATTATTCGAGCTTAAGATCTTTTTCATAAAAAATAATTGTGAACACTTATATTTATTTAATTTTATAGTAAACTATATGTTTTGCAATTGTTAATAGTTTTATCGAGCTTTCTAATTCGATTTTTAGTTCCCATTTTTAAGAAAGATTTTTTTTTTTGTGTGATAAAACTAGAGTAATCACCATTCGTTTAAAGAAGACAAGAAAAGTAAAGTTGAAGACTTACTGGCTGGGGCACGACCACCCTGTCGCTCATCAGCTTCCAAATTCGGTTCGAACCCAGACCATGACTAATTGTATACTGCTGTTAAGCAGCAGCACACAGCCATCCCACCTCCTCAGCTCTTCATTAGGCACTGTCTATATTTAATGTTACTGATCAACTTTCCACTTTATCACTGTGTTTTTCTGTTGTTTGAAATTTATTTTTATATTCTCTCACCAACATCCAATTGATTTTCAATTGATTTTGTGTCTGCTGCTATTGTAACCGTGATAACAACGGTTTTAAACTTTTCATCAGGCCCAGCTTTCTTTTCAGCATTAGTTTTAAATTTATACTCGAACTACATATATGATTGACAACTGTCAATAATTTTATTGTGCTTTCTAGTTCGCTTTTTACTTACTCGAAATTTAAAGAAAAAAAAATTTTTTTTTCGCGCTTACAAAACAACTTACACACATTTTTCCTGGAACTATATTTCAAAGCAGTTTATTTTAGCTCAATATCTACAACGCATGTAAAGAACATTAGCCTGGCTCGATTTGTATGCAACCAAAAGGTTTGAGCATTCATTGGGAAATGATTCCATGAGCAATTTTGACTGCATAAGCTATATGTAGTGCAAAAGCAAAAAAAAAAACATCCATGAATAACAAGTGTCATAAAAGCCAAAAAAGTAAAATTGAAAATGATTAAATCTCGTATATCCCTGTTAAAGCCCGGCTCCAAATAATTATGTAGCCGCATTTCAGCCGTCAAGTAACGTAGTCTGTGCTTTTGTTTGTTTTTGCTGGCATTTCATGGCTGACCAGCTAATCACCAAAGCACTTGAAAACCACAAAAGTGTTTCCCTCAACAAGGCAATGGGAATGGAAGGAAACTAGGTTCCTATTATTTTATTAAAAACAAAAAAATGGAATCTACATACATAAGTTTACATAAACACTCGTATTTGAACAAGTTTTTTCAAAGATTTTCAGGTTCATTGACGTATGAAATGTCGGCATTTAAACATCATACAAAATACACAAAAATGAATTACACATACACACATAAACTCACTGTCACAGCAAATAAACTGATTCGTAAACCTGTTTCTGTTTGGAGCCAAATTTAAAACTTAGTTACAAAAAGCAAAATATCAAAGGGGTAAAGGCATTTTGTTTGTCTGGTTTTTGCTACGTCTGCGGAAAAAATAACATTCAAATATTTTAACCTTTTTTTTTGCTATTTAAATATGTATAGGTATAACAAATATAAATAAATATAAACTGATCAAAAACGGTACACATACGTTAATTTATTTTAAAATAAAGCCGAGTTTTTTTTTTAAATAATTAATATGTATTTAATAGTGAGCATTTAAAAATGCGTTCTATGCAACAATCAGTGTGACCAGAATGTTGGCTCACTGCCTGTTCCTCAATGTCGAAGACGTGCAAAAGAAAATTGTTTTGGATTCCTCTACGACGTTCTTTTATTCGAACGATGACTCGATCGACAAGTCGAAAAGACGTAAGTGTTTTCATACAAAATCCGATTCCTCTATATCGATCATGTTGTCAAAATCAAGCACTTGCTACTTTGCTATTGAGTGACTGTTTTTATATTTATTTGTTAAAGAACTGGGAAATAAAACTATAGTCCCCACATTTTTTTCGTTTTTATTTTATTTAGTAAATATATAAAACAATTATCACATGTATGCACATGCAGTTTTCCAAAACAGTTCACTTGTTCGCTAAATGAAAGAAAATCCTGAGTTTGTCAGATTAATACCAGTGTTCAGTGCGTCAAAGTATGCAAACAAAAAATACTTTTAAATTTTAAAACATCACAAAAACTATTTGCACACTTTCAAAATGTTTGCTTTTTCGCTTTGGCTTTTCAGATAAAACTGATCAGTTTTAAGTAGGGTTGTATTTACTTCAATACAAAATCAACCAAAACTTTAATTCACTCATCTGGCATCTCTGTGAAGTAAATGCCAAAAATTTTCGTGACGTAAGCCCATGCGAACGCAAGCTGTCGATATAGAGGAAGCCCAATTGATTCGAAATCGTGCGAGTACATTGCGATCGCTTACATATTCTTGCATCAAGGAGCAGCCAGCTTGAGGAAAGCTGCAGCAAGAAGTCAGATTTTTTGTGGAAGTTATGAAAGTGACCATGCATCAAAAGTTCTCTCTCTATTAATTGCGCTTATAAATTTGCTCAGAAACTGGGCTGACAAAAAAATGTTTATCAAAAATCAGCATTTTAGAAAAAAAATTTACAAAAAAAATCGGTGAATAAAAATTTGAATTGTTAATAATTTTATCATGTTTGAGTTCGATCTTAACTTCCTCAAAGTTGAGAAAAAATTTTTTTTTTTTTTTTGCAAAACTGGAATGATCAACAGGGCTTGAGATCGAAGCAATTTGGGTTGCTGATGAGCGACGTAGTGGTCACGAAACAGCCAAAGTATGTATCCCAGCCGCCAAGTCTTCAATTTTAGTTTTTTTGTCTCCTTTGAAAAATGTTGATCACTCCAGTTTTATCACAAAAAATCTCTCTCTCAATTTGAAAGAAGTAAAAATCGATCTAAAGCCTGATAAAATTATTAAAGACTAAAAAGGTTTTCTATTTAATATAAAAAGACATTTTTAAGTTACCGATTTTTTTTTTCCAAAGGGCTGATTCCAGCAAACCCCGTTTCTGGACAAAGGCGTACGCTCAATAACTAAAGAGAGAAATTTTAGTGTATGGTCATGTTCATGTTCTCTTATAGTTTTCATTGTGTTTTGGTTTATTTCGGCGACTTCCTGCATGTCAACGTATTGGGTTGCAGAATATACATATGTATGTACTTTAAACTTTGAGTTGTTTTTTTTTTCTAAGTGAAAAATGCTCCCAAAATTATTGATTACGTCGAACAAGCGAAGTAGCAGTATTCCAAATATTTATAGAAAAATGAACACTTTTACAAGTTTGAGACTGTAAAATGGCGATAAAACGCCAAACAAGGCAGTCTTATTCAGTAAAAAAGCAAATAAATAAGCTTTCAATCAAAAACTTGATTGACTTTCGACCACATCTGCACTAATATGTACTTAAAGCTTTGTGCTCTTGGCAAAACCATTTATTTTTCTCTTTTTTTTGCCATTTGGCTTTAGCTCTTGAGTAAAAAATCCAATTTCTGGCATTTCTATAGTTTTATTGAAAGAATCAATCATATGTTTTATTTTTGCAAATTTAATTAAACCATAACCAAGCTTAGAGATCTGGTCACTCTGTCCATCATGAGAGACACTTTTTTAAAAAAACAGGGATTTTCCGAGTTAAACAAGAATGTGACACAAAATGTGAATCGTGTTTGACCGAGATCTTGCTAAAAGAGGCACGCATAAAGCGAAGTTTATTTGTAATGTAATTTTAAAAAAAACAAATAAGCTAAACAAGTTATCAGCAAATCGAACTGCGAAAATCTGTTGAAGCCAGTAGATATACATACTTATATATGTATATTATATTTTATTTATAAAAAATTTAAATATATGCTAAATCGCAACATTTTTTTTTTTCTTTCGTTAAATACAAACTACAGGAATCAAACTGTAAGAAACACTTACTTAAAAACACTTTTTAAATACAAATAAATGTTTAATTTCACAAACCTTTTACCTTACCGGTAATCTGGGCAAACTTCTGTGGCTTGGCTGCTTAATTAAGCTTAGATTTGCTTTTGGTTATTTGGTGTGCACATAAAAACTAAAGCTCTTTTGGTGTTCAAAAGAATTAAAGGGAAGGAAGAAAACATCTCATTAATTGCTAAAAATAGCAATTTTAAAATGTAACTGCTGGAAAATAATAAAAAAAAAACAATGTTTTATTAACTTCTTTTACATCTGCCAAGTTTACCAAAGTCACCCACATAATTTGTTGCTTAAGATTATTCAATTTGTTTCTCAATCTTCTTACAACATATTTTAATTTGTACTAACTGTAGCCACTAGGCTTTAGCAAAAGTAGAGAAAACAAATAGTTAAATGCACTCTCTTCTTTTCCTAAATTTGCTCTTTCGGCCCACCCGTTACATGCTGCAAGAGCTAAGTAATATGTAACTATTATTTTTATTAGATCTACTTAGACCTACAATTATAATCATATTTGTTAGAAATGTTTATTCATAAGGAAAATTAAATTAAAAAAAAAAAAAAAAAAACACTGGGTACAGGTATTTTTGTTCCATTTATGTAAATAAAGCTGTTTAAGCGAATTGTGTTTATTCTTGTATTACAATACAATTTCAAGTTTTTACACATACATATGTACATACATATGTACATATCTGCTGAATTTTGATTTATTACACAAGGGAACAAGGTATTTGTTGTTTAAGAACTGAATGATGTTCTAAAGGTAATTTGGGACGCTGAATCCAAATCTGCACTTGGTTTTTTTTTTGTATCAGCTCGACTTTTTGAGATATACCGTTATGTCTACAATTATGGTGCTTCCAGTACAAATATTTAAATAACTTGAAAACGGTTCACCATATTCAGTTAAAAAAAAAAAATAAATAGAACAGCACACACACAAACACACATATTAATAAATGTTATTTCTGTATGAAAATCGCGATTTTTATCAATTTAGTTATCTCAGTAAATAGTTGATAAAATCAAAAGTTGTGCACCGATTTCAATGAAATAAAGCTCATTTGATTCAAAATATATCAAGCTAAATGCTTTAAGACCAACATTGTGACTTTAGTTGCATTATTTTTTTTATGAATTTTTGAATAAGATTTTTTTTTTATATATAAAATTGTTATATTTTTTTTTTTCAAAACTACAACGATATCTCTGAAACTACTCGTTCAAATTAAAAACAATGGAGACACGAATTAAAGATAATTTTGTTAACGAATTTCAATTTTTTTTTTTTTTTTTAACTGAATATGGTGAACAGTTTTCAAGTTATTTAAATATTTGTACTGGAAGCACCATAATTGTAGACATAACGGTATATCTCAAAATGTCGAGCTGATGGAGAAAAATGGAGTTTAGATTTAAAATCAGCGACCTCAAATTAGTAAAAAAAATTGCTATAGAATTCCAAACAACACTCAAAAAGTTCAATTTTGGTCCCTTGTGTTATCTTATAAATTTTTTTTGTTGTAATTCAAGGGAAATTCTATTGATTTGTTATGGTTTTTTGTTTATGTATATAAATTTACAGCAATATTGCTCAGCACACAAGTCAATTAAAATAAATTTAATCTCTCAGCAGAATGTATTATTGATTGATTGCTGTTTAAGTGTCTTTTTCCCTGTTTTTAAGTAGTATATTTTCATAGTCTTCTTGGATATAATTGTGTTACATTTAATCGATGGTTTTACATTCATATTCATATCAATATTCAGCGTGTGTGTGTGACTTTTTGTTCATTGAATATTGCATGTATTAAATGCAATATTGAATAATATTGAGAAAATATATAGTTTTGAAAGTTAATATTCATTGTAAACTGCAATAAATTTCTATCAGTAACAGCAAACGCTGCAATCTTCAGTTTTATTGTTTGCGTAATTAATGCCGAAAACATAAGTGAACAAATATTTGCCCAAAAAATCTGACTACTGCTTGAGTTTTTACCTTTATTTTGGACATACACAAACTACTGAAAACGCATCTGGGTATGCAGTTGCTTGGCCGCTACAACCACAGAGTATGAACAGAGATGAAACGGGACCAGAACGAGATAGCAAGTCAGAGCGAAGCTCTGTATGTCTCCTTTACACAATCGTTCGAGAACTTGTAGTCAAAACAAAACAAAAAGCATTTTTTACAGAAAAAGTGGTGGTTTTTTTTATTATAAACTTATGAATGCTTAAAAAGTATATTAAATGGGTTTTTATAATATAAAACTTTATAGAATTCGCTGTTTATAAGGTGCTAAACATTATTTAATTATGTTTTATTTTGTAACTTTAAGGACAGTGTTTTAATTTTACTTTGTAGTGGTGGTTTTGTGAGGCAAAAATACATGCTCTTTGTAATCAATTTCCAAACACTTAACTATGTATTATCAAATCCTAAGCCAAAGACGATTTTTAGTTGACTACTTTGTACCAATTTTTCACTTTTAATATACTTTAAATTATTAAATTTTTGCTGTTTCGGTGGTGGTTGTTCATAAAAACGTGTTATTTTTTGTTTTGTTTACATTTGTTTTTCATAAAAAATGCATACTATAGCCTAGCTCTTTACACAATCTGTCTAGAAGTTGATTTGAGCCATTTTCAAATGTCAGTTTTAACATCTCTGTGTACTCTGTGGCTACAACCATGATACAATTAACAAGGTAGCCTCGTCAGCTAAACCGTTAATCAACTGACTACTTTAGGTTGTCAAGAGATTGCAGAGATGAAAGGCAGCCAAAACGAGATAGCTAATCCGCGTAAGCTTAGTGCATCTCTCTTCTGTAAATCTAGAAGTGGCGTCTTTTTGACAGTTTGCATAAGTTGTACAAAAACAAAATGCATGTTATTTTTATTGAAGTTGTTCTTATTGTAGCGAAAAGGCTACCTTGTTAGTTGTATCATGGCTACAACAATAAATACTGAAAGAACAAAAAGTTGAAATCGAACGGGTGCCCCATATAATGGGCTCCTTGCGTTTGCTCTGTGCAAGACAGCTTGCTACCAGGTAGTCGCATGAGTACAACAAACACTTCATTTTGTATTTTGTTGGTAGAAATCTTGAACTACTGTCACCCATTTGTTCGCGTATGTGTTCTGTACTTTGACAGTTCTATAAGCTAAAAGCAGTAGTCAGCTGGGCTTGTAAGGCTACCTGGTATCGAGCTGCCTTGGCTCTGTGAAACGGGTCACTTGTACAGTAGTGCGAAACCCTTGTTGTACGTGTCAATCTCGTATTTGCGTGAGTTGGTTTTTTTTTAGAAATATTTCATTATAAAAATGGTCAAACAAGAGATTAATACACATAAAATATTGTTTATAAATAAGACCATCATAACATGTCAGTTTCCTGGGCATACATATGTAATTACTTATTATTTTTAATGGTTATACTTTTGCGAAATATTATGTCATTTTTTCGGTATGCACTCATGTAGGTTGTATGTATGTACATACATACATATATTTTCATTTCAGAATAAACAACAAGAAGAAATTAATTATAAGCAACATTGTTGTTGTTAAATAACAACTGAGCATAAGGTTATCTGGCAGAAGTATGCACATCCAAGCAGTGGCGGACTTTCGTAGCTCTTCCAAAGTCAGGCCTTCTTGAAGGATTTTGCTACATCTTCTTTTAAATTCAGAACTGCTAATGCGCGATCAAACCGTTAAAAACAAGATGAATATTTATCGGCTCGCCAAGAACTTACTTAATGCTATGATTTTGGACGAAGTGGTTGTACATACATGTGTATGTTACAAAAAGCTTTGTTATTTTAGAGATAACACAAACCAACCCTGCTCACAAGCACAATACGCCACACTGACTTCTTGAAGAGGTCTTCTAGAAGGCTAGGTATTGGAAGACCTTCGCTTCCCAAGACTGCGAAATAAGGGACTCTACAAAAGGCCTACTTAATTCCTACATTCCGCCGCTGAACGTATGTACACAATGTGTACTGCACATATGTACATGCATATTCGTGTCTACATGTCTGAAATTTGTGTACAAACCCAGTAAGCATTTAATGAAGTTTTTCATTGTTTACAACCTCTGCACAATTAAAACAGCAATTTGTGTTTAGGTTTCTCAATTTATTCAAATGCATACATACATATGTATATGCTTTTATTCTCTACACAAAATTCTTGGGAATGTTTGGCGATTTAACAAAACAAATTTTACATTTAAACTTCAATCATCGTGCAAAACAATTTGATTGCCATTTCTAAAACCAACCAACAATAATGCCCAAAACATCAATTACAGTTAAAACTCTAGCTTAATAAAACATTTGTGTGATTTAATTGCACTTCAATAAAACAAGGATGGATTATTCGATTGGCATGAATTTTATTTATCCGAAAGATAATTTTGTGGCATTACATTTTAAATATGATTTCTGGCATATGACCAGCACAGCTGGCGCGGATGTAGTCCAATCTGGACGTCCAATTTTCGATGACTTTTTCCAACATGTGTGGCCGTATATCGGCAATAACACGGCGAATGTTGTCTTCCAAATGGTCAAGCGTTTGTGGCTTACCCGCACGCATAGACCAATGACTTAACATAGCCCCACTGAAAGTAGTCTTGCGGTGTTAAATCACAAGATCTTGGAGGCCAATTCACAGGTCCAAAACGTGAAATTAGGCGGTCATCAAATGTGTCTTTCAATAAATCGATTGTGGCACGAACTGTGTGACATGTTGCAACGTCTTTTTGAAACCACATCTCCTGGACATCATGGTTATTCAATTCAGGAATGAAAAAGTTAGTTATCATGGCTCTATACCGTCGATCACCATTGACTGTAACGTTTTGGCCATCATAAATATTTCGACCATCATCGTTTTTCAAGAGGTACGAACCACCAGCCCATAAAGCGCACCAAACAGTCAGTTTTTCTGGATGTAACGGTGTTTCGACATACACTTGAGGATTAGCTTCACTCCAAATGCGGCAGTTTTGTTTGCTAGTGTAGCCATTCAAACAGAATGCGCTTCATCGCTAAACAAAATTCGCTTATGAAAATCGGGAACAACCGCAATCTCGTTCTGCACTAAAATTGCACTATTTGCAAGCGCTGTTCAGGCGTGAGTCTATTCAGGATGAATTGCCAAACCAAACTGAGAATAAATTACTTGACAGCTGTTAAATCGGTCGCCATCTTGAAGTTCTATACTTCGAAAAAAAAAACACCTTTTAGTTTAAGGCCTATTGATTAGGTCAGTGCAGCTCTACAACAACAACAAACCTGCTTGTATTCATGATACAACTAACAAGGTAACCTTTTCGCTACAATAAGAACAACTTCGTTTTGGCTGCCTTTCATCTCTGCAATCTGTTAACAACCTAAAGTAGTCAGATGATTAACGGTTTAGCTGACGAGGCTACCTTGTTAATTGTATCATGCTTGTATTCTTTTTTTGTGCAATAATAGTGGTGTGAGTCTGTCAAACCTACAGCAACCACACATACGTTTGTACAGCTTTTGACAGGCTAACATTGAAAATACACTAAATCATACGAAGAGATGCATTGACTTGATAATTGAACCATGATATAGTTCGACTATAAAGTTGAAATTGATGAGAAAAAGTTTTGCTAAACCAGAGTTTTAACTATCAGTGTTTTTTCTCTTTTTTATTTTTTTTTTTTTTTTTTTTTTTGATGTATTGAACTTAAACGTAAAATTGGTAATTTTTTGCCAAAACAGTATTTGAAATGTGGGCTGGGATATGTTTTTGTTGGTAACTTAAGCAAAAGTTTGCTCTTTTTCTTTCGTTAACATATACAATTCAGTTGAAATTTTAGGAAACTTATTCACTTCCTTTAATGCACTCGTTTGGAAAAACAAATTACAAAGAACTCGTTCAACAATGTCATGTCCATCACAACAATAACAACAACAACAACAACAACAACTATTTATGTATTAACATACATATGTATGTTGGTGACGGTAAGCGTTAATGAAAAGTTATTGTTACTTATGATGTTAGTAGTACATACATATTTATTTACATCGCCAAAACTTTAATAATAATAATAGAGTACAGCATTTTTTAGCTCATTGATTTGGGGCACAAACCTGAGAATTGCACGTGAAAGTAACAACAAAAATACGAGTAAGAACTTCTGCATCATTCGTTAGCTGCATTAATAATTTAATGGCTCTTCGAATTTGGTTCTTTTTTTTTTGCTCAAGTTCCAAAATCATTTATTATACTGTGTAGTTCAATAAATAAATACATCGAATGAGTAGGGAATTAATTTTTTTTTATTCGTTGTGAAAGTTTTATTTAAAATGTTAATAATGATTTCTTGAGCTTGAGGTCACTGTTTTCAGTTCCGTTTTATTTGGCGTAATCTTCAATGGTTCGGTACCCCTTCGGTGTATCTTCGTCAGAAAAATATTTAAACAGAAGGTCGAAAATTTGTTATAAAAAACAATTTATTTAAAATGTATATTATGGATCCAAATCAAAACTAATACTACGTACAGCAGAGTCAAAACTTTGCTTAGGTTGGGGGTTGAGAAAGAAGGTTGTCGTTCAACAAATATGCAAACCTTCATCTTTTTCTTAACAGAATAATAGAATATGAAGTAAAGTTTTGAGTAGTCCTTCCAGGGCTTTCGAGTTCTGCTGCAGCAACGAATTGTCGCCGGCATATAGACGACTGAGAAGTTTTCTGTCTGAAAACGATTTGGGAGGTCTTGATTCTTTTTTTTTATTATTATTTTTATTATGTGGTAAATAAACAATTTTATGTTTGCAAATGAACAGTTTATACACGTTGATATTCATAAGACCAAACGAGTCCACACATTTTGCTCTGCATCTCTGATTTTTGCATGTACACGACTTGCAAACTCAGAATATGTAAATATGCATCAGTGTTAAAGAACTCAAAGTTCACAAACACACTGCACATTCTAAAAACATTGTTTTTTTTTTTTTTTTGTAAAAAAAACACATAATGTTAAGAAGTCTGAAAACCAAATTGATGTCAAACATTAAAGCTTTAACTAAATATTTAATTAACAGCGGTCAGAAGTTGCCACACAAGTTTTTTGTGCTTTGACTTTTCTTTGGCAAATGAAATCGATATTTCAACATTGATAAGTTTTGACCTGAAAACGTCTGTCGCAATCTTAAGAACACAATTTAATTGTTATCATTAAGAAAGTGGAATGTTTTGCAAAGGATGTACAAAAGAAATTAAAATAAAATAGGCTGCAATGTTTTACAAGTTATTTTATTTTATTTTTTTATGCAATCTCTGAAGCATTGAACACATTCACAGCAGCAGACTACCGACCGACCACATGATGTCAAAAAATAAAATGCACACGTATACGTGGTAATAATTATTTTGACGACACACCGTGGGGCCGGCCAAATAGAAAACAAAAAACTGCATCTTCCAAATGTGCGATCTGATTATAAAACAATGTATGAAATAATCGTAGACAAGGACTTAGTCTTTCAGATTAGCACCGTTGCAACACACAGTGTTTCTTTCTCCAACAAATCAACAATCTATCTGCCCTCCTTAGTCCTAGATGACAAAACGCAATTTTAGTTGGGCAATTCTTTTTGCACTTGCTGTCTTGTCTACACAGAACAATTTGTGCAGCAATTTTTATGGCAACTTTTGTTTTTCCTTTAGCTTTTATTTTCATACAATTTGAGACTTATTTTTATTTTCTGTTAAGAAAAACAACAATAGCGGTTTTCACACTTCGTATTATATTTAAAATACTTTTCAATATATAACACTATTTTAAACTTCTAAGTGTGAGCGACTTTTTGTTTGGTATTGTAAAAAAGTTGAAACAGCTGACTTTTATTTCGACATTTTAGTGACAAAAGTACACAAAAGAATTTTCAATTGGTGTTTCGTAAAATATTAAAAGAAATAATATCTAAAAAAAAAATGCCTAAGGAAACCGTGAAAGAAAAAATTATTAACTATTTGGTTCAAAATGCCATTGATCAAATCGAAGTTAATGAAATGATGAAGTGCAAAGGTACATACATATATTTATTTATTAACAAAAAGTAAATGTATGCATAACCAATCTCTGAGTAGATAATTACAGGAACGTACGATATTGTTGGGCATATCTTGGACGAGGTTATCGATGACGTTATTTTAGTCGCATCGTATCATCGTAGAATGAATTGGTACTTAGATATTTTAACTGGACTAGATGACAACAGATTTTTACACATACTACGAGTGAGGAGAATTCAATTCCATTCACTTGTTGTTTTAATTTCGGATTATTTTGAATTTAACCAACCTCATACATGCAAACAATTCCCAGTTGAGTACCAATTGTCAATTGTTCGGTACAGACTTGGGTCATCTAGAGAGGGCGCAAGTATTCTAGCAGTGTTTTTACTTCTGCGTCAGCCCATCTTTTATTCCAGCTTTTTTCGCGATTTCTTTTTATAACTTTTTTAATATTTTCTACTTTGTTGGTCTTTTCCATTGCAAATTTAAGAAATGTTTACAATTCACTTTATTATATGAAGGCCAAAAACAATGTGGCGCCGTATCTGTCAGCTGTTTCATACTTGTAAATAAATCCACTTACTACATTTAGTAAATCTACTACTGTTTTTGGCATTGCAGAGGTTTTAATTTAGTAAATTAAAAATTTATGAGATTTGTTGTTGCCGAGTTTTAAATTTATCAAGATTTATTAAACTTACAATATCACCAAGATCTACAATAGTACTTTAATACGAAGCGTGAAAACCGCAAATAATATACAAAACTCTTACCGTCCAATTCATAAAAAATATAACAGGTTTATAAAGCTCTTATTTGACAGATTTTTCATACAAATATGTCAAATAACAGTCTTATAAGCCTGTAATAATTTTTATGAATTAGGGGGATAGTAAATATACTACATACACGCTTATAAATATTAATAGTTTAACATAAAGATCTTTTTGCTTTCTTTTTTTTTTACCATTAAGATTTTAAGCTCTTATACTACAGCTGTATGAAATAGTGTGGCTGCCATTTTAGGGCACTACAATGGAGTCATTCGACTCTATTTTTTTCTTTTCGGCGACTACGCTGGTCAAACGCAAACGCGCTAAAGGGTCATGATGAAAAGATGAAAAGTAGTGTCTTGATTGTTAAAATCGTGAAAGTTTTTGAAAATTATTCAATTATTTTGAATTTTGAAATATTAATTCTTTTAACCTTTCCAGCCAGTATTACTGCTTACCAGGCAGCAGTTACAAAATGAAGCCATCCTGGCTCTTCATTACGCACTGTCTATATTTAAGGTTACTGATCAACTTTCCACTTTATCACCGTGTTTTTCTGTTGTTTGGAATTTTTATTTTTATTTTTATATTCTCTGACCAACATCCAATTTATTTTCAATTGATTTTGTGTCTGCTGCTATTGTAACCGTGATAACAACGGTTTTAAACTTTAATTTGCCCACCCAGCAGGGTGGACAACTAATTGTTTCGAAGCCGCCACACTTTCTCGTCAGCATCCGTGTTTCAAAAGCTAAATATCTTTGTCTTATTAAATTAATATCAATCACAAAAATAATGTAGAAAGAACTTGAGCCTGATTAACTTAATATAATAGAACTCTACCAAAAAAGTACGGGAATAAACTTATTGTACATACATACATATGTACATATGTATGCAACGGAGTTTACCACAAACTTATAGTATTGAACAAAGTTTGATGTTATTATAATTCTGAGTCCAATCCAAATTGGCGCGTCAAGCGTATTTGTGTGTCTAAGCCAACGCTTTCTCATGGAAATAAGTGGTTTAGACACCTAAATAAGCTTGCCATGATAATTTAGCTTGACCGTTTATATAGTTATGTTCACAATTTAAATTTATTATTGTTTTTTTTTTTAATACATCTTGCTACATGGTGCCAAGAGTTGCGGAGGTTTTCATCATTAATCAATGAGTTGACAAAGCTCCATAGAAAGTAGTGCTGAGACGTCTAGAGGAATGCTTCAAAATATATGTAGTTGTCAACAACTTGACTTTGCAATAAAGAGGTTACTACTGGGGGTCTCTATTAGCCAAGAACTTGGTATGAACATGATGTCGTACGTTGCTCATGGCTAATGAAGACCGCTTATGTTCATGTTTCAGCCATGCTCGATCATATGCCCGAGCATCGATGTTCTCCATGAAGTTAGGCACAAAATGTCATTTTCTGTTTGGCAGTTTACCTTTTATGAAGATTAAAATTAAAAAAATAAAAAAAAACACATTTAAAAATACAAAAATTTTGTAAAATTATGAAATAAAGCAAAAATAAGAACAAAGTAAACACTTCGGCAAATCAAAATTTACGAATAGTTTGGAGAAACGTGTTCTTCATGTACAAAAAATATGAGCATATTAATATCTTTGCTCTGCCGGTTTTCATGGTTTTTTCATGTTCAAGTTGATAACTGGTGAGCATGTCGAGTTAAGACTGCTTAAGGACACATTATGCCGTCTTGTTGAAACCAAATGTCCTTTGTGTTTGGCTGAATAATTTTTGAAACCGAAGGTTTTTGCAGATAACCCTCGTAATTCCCCAGGATGGCAGCTTACAAAATTTTAAGTCGTTTTGGTGAAGTGCATGCCACCAAACGAACGAAAACAGCACTACAAACATATACAGTGAGAAACCAAAATACTGAAGAATAGATATACAATCTCCTAAAGATCTGTAAGATAAATATTTTAAAACAAAAATTTTTTTTTTTTTGTTTCTAAGAACGAATACAGAATTTCAGAAGTTTGTGTTTGTACCAACGACAGCAACGTATTGTTTCAATACAATAAAAATATGTATGTATGTATGTATGTATTCTCTTCAGGTCGTATTGCAAAATTAAAAGCAGCATGTGTATTATACATATCTATGTACATATTTGTACTATTATATTTTATTCTAGAAGAATAAATTAATGCTTCTACGCATTATCTTTTCTAAAATTGCTCCTTAGTTTTTTCATTTTCGATTGACTTTGTTGTTGCTCACAAAAACAAACAAACAAATTAAATTAATTTCTTTAGAATAAGTATCCATGCATACATACATATGTATCTCTGTATGTACATATGTATGTACATATGAAGGCATATTTACATGTACATACATACAAATGTATGTACATATTTATGTGATATTTGTTTGTCACAGTTTCTTTTCAAGTCAAATACATATTTATAAATTGTGACGTCTGAGTTCTGTGCAAAAAAAAAATTTACATTCCCTTCGTGCCGGCTGAATTGGCATGAATTCCCAATAGAAGAAACCCCATCACAAACAGAATTAATGACACAAAAACAATCCACATATGTACATGAATACATACATACATATGTATGTATGTATGTACATCGTGACGAACCAAATAATGGCAACTTGCAGATAAATATAGAATTTGCGATTTCTAAAAGAATAGAATATACTGCTCTGAAACCGGCATTGCACAATTTAGCAAAACGAATTCATGGGCTTTAATTACAACTTTTACTTTAAAAAAGTTACATATGTATGTATGTATGTATGTATGTATGTATGTATGTATGTATGTATTATAATTCAAACAGCTTGATCAGCAAATTAACTACTAAAATAAAAACTTGTGAAATGTGACACAAACTTTAATACATATGTATGTATTAAATTTAAAGCTCTTCAAGTGAAACTAATCTTTTTAACAAGGCATATATGTAGGTATGTACATAAATAAATTAAATAAAATAAAGTACAGAGCCATACCCTGCCAGCAAATTGGTAGTCGACTACAAATAAAATCGACTTATAGTTCATCCCTGTCGGACATTGAGTAGTCGACTACTAAAATAATTAACTTTACGTTAACTTTTATGGACCAGCTTCAAATTAGCTACAATACAATCGATTTGTAATTCACTTTTTGTGTACTGGCTATAAGCTAGCTGAAACGTAGTGCAGAGTTAACCCAAAATTCAAATAATAGCATACACACATACACATTAAACTGCCTATTGTCGCATTCGTTTTATATGTTGCGATGGCTGAGTGAGTATGTTGGCTGCTCACCAGTCTTGAGGCTTAGTGGTTCGATTCCCACCAGAGGCTAACAAAAAAAAAAAAGTAGGATGAAATTTAATTTAATAAAATATAATATTATGTACCACCGAAAAATGTAAAATCAACCTTGTTTTGTACATTTTTTTCTGTGGGTACTGACTTTTAAGTAGCTAACTTTAAGTTAGTTGAAAAGTAATGCAGCGTCGGACAATTGACTACGTCCTAGGACATCGTAATGTTAAAATAGTCAGTCATCTCCATTGAAAATAATCTAAGTGTCAACCACCACCAGTTGTAAAAAAGTTAGCTTATAATTCATTACTAGTTAACTGAGTTGCCGGCAGGGTACTTACATGCATAAGTGTGTATGTGTTCTGAAAAAGTGTTCTTAAAAAATGCTACGATATTCAAGAAGAAACATCGAAATACGTTTATAAGATTGTTGGTCTATCTCCTCCTCGAGAACACTTTTAACAACCTACCCAAATGTTTATATTGTTGATGTTATCAATCAGGTATGATAAATTAAACACTTAATTTCATTTCACTTTTTAAAACTAACTGAATTTTTTTTTGCGCTCAAAAGTACCCATTTACAGCAAAGCGAAATTTAGTTTTTCGAGATTTAAAACGAAATCTAACAAATTTTGATGAAATTTTCCATACAAAATTAAATCTACTTTGTAAGTAGGTTTTGGTCGCAGTTACACGACCAAGTTTTGCTATCAAGTTTTTTTCACATACTGCTTGTCAAAATTCAATAAAATTGATAGCTGTGACGTAGGCTGCACGCAATTTCATAACAATTTGTTTTCAAGATGCCGTCAAGAAGAAAATTAAAAATAACTTCTTGCATATTTTGCTAAAAAAATCTAAAGCAAAACCTCCTCTTCTATATTCTACATTAAACCCAGAAACTAATTCAGATTCTAAATCAATATTTTTTTTTAAATATTTAATTATTATCTCTTTTTAAAAATTAATAAATTTAATGGAAATCAATGTAAAAATAAAAGTTAAAAAAATTTGTTGGTTTTGCACGTAAACATTTTTATTTCTATTTTTAAGCTTGAATCGGTTTAATTTTTATCACTTTTAATTGCAGCTTTCAAACAAAACAAAAAAAAAATGTTTGCATACAGAACGAAAAAAAAATTGTTGTCAGCTGTTTTGTTGATTGTGACTTGATGCTCTCCATGGAAAGCAAAAATTGTCATCAAGTTTGCATCAATTTTCAAAATTGTGAGTGTATTAGTAAAAAAAAGTGTGAATGTATTAAAACTTGAAAGGCAAAACTTTGTCGTGTAGCCCCCAAGTAAAAAGCATTAAGACCACAAAAGCTTATTTTCAAAATAAAATTTATTAAGCATTAATATTTAAAAATGAATCTAATTTCTTATTTGCTGTAAGAGCCAATTGTAATGTATTATTTTGGGTCTAAAAATGCAGCTTATTAATTCTTTTCTTCCCTTTTCAGCCGTCTAAAATTATAAAACAATAAACAATGTCTTATATCATCCCGGCGAACACCTGGAACAGGATACAGAATTTCGTGGCAAGTGGTAGGACTTAATATAATAACTAGTTCACTAATTTAAGTGGTCGAAAATGACCAGACTGTTAATAATATGAAGTTTTCTAACGAATACCAAAAACTGCTTTGACATTGCATGGTTTACACTAAATATGATGCTGTACGAAAATCTAGTACACCGGAAGCATAGCAGTGCACCCCCCACTGTCCCTTCATTTCCATCAAAAATGTTCAGGCCATTAAGCCTACATATGTATATTGAAAGATAATTTTGAATAATGAGCTCCACTAATATGGAGCGAATATATTTTATGAAAACCGTGCATCATCTGCGTTCGCAAAACTTTCAAGAGAATACAGAAATGAAAGGCAGCCAAAACGAGATAGCACATCAGCGTAAGCTCTATTCCTCTCTCTTCTGTAAATGTAGAAGCGGCGTCTTTTTGACAGTTTTCAGAAGTTGTACAATAAGAAGCATGTTATTTTTATCGAAGTTGTTCTTAGTGTAGGGAAAAGGTTATCTTATTAATTGTATCATGAGGGAAACCATTAAGTTGTCTTCTTATGTAATTGATTGACAAGTCGCAGCTTGATTTGCATAAAAGCCGTCTAAGCAATAGAACGTAATATGAACTTCCTGGAATTATAGTTTTATTACCTGACTGATAAACTAATTAAAAGTAATAATTAGCATTAAACATTTTCCTCTTGTTTGTTCGTTTCGTTTTTCTTTGCTTGTACCTTCTTATGTTTGCTAATAGTTTTTGAAAGAAAATTCTAATTTGGCGACATTTTTATTGTACTAAAATATTATTATGTGCGCCAATTTATTCATCATTTATTAAGAAAAATAAACATTAGTTTACACATTCTCTTATTGGCCATATTCACACGGGATGTAGGTATATTCCTTTTTTTCCTTTTTCATTAAAGTACTTTGTGGGTAAGAGGGGCAGAGAGTGTATTTACTTTTTTCGTTGGTGATGACCAGAAGTGTGGCGGCTTCGAAACAGTCTTTGATGTTGCCTTTGTCCTGCTTAATTAATATCAATCACAAAAATAATATAGAACGAACTTGAATCCGATGAACCTAATGCAAAATAATAATATAAGAAAAACTTCATATATTAAAATTTAATTAATTTAATGTTAACATATATATGTATATACCGGTATGTAGTATATGAACATACTTTTATGGTTGACGTTATTTTAATAATTTTAATACTGCCGCTTAAACCATTCGGCTGCTAAAGTTCTTGCAATTAGAATTAACACTCACACACACACACACACATAATTAAGCGAAGCTTTTTATTTATTCATACATTTGTATGTATGTATGTCTGCTTGCGTTAAAAAATCAACAAAAACGATTATGATGGCAAAATACATTAATAATAATAATATTGTGTGTCTACATTCCAGACGTGCTGTAAGCAAAATTTGCAAATTTAAAGCAGGCAAATAAACAATAATTCCTCACAAACATAAATGCATGCATATAACGGGTTATCCATTTTGCGGTTTCAAAAGTAAACGTAAATAAAACACATATAAAATATTTTTTTTTCATGATATTTCCTTTTTTTTTATTATAATGAAGTCTGAACTTTGACATGACCACCACTGGAAGTGTTGGAAGTATTGATTCTTTTGAGGTAATTTTCGAATCCCAAAAACAAAAAAGTTAAACTCGGACTCCTCGAAAATGATTTTTTTGATATGTCGTAGTGGAACTTTTATTTCCTCATGGCAAAAGATATCGAAAAACTGATGGCTTCACAGTTACTGGGCACAGCAACACATTTGAGTAACAAGTTTTCTTCTTGGTTTTATGTGTTTTTCTTGTTGAGACAATTAATAAGATTTGCAACATGGAAATAATAAGAAATACCCATAGAAAAATCTTCTTTTCTCTCTGCTGGGATACCCCTCAGCCTAAAAACGTTTCAAAGAGAAAATCTTATTGAATCTATTAGGAAGTTTTCGCTCTGTGTATAAATGTTATCCACGGCAACACCTTAAAGGGTTCATATGCTGGCTCCAATTATGACATACTCATTCCAACATATCGGCCTGTATCTCACGTATAAATTCTTCAGTATTGTGTTAAGCATTATGGGCTTAAGGCCGTGAAACACTCTCTGACTCAATCGTAAATCTAAATCTGATAGAACTCTGTCCTACTTTAAAAAGTCCCATCAAACTGTCCGCCCTATTATGAAATGTGGTTAAATTTTAAGGGCCAATGTTGCTTTTAAATAGAACACAAAGTATTTAGGAAATTTTGTCATTTCTTTTTAATATGAAAATATTCGTATGATTCAATTATGTACGGAACAAAATATTGGAAAAATGGCCGCTGCAACCTCGACGGCACACCTGCGTTCAAATTTTTCATGACACTGAGGCATAATTGAGGTTATATGCCGTTAAAGGGTCGTATTATCTCATCCTTTAGATCTTCCACTGTTGCTGGCTTATTGACGTACATCTTTTCTTTTATATAACCCCCCAAGAAAGAGGTCCAACGGAGTCAAATCACATGATCTTGGCGGCAACTTGACATCGCCACCACGTAAAATAACACAGCCATTGAATTTGTCGCCCAAAAGAACCATTGTTTTGTTAGCTGTGTGGCAAGTGGCACCTTCCTGTTTATACCACATATGGTCTACATCCATATCTCCCAATTCGGGTCATAAAAAATTCATTATCATCTCACGATAGCGAACACCATAATTGGTGTGTGTAATTGCCCGACCGGTCTCATTTTGGAAAAAAATATGATTGTTGCTGAAAAATCCCCCGTTGAATACAGCTACATATATTTCTATACATACAACATACAGGCATATTCATCGATCGTTTTGACATTTGTACAGTGGGTGAAATTGAAGCGTACAATAAAATGGACTTTGATAATTGCATTTTATGGCATGTGGGTACAAACAAGCGTTTAAGGTCTCATAAGAAATGATCTTATGTAAATATGAAAATATTATTCTTCTATTACAACTGATCCAGAACAGACATACATACATGTATACATACATATGTATGTACATGTGTACTTCATGAGGTCAAAAATGAAAATTGTTCCATTTGCAACTTACATACCCTTATAGCCTTGTGAGCAGGGGTCTTAGATGTGACGATTTTACGTCTTTTTGACGTAATTTTGATTAAAAAAACACTAAAATGACATTTGACGTTTTTCTTCACAGAAGCTCTTGTATTTTGACGTTTTTCTAGCTTCGCTCCTTTTTAAATTTATAGCAACTACGAGAAAGTAATTGGAAGAAAACTTAAAAAAATGTTTATATGTACTTTAATTTGCTCAAGAAAAAAGGAGACTAATAAAGGGTGTATTTTTTCGATGTATAGAACTTTAAGTTGCAATGAAACAACGATGGATTATTCGATTGATATGAATTTCATTTATCCGAAAGATAATCTTGTGGCATTACATTTTATATATGATTTCTGGCATGTGACCGCCACGGCTGGCTTGGATGTAGTCCAATCTGGACGTCCAATTTTCGATGACTTTTTTCAACATTTGTGGCCGTATATCAGCAATAACACGGCGAATGTTGTCTTCCAAATGGTCAAGCGTTTGTGGCTTATCCGCACGCATAGACCAATGACTTTACATAGCCCCACTGAAAGTAGTCTAGCGGTGTTAAATCACAAGATCTTGGAGGCCAATCTCACGATACAATATTCGTGTGTGCATGTATGTATGTGCGCGGCTCATATGCTTAAGTTTCATTGCCACGTGTATGTATGCCGGTGTGTGTGTATATCTTTTGTTCATTACTAGTTTTATTGCGAGGTGGCGTGATCAGGGTCCAAATTCTGGCACTCGTGATTGAACGATTTCGTTATAGAATGCTGTGTGTTTGTTGCTCATTTTGTTTTTGCTCTACATTGTTTTTATTATCGAGTACATTCGATCACGAATGCCAGAATCCGGCCCCAGCTTCTGTAAACTTCTCGACTGTTCGAGCAATGATCATTGAGAGGTACAAAAGCAGCTCAGCTTAACGCTGAGCATGTCAGTCTATTTTTAACTGCGTGTCTTAAGTAATAAAAAGTGAATAAGTAAAAGTGTTCTTCTTTTAGTAAAGTGTTTGTGAGTACAGTGTGTTAAGTAAACAAAGTGTTGGACTGTTGAGTACTGTCAACTGAAGAATAGAGTGTTTTAACTTAATTACAATTAAAGAATCTACGGAAAGCGTTTTTAAAAGGTAAAAACGTAACAATACAATCTGCTAACGTTGAACGAATTTTTAGTCAAGTGAATTTCAACAAAACTAAAATCAGAAATTCCTTGGGGACAAGAACAATTGAAGGGATTTTGTTTGCTAAGGACTACATATTTAAATTATGACTCTTCAGAGTGTTTTAATGTAAGCATTTAAAAAAAATTTAATTAAAAGGCACAAAGCAATAAATTTTTATAATACATACATACATATGTACAAATGTACTTGGTTTGTTATAACTAGTAAAATGCATGTTGAATTGTTTTTTTTTTTTTTTTTGACAATATAAAAGATAATATTAAATAAAACTAATTAATTTTGGGTTTACTTGTACAGTTTTATAAATGACGTTTTTTTAACGTTTTACGAATTTGTTTTCGACATTTTGGACGTTTTTCTTGCCGAAAGCTGACGTGTTCTGAAAAAATTTTCCTAACACCTCTGCTTGTGAGGTTTTTATATTTAGAAATGTCTTATTTAAGGTCTAAAATTTGTCCTTATTAATGTTTTCTGTCCTTTTAGAAATGTCTTATTTAAGGTCTCAAAATTGTCCTTATTAAGGTTTTCTGTCTTTTGCAGCCATCTAATGCTTATGCCAATCAACTTATGAGCGGACTCGAAAAATCTTAAAAGAAAAAAATGTTTTCTGTATTAAAGGTTTGTTTGACAATTTTGTGATGTTTGTTAATGGAAATTTTGGAACAAGTAGTTGAGTTTCAAACATTCTTTTAAGCATGTTTCGAGTCCACTAATGAGTTGATCAACGAAACGTGGGCGGCATATAGACGGCTGGCAAAGGTAGAAAACATTAATAGAGTCTATTTTTATAACTAAAATAATACATTTTGATAGGATCATAGAGCATATAAATAATAATTACGTTCATTTTTGTATATTTAGAAATTTTAAACGGTTGGCTAAATTTTTGTTGTTAGCTGACATTTTTTGCTGGCCATAAATAAACAATAAAAATTATTTACGTTGCATAGCGGGGTCTATTAAGTAATAATTAATAACACATAAGATAAGAGTTTCAAAACAATAATACGATTTTGTGTGCAAGCAAATTAAAATGTTAAATATTATTCCAGTTGCAATTTATCACGGAGACTGCTATCGCAAAGCAATCGCATAAATTTTGCAAGTTCATATGTTTTTAATCATCCAATACTGCAACTGATACTGAGTCACAAGATTAGCAACAGAGTGCCAATATAATTTTTGTTTTGGCAAAGTTTTCAGTTTTTAATAAACTAGATTATTCTAGCTTAATGTCAGCCAGAGGTTTTCATTATTACAAGCGTTGCCTTCAATTACCAGAGAGAACATATTGCCGGCGGGGGGCTTTCAATATTAAGCTGGCAAAGACCATTAAAAGTACTACGAAATATTGAGCATCCAAATGAAAAGTATTCGGTATTATCGGGTAGAGAAAACTACTAGAAACCCTGTCGTACATTAAGTAGTCGACTACTAAACTAGTTAACTTTAAGCTAACTTTACTAGTGTCATAAGTATTTTTTTTATACTTGAATATTGCCAAAATCATGATATTCAGCATATAAAAAAAGTTGCAGTTCGCACTCCTCGGGCAAATGGATTAGCAGAGAGAGTACACGGATCAATACTTAATTTCTTGAAAGCATCAGTTAATAATGCAAAAGCTTGGGATACCGAAGTCCAGCGCATGCAGTGGACTATCAATACTACTGTTAATACCACAAAGCGATATAAGCCGATTGAGTTAGTCCTAGAATTTACAGTGCGAGATATTAGAGGCAATGAGATACTGGCAGCTCTTCACGCTGACAACAAGGGACCTTGATGCAAAGCTCATTTCAATGAAGCGCGAAGAAGAAGCAATTAATAATATCGAGTCAGCTAGGAAAATATGGAAAGCACGTTTTGATGCTAAACATAAGCAAACTCACAAGTATTTTTAAGGTGATCTTGTTTTAATTAAAAATGCACATCCAAGTACTGGTCAGTCAAGAAAATTAGATGCCAAATACCGTGGTCCATACACTATTAAGAAAGTGCTGAGATATGATCGCTATATTGTTGGAGATGTGAATGGACTAAAGCTCAACCAATGCAATTTCACAACCGTCGTAAGTAGTGAGAACCTGAAGCTGTGGTGAACACTTTTTCCTGACATTGATGACAGTGACTCGGAGACTGAGAGCAACAATGAATCCTAGTGAAATTTCGATTTGTAAATAACTCTTTGTGGACTGACTACAAACATTTTTTTTTTTTTAGACTGGAACGAGTACTCACGGGATGATTCCTACATATGCATTGTAGTGTACTAGAAAATAAGAAAGAGGTATTGGTGGGTGAGAAAACGAAAATGGGGAACGTTTGTGGGCGATTGATTGAGCGAAAAAAGTATAACAGAATATTTATTTTTTGCAAAGCTTGCTAATTTGTCCGTTTAGTGTTCAGTGTATTCACCTTCTACACTATCCACTTAACAACATTTAACGAAACCTCCTCAATATGGCAAAAAGTTGACTATACAGAACAAAAAGACAACACAACAGCCACGATGAGATCTATTACGAATATACATATACTTTGACTTATTTTTAAAAATATATGTATCATGTTTATTAAGATCTCATTTGGCAAATATCTATACATATGTATGTAATTTGCCAAATAAACGTTTAACAAACATGGAATATTTTGTTTAGATAAGCCCATAAAGAAAAGAACGCGTTCACCTATTACGACTACACATCACAAAAAACACCTCCGCTCTGATCAAAAGTTCACAAAAAACTTACTGAAAAGTAATGTCGAATCGAATCAAATTCAAATAATAACAACATACAGAGTTATACCCTAGACAGACGACAGCGTTAATGCGCATTAAGAGCTCACTAATTTGCATTAAAATTTTACGGTGGCAGACGACGGTTACTGCATTTAATAAACAGCTGTTGTTTGCTATTGATTTTTTGTTTTGATATTTAAAATATTTATTTGGAGTTCACTTTCATACATAAAATGGATAAAAACGGAGCGTTTTGGAAAAAAAGATTGCAGCTATGGTCTTAATGGGAAATCAACATTTATTTTCAAGAAAGTTGAAATTTCTTTCGATGAAATTGATCCATAATATGAAAATTGTGCGTGCACTTGCAATCACAAATTTAAATTTGTTACAACACGTCCGGATCGCAGCAGAATATTCTGATATAAAAGAAAGGGAAGTGTGGAAATTTGTAAGTTTAATATTATCTGTTAATGTAGAATACAATTCATACATATATTACATTTTTAAAGGATCGTAATAGCACTTTTTGGGAGCATGATGTCCACATGATGGACGACAACAGATTTAAAGAACACTTTCGCCTCAACAGTCACAGCTATACAAAAATTATGTGAAAAAATAATAACTTACTTTTTTGTTTCTGATTCCATTTTATTCCATCTATTCACAATAGTAAACAAAACATCAACAGCTGACGGGTTTCGACGGTGCTGCCATATTATGTAACTGAATTTAGTATAAATGCAGTTTGATTTTGTGCACTTATGACAGAGCTAAATTCACATTCGAATGTAGATAATGCACAACTAAATGCGCAAAGTGGCCACTAATGCGCATTAACGCTGTCGTCTGTCTAGGCTATTAACTCGCTACTGTAATACTCAATACTGTGCCAGCACTATTCTCCTCCAGAATCGTGGATGTTACGATTCCATACCATTTTCTAAGATATTACTTTTAAGATTTTCAACTCACTCTGGTGCAGTGTTTCTAAATTTTCTCAGCTAATATTTTTAACACGCTCTGGTCCAGTAGGTATTTCCTTGCAGCGGACCTCTAATTTTATGAATCACAATACAAAGCCAGAATTTAAGCAAACAGCTATAAGAAATTTTTAACTCTTTCAAACAATTTTATACGAATACATACATACATATTTATGTAAATTTTCTCATATGAAACGTTCAGATGTGAAGTTTGAATATCATGTTTGTTTGTGTGTGAGCAGTCCAACAACAAATCTGTCAAATATTCCCAATTTTGTTATTGTTTTTCGTTTAAATTCTGGCACTATCTAGTGAATTACAAAATTAACGCTTTATTTTTTTTATCTCTCTTAACACATCTATTTTTAAATTGTTTTTGCTTTTTATTTTGATGACAATAAAAGATTAATTAAAGTCAACATACATACATATGTACATATGTATGTGTTTGTGGGGCCCGCAAATCTAAGGAGTGAAGATAATAGTTGTTATATTTTTATGCTAATTTGGTACACCTTTTGTTAAAGTTGCTGTTTTAATATGTATGTACATACATATGTGCATAAATATTTAGGTTAAGAAAAAAATGTGACAAAATTCTAAAATAGTTTTTCATCCCTGGATGGATGTCTGTGTTTTTTCTGAGCAAAAGGTTCAAATTGAAAATACATACATACATAATATGTACATACATATTTGTGTATTATCATTAAAAAGTGTTTTAACAGATGTTTCAACAACAAAAAACCATACAACTTTCCAAAGATAACTCTTCAAAAACAAAAAAGTTTTTGTTTTTTTAACTTGCTTGTGTTCCTACATACATAGGTATGTACATATGTACATATGTAGGTACTATATTCAATTTCACAAACTATGATTGGGTGGGTATTAGTGCAAATTCCAAAAAATGTTGTCTGAATTTTTAGAACTCATACAAACCAAACCCAAATACCAAATTACTAAGAAAATATAAAATAAAAATAAAAAAATACGAATTTCAAGTAGTTTCGAATTTTCTTCAAGCTTCTCTCTGCACTGATACCATACGTCAGCAACATTTTAAATACAATGTGTATTAAAATATATTTAAAGCTTTACTTTGTTTCATTGAATTTTGTAGAGCAAGAAGGCAAAACCGTATTTTTAAATCAATTTGTATTTTAATTGCACGACTGCTAAACTGAGAGGAGATTGCACTTTTCACACACACACACACACAAACAATCATATACATATGTACATACAAACGTATGTATATGTATGGCTGGTGTGAGAGCGTGTATGGGCAGTCGTTAATTTTGATAACAATCAAACTTTCTTTGGTTTTCGATGTTGTTAAGATGTTGTTTGTGTTTGGCCAACAAACAATTGGTTGCTATTTGACTTGATTTTGCCCTCCGCAAAACCGTATCCATACTTTTGTTTTGCCGGGTTTTTTCTTCCTCAGTACTAGAGCAAAAGAAATGGGTGCATGTTGCCGCTAATAAGCGAAAAGCTTGTGATGCCTATATGAAGCCTCATACATACATATGTATGTACATAATATAACCATATTTAAAGATAACCTTTTTTTTTTCAATATAACCATATTTAAATTCTTAGAGGTAGCTACTGAATAAATGCTTCTAGCAAAAAATATATGTACGTATGTATGTATGTTCTCATACAGATACTTGCTAAGAAAGTAAAGCAATTATATTTTATTAAAAAAAAAAATAAGAAAGATCAAATAAAAATTATATATTTAATAAAAAAAAAACTACTAAAGTTTAACATAAACATCTAGGTATGTATATATTTATTTGTTTACTCGTCTGTATAAGAAATATATGTATGTATGTATGTATGTATAAATATATGTATGTGTAAATCACAACAATATTATAATTACATTCATACATACAGTGCTGGGCAAAATACATGCTTTGGTGTATTTAAAATACAAAATACATGAAAGTTGTGTATTTAAAATACAAAATACAAATACTTTTTCTCCACGTATTTAAAATACAAAATACTGCATTCCAAAAGCAAGTATTTGAAATACAAAATACAGTGTAAGAAAAATATGTATTTAAAATACAAAATACTTTTAATCAAAAAAGTTTTTATTTCCATTGATAAACACCAGCTTTTCAAATGTGGTATCAGACAAACGACCTCTTGATGGGAATGAATAAAACCAGCTATCGAAAAAACCTAATGGTTTATTTTATTAAAAAACGATATTTTATTGAAAGAGAAATAACGGAATTAAGAATGAAGTGACAATGAAAAAACGTTTGACCAAAGACTATATAAAGTCTATGCAAGTCAACATCTGATTGAAATTTTTTTCTCTTCTTGTTTTAGATCAAAATGTCAAAAGCTGTTTTTTCCTTATATTTTATTTGTTCATTTTTTAATTTTTTTTTCTCAATGTGCATGCATTCAGTTGCGTTTACTTTACACAGGTACTTTGCGTTTGGTAATTAAATTGTAGTATTGCCATTTTTTGGAAATAAAACAGTCACAAAGTTTTGCGCTTTTAGTTGATGTATGAATGGAATAATTTTTATCGCATATTTTCTAACATAAATTAAAAATGTATTTTGAAAAATGTATTTTGAGAGTACAAGTATTTGAAATACAAAATACTCAAGCGCTTAGTATTTAAAATACAAAATACAAATACATTCAAGAGACGTATTTAAAATACAAATACAAAATACGTATTTGTATTTTAAATAAGTATTTTAAATACTGCCCAGCCCTGCGCATACATACACTTGTATGCATGTATTTAAGTTAAAAATCACGAGTACATACATACATATAAATAAATAAGTACAGATATAAAAATCGTAACAAAAATAAAGAGAACAGAAAAAAACAAAGCTGCCAAAGTTTTTCACTGTTTTATTTAAATAGTAATTCCCAGTACATCAGAACATGATGTTGGGAATATCAATTTTTTAGGGTTCCGTACTCATCCGAGTGAAACGGAACCCTATTACCGAGACTACTACATCCGTCCGTCCGTCCGTCCATCAGTCACAGCGTCCATTCTCCGAAACCGTAAGAGCTAAAGAGCTGAAATTTTCACAGGATGTTGTTGTACTTTGCCGCTACAACAACAAATACTAAAAACAACAACAAAGCGAAAACTACCAGGTGTCCCCATACAACGAAAAAATACAATTAGCTATAACTCACGAGCCGTAAAAGATAGAAAGCTGAAATTCGCACATTGTAGGTATTTGTAGATACTCTACAACAGCAAGACAACAACAAGTCGAAAACTACCAGGTGTCCCTATGCAACCTATTGTAACAATTAGCCGTAGCTGCTAAACTGTAAAAGACAGAGAGCTGAAATTCGCACAATATATGTATTTTCATATGCCCCACAACAACAAATACTGAAAACAACAACATGTCGAAAACTATCAGGTGTCCCTATACAACGTAAAGTAAAAATTAGCCGTAACTCCCAAACGGTAAGAGACAGAGTGATGAAATGTGCACAATATATGTACTCACATATGGCCTACAATAACAAATGCTAAAAACAACAACATGTCGAAAACTACCAGATGTTCCTATACAATGTAAAGTAACAATTAGCCGTTACTCTCGAACCGTGAGAGACAGAGGAATGAAATTTGCATAATAGATATATGTATCCACATATGCTCCACAACAACAAATGCTAAAAACAACAACAACAACTGCAAAACTACCAGGTGTCCCTTTACAACGTATAGTAGCAGCTATAACTCTCGAACCGTAAGAGATAGAGAGCCGAAATTCGCACAATGTATGTATTTCCAGATGCCTTATAACAGCAAATGACAACAACAACAAAACAATTCGAAAACCATAAGGTGTCGCCATTCAACATAAAGTAGCAATTAAATGCAACTCTCAAGCTGTAAGAGACAGAGAGATGAAATTTATACAAAATATGTATTCACATTTGCCATTCCTGGTACGTACATTACTCATACGTACAGGACCCTAAAGGCCGTGTCAGATAAAACTTTGTTGCTTTGCGTGACGTTTATAGCTTTGAAAGAAAGGCGTAAAACAAAAAGTGTATGTCACAATAAAAACTTTGACAAGACCCGCGCATTGTTTGTTTATCAATAAAATATTGAAGTTGTATATTTTATATATGTATGTACTTATTTGTAGTTTTGTTTATTATAATTTTTCAAATGAATTTATTCATTAAATTTATAAAATTTATTTATTTATTTGGAATTTTTTTTTTTTTGATTTCTGTTGACACATATACATATATATGTATATACAAACGTCCAACAACTATGGGCGTTTATTCATTGTGTGATCAAATGCTCAAAACAAAGGTGAACGATCTCCCAATTAAAAATATTTTTGGGTAAATGGGCAATTTTTTATTTTGAAGAATCGTCTACCGCCGAAAATAGTTCAACGTTTGCAAACAATTATCCAATTTTATATTTACGCTAAAGCTTGGGCGATCATTCCATTTGCTTGCCCACGTTAAAAAAAATCAAAAGCAAATATAAAACAAGAAACCACCACAATATTCGATGGTTATTCACAACGATTAAACAAATTTTATTAATAAATAAATTATTCAAGCTTAGGATATTTTTTTTTTAAATAATTGGAAACAATTATATTAATTTATTTGCAATAGTTCGCCAACAATTTGTTAGCATCTTCAGGAAAATAATTAATGGCGAAATATTGAAAATAAATAAATATAATTGTTTCCAATTACAGTTATTTCCGCTTAATTGAGTTCCTAAAAATGCACGACTTTTGACGCAATTAAACAGGAACTCAATTAAGCAATAATCGGTTAATTGAATCGCCGTCGCAATTAAACGAAAATCGCTTAATTGAGCAATATGTGCAATAAAGCGAAACACCCATGCGTAGATGGAAAATAAAACTCATTTCCTTAGCTACATATTAAGTTCAAAAATTGTTTAGGTTTATTAAAAAAAAAAATAAATAAAAATCAGGTACAATGTTTATAAAGGAACAGCACTATGACCTTTTTGATGCAAAATAATTTTTGTTTACGTTTGTGGAGCAAATAAAAAATTAAGTAGACGGAATCAATTAAGCGAAACATTTGCTCTTGTTTTTCGCAATGCAGTCCTAATTTGCGAAACAATTAAGCGGGTGACGCAATTAAGCGATGGCGCTCCGGTTTTCTCCCTTATATCACAACCAACACCGGTTCTGCTTGTTAAAGCTTTTCTGTCTATCAGGCCTTCGGCCGAAAAGACTTTCTCCTGCAGGGTATAAAAAACACAGACTTCGCTAACAAAATATTCAATATTTTCCTTCGGCCGGGTTGAGAGATTATCTCCTCTATGGTATAACAAACATCGCCTTTGTTTTCTAAAACTTTTCTGCTCAGCAGCAAGGAGTTTCGTTTAGGACGTCACGCAAAAAATATTTAGAAAGCGAAGCCGGTATTTGTTATACCGATGTATCGATGTTTGTTATAAACGATGTAAACTGACCGAATAAATTTTTAGGTTCTTAATGCTTCAATTATTTTATGACTTAAAAATGTACCGTTATATATTTTTTATATATGCATGTATGTGTATGAGTCAAATTTAAGAAAAATTAACAACTGCCCAATTATTAAAAAGTTGCTTCAATTTAAAGTAAATTAAAAATTCAAAAATGAATTTAATTATTTATTTGCTTTAAGAACTAATTGAAATGTTTTAATTCAGGTCCAAAAATAGACCTTACAAAAAAAAAAAAAAAAAAAGACAGAAAACTTTTGTAAGGTCTATTTTTGGACCTGAATTAAAACATTTCAATTAGTTCTTACAGCAAATAAATAATTAAATTCGTTTTTTGAATATTCAAAGAACTTTTACTTTTTGATACTTTCAAAAATACAAATTGTAGTAACCGATGGTAACACGGTTGCAAAGAACAGTAAAAGAGTTGCGAAACGAAACAAAATGTTTACTGTGTTGAAGGTTTGTTTGAACATTTTTGATTCTCTTTTGATTGGTGGGAATTATGGAATAAGAATTTTTTGAGTCTACTGATGAGTTGCTTCGCATCAACAAAATGTCGGCAGTCTATTTTAGACCTGAATTAGTGAATTAAAAATTTAAATTTTCTGAATACTAGTTTTTCGATCTTTTTTCAATTTAATAAACCAAAGAAAACTAAAAATATAAATTTTTCGACAAAAATTTGGGTGTTTATTCTTTTTCGGTTATTGTTGATTTTTCGGCGATTGCCAATGCAGAAAAATTAAAAGCTGTGAATAATTACCCAACACCACAATGTATGTTACAATTGCCCAATTTTTTTTTTTTTTTTGGCTGGTTGTTCATTTAGCAAAAATATCCATAATTGTCCAAAACCAAAAAAAAAACTTTTTAAACTAGAGGTGTGCAGTTGTCGTGAATCGTGAGCGTGATTTAAAAATGAAATTTCGTGCGTGATTACCATTTTAAGGCAGTTCACGAAATTTCAGGAAAAAGCTAAACTACTAGCTTTTCTGGCTTAGAAAAAAAATTCTCATACATTTTTTCAGGAATAATTTGTCAAAGCCGATTATTTTAGCTTAATTTATATTATATATTATACAATAACAGAATTTCATATTCATGTGAATTTTAAATTAATGTCACTGGCAAAAAAAAATTTTTTTTAATTACACAAACAAAACAGAATTGAAGTAATCCTTAATAAAGGTCCTATAAAACCAACAATAAGCTGCAAAATGTCCTAGAAGACATGTTTTTATCAAATCTTATTCTTTAATATTGTAACTTTTAACTTATCAAAAAATTCTCCAAAGTTGCCAATTTTCATTTTGTTTTTTTTTTTCAAAGAAATTGTTCTATATTGAAAACACAGCACAGCCTCGAAACAGCCTAAGCCTTGAAACTTAGCCTGTTATCGCTTCCGACCACAGTTTCTATTTCATATTAATACAAACGTGATTGTTCGTGGGAACTTTTTTGGTGAGTGAAAATGAGTGATTGATAAAATTCTGCTCGTGAGCGTGCAAAAAAATTTTTGTGCATGAGGAAAATTATTTTGATCATGAGCCAAAAATCACTCACGAGCACATTTCTATTTTGATCTATTCAACATTTATACGAATGTGGACAATTTGTTATTGTGAACAATTAACCAAAAAATACAAAAGTGTCCGATTACCCCAGTCGGTGAACAATAACTTAACTTTTTTTTTGGGCGATTGCTTATGATGTGCTTTTTGGGCAATTATTCGTGCAGCTTTTAACTTGTAACATCAACAAGACAACACCTGATGAGGTGTCCCAAGTTTCTGACAACATTCGCTAAATGTGATGAATATGAGTGAATACGACGAGCATTCGCAACCTTGCTAATAGCAACGTGTTTTTCTTTTTCCAAAGTAAGTTTTCTATTATTTGATTAATACTATTTGTTTTTGTTTTTGAAATTTAGTACATATAAACATAGATATTTTATCCAACTTACCTTTAATACGGCTGGCTCATTTGCAAACTTGACTGCGACCTGCGACACTTCCATGGAGTTACAGGTTGTTTTTTTTTTTTTTGTAATAAATTCTGATAGATAAAGGTCATACATATACATATGTATATGTGTGTATATATGTTTGTACCAACTAAATTCGTCTTTCTTTCACCTGGCCGTGAATAATTCATCCGTTGAGAAGTACAATAACTTTTATGTTCAAACAACAAAACATTTGTAAATGTGGACTACATTTAGAGCGTAAAATTAACCATTATTCGAAAATTCTCTTTGGATCCGGTGATGGCAAGTTCCAATATTGGGATTCTCATTGCCACTTTGGGCATTTTTACTCGTAAAATCAAACTGGTAACTAGGTGTACGTAAATAAGCCAATAATATACATACATATGTATGCTTTAGTGAGTTAGGAGAGAGAGAGAGAGAGAGAGTGAGAGAGAGCGCGCAAAGAAGACAAAAACAGCATAAAAAAACTGAATATGAAAAAATACCGAGACAGCATGAAATAAACGAGCGACGAACTGAATTGATGCGGCGGAAAACCTTGGAACTATTTAGCTAAAAAATCTTAGCAGTTTTACATACATACATACATATGTACATAAATATGAACATACATCCTAACATATGAATAGGTGATACAGTCTTTCATATTATTATAGGTATTATTCAGCTTGTGATTTTTATCTTTTTAATTTCTTTCGCTTTTCAAAAATACACACACAAACAAAATTTGTTTTTGTTTCGCACAAATTCTCCTAAGCTTAAGTGATAAATACATGTTTTGAATTTTATTATTTAAATGCTATAATTTACGTTTATTGTTTAATTTTCGGCTATTCTTAACACTTAAAAACAGATTAAAAAAAAACTGTCTGTAATTGTTTAACGAAACACATACTCGTATGCACATTTCGTGGCCATAAGTATGTACATATGTACATATGTATATAAAAGAAAGCAAAAGTAAATACGTTCATATGTATGTATGTATATATTTGCATAGGTACCTACAGTGTGGATACAAACATGCATATAAATATACACGAAAAAGTTTCCGTAAATACATATGTATATGAAGTGAAAACACTTGTTACTTGATGTTTTATGGCCATTGGATTTTTAACGGTTTTAAGGTAATTGTAGAGTAGAATATTAAAATTCGGTTTTAGCAAGACTGAAAATTAGAATTGTTTTTCTTCACGGGCAAAAGTTGTTAAAATTACAAAAACTGTTTAACTCATTGTATACAGACACACATACATACATACATATACATATGTATGTATGTATATAGGTAAGCATATACATGCATAATTATCGTACATTTTTGTTTTTCCTCAGCCGATAGCGACGATAAATCATTAAACGACAACGATGTTAAAGACGTACATACATACATACATACATATGTATGTATGTATGTATATTTATGCATAGAAATGTACATACATACATACATACACATGTATGTATCTGCTGTATGTTTTATGTACATACTCGGCAGTGGAAAAGCGTTGTGTATGAGAAAAGAAAATTTATTGTACATCATACGCCACATTGTACTCATACGGAAAAAATCAAAAATGGAAGTTTTCTTTGGCTTCAAGTCGGGCGGGCATACATACATACATAAGTATATACAAATGTATCTATTTACATACATACATACGCACTCTATAGAATTTAAGAGTGAGGACAGGCAGCACTTGCCGGGCATACAACAATTACCTACAAATATACATCTAGTCAAACAATCAGTCAACCATTTGTGCTGTTATTGTTGTTATTGTTTAAAATTGATTCGTTTATTACACACACATACACGCACACAAACGCTCGCACGTACTACGTATGTAGATTTGAACCAGAAACAGTTTTAGTATGTACATACTATTTGTTTCATATTTTATTTGACATAGCCGTTGTTGTTTTCAGACAAGTGTATAATTCAAAACCGTTTAAATTGATAGATTTTTTTTTGTTTCTTTTAAATTTTCAAACAAATGCAAAATAATTTCATACTCATACCAGCACTACCGTGTTTGTTATAATAAAAAACAGTAATTTATTAATTTATATCTTGCAGTCGTGATTTCTTTATTACACAAAAAACACATATAAAATTATTTTGATATTATAATTCAATCTCAGGTTGATCTTCAACCCGATTTGCTTGAACACTACACAATGGATCGATTGATCGCTTTTAAGCAAAATTAAATTTTAATTTATTCTTAACACTTAACAACGAAGAACAAATTTTAAAACGTCAAGCGAGAGACGCAATAAAATAACACAGATAAACAACACTTTTTTTGAGATTTTGTATTTAAGACAAACAATAATTACATTATTCCGTTTTGCTCTTTAATTTAGAAAAAAAAACATAAGTATTTAGTACAACCGAAATTAACAACAGCCTTTTTGCTTTTGAGCTCTTTTTTTTTTTTTTGTTTTTTTTTTTTGTTCACAAGATTTTAAAATCATAGAAAAGAAATGAAATCCGTTTTAATAACGCCAACTTAACACGCCAAGCAAGTATAACATACTGACTATTGGTTGACTTGTTTATTGTTTGCGGCGAAAATTTGCCAACATTGACTTTTTACAAGTTTATTTGCTTTTGCCACTTCATTTCCCTAAAAGCTGACTAAGGTGCATACATACACATGTACTACCTGCACACAATATGAATACCGGCAGCAAAAAGCTCTGTTCTTGCAATCATAATCAGCTCATAATTTTCTTAATTTCAAAATGGTGTATGTGGAAAATGTGCATGTTGCCACAGAGAATAGTTTATTTTATTCTCCAACGATTTTGGAACAAAAAAACATGGCAATATTGAAAAAAGCATTTATGGGGGACTTAGACGGCAATATTTTACCTGCGTCATGACAAATATTTTGGCAGAAGAGTACGCGGGTCAGCGCTGCCATTTCGTGTATAATTATACGAAAAACAAGCTTTTTTGTGGAAGCTGCTTGAGCCTAAAACTCATACATCTCTATGTGTGCTTTGTTCGCTTTTTGAGCACAATACAAAGGGCCAAACTTGCTAATTTAAATTGCGTTCCAATAAATGCTAAAAAAAAAATCTATTTCGTGTTCAAATCATTGATGGCCAAAATTAAAATGAGTAAAACGGTGTTTGTATTGGTGGGGGAGCAAACATATACCGGCATATTCTCACACTCACATCTCGCACAATAGCTCTGTTTCTTTGCTCTTTGAGTATAGTTCGAGCTGACGAGAGCAAGCACAAAATTATCTCAAAAAGAGATGAAATTTAGTACTATTACATAGACAACAACACCCCAACGACTAATTCAGCACTTTTTCATTATGTTGCACGAATAGTAATGAGAATAGTAATATCAATAAGAATAAGAATATTTGCGGAAAATTGTCGTAATCGATTTTTGTAATTAGTCCCTATTATGGATTCGAGTGTGAATGGAATATTACAAGCCACTTTAAAAGCTCTCTTCGGAGAATCTATAATACACAAATTTGTTTACCCTGGCATGTTAAGAAACGTTTGGCTTGGGCCACGCTGATGTCACAAATTACCTACGGATTGGAGGTTGTATCAGGTACTTCTGCGTACCTATTGAATAAAATAAAACGTTTAGTAAATGCCATTGTAAGGTTTATTTATAATGTCCGTCGTAGAGATCATATATCACCATTTATAAAGCAATTCTTAGCATGTACCTTTAATATTCTGTATGGGATCGGAATTTGCTTATATACTTACCGTGTAATTCATAAAAATTATAACAGGTTTATAAAGCTCTTATTTGACATATTTCCATACAAATATGTCAAATAACAGTCTTGTAAGCCTGTTATAATTTTTATGAATTAGGGGTTTAAAATACTTTATAATACCTTCCACTTATCATCTCGTCTTAAGCCCGTATGATACTTCATTTTTCTTTCATTAATTGGTATAGAATTGATAGAAAGAAACAGCAATTGCTAGAAAGAACCAAATATACAAAACGTAAACAAAACTGGCATCTTTTTTGTAAGTGTTGCATTCTTTTTATTTCAAGAAAGCGCTAGGAAATAAAAATTTTCCAAAAAAGAAGCGTTAAATCGCAAAAATTGTCCATAAGCCGCTGACACAGCAACATTCAAGTTTGAAATGTCAATTTTAAGTTGAAAAAGTTTACATTTTTTTTGACATAATCTCATTTTTTATCGATAACTTCAACAAAAATGTTGACAGTTTTGCATTTATCTTAATATAGCTGAGCGCGTTGCACATACTAAATTCTACTATTACATTATATTTGCACTGTTCTCCAAAATTTGAACAATGCAAGAAAAATGTAGTGTCATACGGGCTTTAGGAATCCACACTTTATTTATCTTAGAATTTTCAAGGCTATGTTTTCTAAATCATTCCTATATAACTATAGTTAGGGTTATAGGGTATTAGAACCGCTTGCCGTTGGAATTATATATGTATGTACAAATGACGTTTTAAGTTGGTTTTTTAAAAAGTACAATCAGTCTGAAAAAAGTACAGTTGTTTTTTGATTAGTACAATTTGTTGAACGGCTTAGAACTCAAAAAAACCTCATTATTACTGATAAAATGTTGGAAGAAGTTTTAACTGTGACACAGTGTAATTTGGCCGTTAAGACATTAATGCCATAATTTTATTTCAGTATGGCAACAGTCTGTCTAAATTAGTTGTAGTAGCCTTCCCACTCTCTATAATGGAATTTCACATCTTAATATTATCTGTCCTTTTCTTCTATATTATTTACAAGCCAAGCTACCATATGTTTACTTCAAATGCTGCAAGAAATTTAATAATAATATATTTTTGATATACAATGTTTTATGGTGTGTGGATTGTGCAATAAACAAATTTCTTTTGAATAAAAATTCGTAGTTGCCTCAATAGGATTTTGGTATTGCCAAAATTATTGCTGAGCTAAAAACATTTTGTCTGGCAATGCTCTGCTATTGGATTTCTCCAATGAGTTTATTCTCTTTTCAGTGGTGTTGTGAAGTGGTTGTATATTAATATTGGTCATAAATTAAAATAACATAAATTGTTTTTTTATAGTGGATTTGTACTCATATTTTTTGCAAAATAAATATTAGTTTAAGTTAAGCAACTTATTACTTAACAAAAATCAGAGTAGCGTAAAAAATATAATTAAATTATTCCTTATTAAAAAGCAAAAGAATTTAACATGTCGGAACAAGAGCATCAAGAAACTAATGGATCATCTAATGGCGACGTGCCAGAAATTGAACTGATAATTAAGGTTTGTAAAATTGTTAATATTCATATTTAGCAAAAAAAAAAAAAAAAATTGTGTTTATTGCGAAGAAAATTTATTTTTACATAAAGGTCAAAATTGACTTCGGGTCAACATGCCAAAGCACAGTAAGGTGATAGGAATTTGTGTGAACTTTATCTAACACTCCCACAATTTCATTATGTACTTAGAGGTTTATGAAAGATATTTTTAAGCTCCATGCATATTACGAATTTAATAATTTTTTCATATTCGGAGACGGCGAAACCCATTCATAAAGCTCTTTCTGTATTGATTCTTTTTCTAATAACTTGGTAAATAAACTGGTTTCCTGTCACTCCTCACTTTTTTTTCAACTATCGTCTTATTGAGAGAACCAAGCAGTTGGCATTTTCTCTGATTAATTTTACTGCTTTAACTGAATGTCTCTACTTTGTTAACGAATATGCAGTTGATGGCACCCTCCGGCCACCTTAAAGTCACGTATATTTTATGATTAGAAACAGCATACAGTGGAAATTTTGGAGCTTGTAAACTTATTTTTGTAGAAAGCATTTGAAGATGATAATTATGGTTATAAGTAAAAAAAATACACTGATGAATCACAAATACATACATATGTAAATTAAAGAGACTTTGCAAACCAGACCAATTGAAGTCACAACAGATTTCGTCTTTTCCAAGTTACATATTTGCGTTTTTAACACTATAACGACCGCAACGTTTTAAAAAGGCCCTTGCAAGTAGTGGCTATGGCTGTGCCTGCTGAAGAGAAATGTAGCGTCCCTGTTGAAAAACCCGTTATTTATGCCATCAATGAGTACAGGGGAGTTACGATGCAAAAAAAAGTCTTTCAGTCTTAAAAATCGATTATTTTGTAATCGATTGTTTATTACCAACTTTATGCTGAAATCGATTTTTGCCGCCGACTTAGCAAAATAAACAGAAAAGCAATAAATAGAAAAAACACAGATTGTAGAAGTTCGACAACAATTTCGAAAATTACATACAGACTTCGAAGTCCGAACAGTACACAAGAAAGTGGAGGGGTTTTGTTTTTGATAGGGAGCGCCAAAGTTAAAGAAAACCTAATGCGAGCGTTTCGTACAAATTATTTGGTTGTGAAAAATAGGTTGAAATTTAAATATTGTGCAATTTTTAAACTAACGAAATACTAAGTGCTTATTTTCTAAAAAAAAAAGTAGACCTATTACGATTAAAAAATATTGCTGTTCCCTTTGCAAAAAAGAGATGACACAACATCTTTAGGAATACACCTTCTTAAATGCCATATCTACCATTAATGGCTTTGAGAATACAAGCAATGTTGAAGAAACCTAAAAAGATGAGGACCAACTGAATATAGCCGCAGATTCGGCATTCAAATTTAACAAAAGCTGCACTGCAAAGAAAATGGTTTATTTAAAACTAAAAAAAATGATAATCGTCTTCAAAATAATCGACTTTGAATTACGATTAATTAATCGGAATGAAAAATTATTGATCTAAAAATCGAAAATCGACTTTGGCTTTCCGATGGCATTCACCAATTCAGACACATGCAGAACTCTAGCGAAGCTAACGTGCTCGAAATGTGTATGCATGTATTTTTAATTTTACAGCTTGTTTTCAAACATAATTGCTCAGCATGGTGTTCGTGCAATGATTTCCAAAAAATATTACTGACCGCAAACTCATGAAGTTATACACAATATTTTCATGGACAAATTTTGTCTAGAGCAAACACGAAAATTTCCAAACCTGCATGCATTCATACATACTCGTATGTCCGATGTAGACTACATTTTTTGTGACTGCAATTTGCAAACATCATTCGTGTGACTTCAAAACGTAAATACATTTTCTGTTTTTCTTTGCTTTTCTTCTAAAATACTATAGTATGTATTTATATTTTACATTATAGTAATCCAAGCAGAAACAATTTTATTTTATTTTGATTCCCCTGTTTAGCACGTTAAACTTTTTTTATATGCATCTATTGTTAGTTTATTTACATATTTAGCTTATGAATGTATGTATTAATATTTTGCCCAGTGTTTGTTTTATTTATTTCTAATTATGTATGTATACACAGTCATAAAAAAATATAACGTGTATACTTACAATGTTTGACGAAACTTAAATGAAAAATAAACAAAATTAATTAAATAGTTTTTAATTGTTGTTGAACGCTTCCCAGGTCTATAAATACAATCTTACTCGGAACGATTGATTAGCTGTGGCGTTAAAAAACTAAAAAAAAATTATATAAAAAAGGGTTCTGAAGCTTTGCGTTGCGGACATTTATTGTTAATTATTAAGTTCATTCGACCCTTTTTTTCTTATAATATACCGGGTGTCCCGTAACTCAACGTCCGAACGAAAACTGGTGACAAGTCAAGTGGTGGCTGCTCTCAGATGAACAAAAAAAATAATACATTTATATTAAATTACTTTTTCAAACTTAAGCTCAAATCTTGGTTTGTCACTATTTTAATTAATATCTATATTAAGTAAAGAAAAGTAAAATTTAATAGCTAGGTGGACAACCGGCAGAGACCAAAAAAATAACAGTCTTCTGAGATGATAAAATATCGTCCAAGACTGCAAAAATATCATTGCTTTGGTTAATGTTTAGTTAAGTATACATATAAACAGAAAGTAAAATTGCGTGAGCTTTGGTTGTCGAGTGGTTAAAGCGGCTGTGCCAAAATTGTTAAATTTGAAACGTCCAAAGTTCATAGGGTGCTGATGAAGGGTGTTTGCTACCCCGAAACAGCCGGTTGTCCACCTAGCTATAAAAAAATTTTACTTTGCTTTACTTAATTAATATCGATTTAAAAGTGACAAACCAAGATTTGAACTTGAGCCTGAAAAAGTAATTTAATATAAATGTATTACAATACAGAAGTTCAATGAAATTAAAATTTTCAGTAAAAAAATAATAATAAAAAAAATGTTTGTTTTTGTGCAAAATTTTTTTTCTCGCAGTTTGAGAAACGAAATGCACGAAATGTTTTACATTTTTGAATGTGGGATAAATTGCGGAACCTGCCGAAGGCACCCTAGTTCAATTTTGTTTTTCAATACGGCAAGTTAAAGTTGGGTGTTGTTTTAATTTTGATTCCGAAAAGTCGCAAAATGTGAAATTTTCTTTGCGAATTCCGCAATTACAGTCCGAATGCTTAAATGTAGATAAAAGAGAAATAACTGGAAGACGACATTATTATGGAAAATATTTTTTTTTTTTAATTTAACATTTTGATTACTGGAATGAAACCGCATTGTGATTCTTTTTTTAAAACGCTAAAACAGTTGCAGAGTGCCAAAACGAAATTGCAAAAAAAAAAATTTTATGGCAAAAATTTACTTAAAATAATCTTCAATAGTTGAAAAAATCACAAGATGTGAAAGAATGAAAATGCCCAAAAAATTGCAATTTACACAAATTTACAAATTGACTTAAAATACATATGAATGTTGCTTAAAACCTTGAACCGTTTTAAAGATTCGTGGTCACATATTTTTAGATTACAAAAATTAACTTTAAATCGTTTTAAGAAAATCTTTACCAGTTGAAGGAGTAGAACATTATCTACCAATTTTAGATACAGAAGAAAAGTTTTGTTTAAATTTCAAACGTCTTTTAAACTAGTGTTTTTAAATGACAACATGGATAACACTGTTGGAGAGTTTCTAAATCGTGTTTGTACTCATGTGTGTAAACGAGTTAACTTTTCTGTTTGACTCAAGCAATGGTGAGTGTTATTTTTCATTGCTTGTGATTGTTATGCAGTTCATGCAGTTTGACCCAAATATGGTGGCTAGCAAAACAATTTATATCAATGTTTACATGCCTTGAGTTTCTAATTTTGTTTTCAACTTTTTCTTGATTTCTTACTCATATTGTCACCATACGAGTTACAGCCTCCCAAAGATTTGTATATATTTTTTTTTTTCATTCCATTCAACAAATGGGAGAAAGTGAAAGTTTGTAACGTGACATGAAAAACTAGTATGAAGGTTATTGGAAAATGATTAAAGTATAAATACATAGTTTAAATAATATTGATGTTAATTTTTCGAACTCTTTCAATGTTGACATCTTTGTTAACCTTGGCTTTAATTTTATAAAAATGTAATAAATTAAATTTTGTTTAATATTATTTGCTATCAAAGTTAATTGAACTGAAGATTTTAAGTTAAAGGTTATTGCTTGTATGCTAAAAAATTTAATAGCAGCATATTAAAAATTTTGTATGGAAATTTCCATACAAAATTTTTAATATGCTGTTATTAAATTTTTTAGCATACAAGCATATTTGTTTAAGTTTTAATAGAAGATTAAACAGTTTGTAATTCTAAGATCTAGAAATGTTTATTTTCTCTTAATTGTTAAGTTTATTCCATCCTTTTCTTTTAACTTAATGTTATTTTAATTTTTCCAGCTATGTTTCTCTTTATTTATTTGCCGATATATCCCTCTCCTTGGCATAGTTTATTGTTGCCCTGAAGAAGCTATTCAAAGCAGAGTGAAAAATAAAATAATATTGAATATTTCTTTTCTTCTCTTTCCAAAAATTTCTTAATTTAATCGAATTGGTTTTACAGCAACAGAGTTTAATCACTTTCTTTCAGTAAGAAAATTCCCTGAAACCCACCTAAATACCTGTCTTCTTTTCATAAGTGACATTTATAGCTCAAACGAATTTATTTTAAGTTCCAACAAGTTTAATATTTTATATTTATTTGTTTTTTTTTTATCAAATTTTTCACATTATCCACGCAATCAATGAAAATGAACTTTTAAGCATTTGAAAGAAAGGCACGCAATAATCTTATGCTGTTATTAAAAGTATTTTTGTATTTCTTTACTTTGGTTTTATTTTCTTTCCAGTAAATGAAAGTAAAACAAGTTCGTTTTCATTTTATTTTTCTCACTAACTATATTTTCTTTATCTTTTTGTTTAATTACATTTTTTGTTGTTAAGTAATACTGACATAATTAATGATCTAAAGTTTGTAAGGTATTTGAAGAATGATTTCGTGGTAAATGAGCGAGCATTCACAAAAAGTACACAACTGAACAGCCCTTCATTCATGTCTATGTTAAAAAAAAAAAAATTTAAATCTTAGTGAAAATATTTGGGATGAGTCAATTTGGTCTTAGAACATAAATAAATACAGCAATTCAGGATATACAAATTTCAGCACTTTGAAATTATTTTTAAACAATTATGCTAAATAATAATAAGCAAGTAAGAATGCCGAATCTTGTATACCCTTTAGCGAGGAATTGAGCAAAACGAAATTGTTCGAACACCCATTGTTATTGCTCTAATCTTATAACTGGAAAATGATACTTCCGTATGAAATCGTGATGATATATGTATGTAGGCATGTATTTATCTACACTTTCACAAAAATAGTTTTTCATTGCAAAATAAGAACATTTTCAATACTTTTTGTTACCAAAATATTGAAAGTTTTTCCATTTCAAAATTTTAAAACAACAAAATGCACTAAAAAGGTTGGCAACGCTGACTACAATTATATAAAACTTCTCTAAAAGTTATATTTTATTTTCACTCCATCAGTTTATGTTGTTTAAAATTAATAGAACTTAGCTACAACTCAATTTTGTTCCATATTTTCATTAAATTGTTTTTGTAGAACAGTTATGGTGCGAATTAAAGTGTTGGCATCTAAATTATGTTAAATAAAATTGTATCTTCTTTGATGGCACATCCATATATAATAAAAAAAATATATAACAACATGATGTAATTCTTAAGAAAAGAAAAACGCAAGAAAAACATTAGGTTTTACAAGAGCTTATTTTAAGGTTATGTTTGCTCAACGAGCAAATATAAAATATTCAGCAAATAATTAGTTGATCTTAACAAAACTTTGCACAAACAACTAAAAATTTGCTCGAAATGTATTTGCTCATTGAGCAAACATAACCTTAAAATATGCTTTAAAAAAAAATTTGTCTTTTGATTTAATTTTTTCTATTTTTTGTTTTTGTTGTTGTGCTCATATAAATGTATAAGCATTTTCAGCTTTTTTTTTTGGGTGTGCATGTATTTAGCCAAAATAAAAAGCAGCCAAAAAGTAGTGGTCCCGCTTTTTTTACAACAATGAATAAATATTTCTTTCATATGTGACTGCAGCTTTAGAAATGACAATTACAAAGCCAAGAGAAATATGACCTTTTATTTTCATTCTTTTTTTTTCTCACCAACTTTAAAATTAACCTTATAATTCTTAATTTTTATTATCTTTACAAAGAAAAGAACCGCCGTTGCACATATTATTTTATATTCGAGGAACACAAAAATAACTGATAACTTTTTTTTGTTGTTAAACGTTGTTAGAAAATAGTTTACTATTTACAATCTTATCGCAAAAATAAACATTCCATTAAATTTCAGCTAACGTGTCTCTCCTCTTGGAATTTAATTTGTTGAAATATTTGTGCACACAAGCATCTTTCCTTTATACACGTTATGCATTTGTATTGCTTTATGTATGTATTTGTACATGCATACATGTGCAGTTATGTTGAATATATGAAATGTCAGGGAGTGACTCACAATACCAGAAATATTTTAAGGAATATTTGTTCTATTGTCTCCAAGCGGGCCATGTGTTAAAAATAAGGTGCTATAAATGTGAAATGAGTTGTTCTTCATCTACTCATATTTTATAACATGACGTTTGTTTCAATTATCTTTTATGTTTTTTTTTTTTAATTCAGGTCCAAAAATGAACCTTTTCAAAAATATTTGTTGTATTTTTCAGCTGTCTAGATGCCGACATTTCGTTGGTGCTAATCAACTCATCAGTTCAAAAGGTTCATTTTTGGACCTGAATTAATACATTTCAATTGGCTCTTAAAGCAAATAAACAATTTAGTTTTTTTTTTTTTTTTTTTTTTAATTTGAACATGTAGTGTTATAAAGTCAAATCTTTTTTCCTGCTCTCTTTTCTTTGAATTCAGTTGAGAAAATGTTTTTCTTTGAATACACTTTTTCTTTAGCTTCAATTTTCGAGCAAAAAAAATGTTTGAAACAGTATCAATAGTATTTGAATTTTAAGTTTTCACAATTAGCAACACTACTGGGTTTAATTAGTTGAAGTTATCCTCTTTGTAGTGTACTTACAATAACACTGTGCAACAAATTTTAGCGCATTGTATGCATCTTCAGTGATTTCAACAGTAAAATTACACATAAAAAATTACTATGAGATGTGGCAAAGTTGCTGCTTTATGAACTTCTAAACTTTCTAAAGTATGAGTTAATATGAGAAGTTTGTTTTCTTTATTGACTTCCATTGACTAAGGTGTGGTGAACAAAAAAAAACGTGACCACTACTTTCTTGTTCACCCCTATTTTGGCCAAAGACCTGCATAGAACTAACTAAAAATGCCTACACATCTACATTGTTGCAACAATATACAGTAACGGTAAGGAAAAAAAATGTTGAAAACTCCAACTTTCTCAAGTGTGTATTTTAAGGTTATGTTTGCTCAACGACTATCTGAAATTTATTCAATTTTTGCAGGAAAAAAAAAATTGATTGCCTAAAGTAGTGAATGCTAATGCCGATTTCTTTTATTGGAAAAATTGTGCTCTTATTTCCACTTTTTTTTTTTAATTGCGAGTTTTAATAGTTTTAGCATGATAAAGATCAAAAGAAAAAGTTATCAAAACTGTGAATAAGTAAACAAAGTTAATAAAAAACAAGCTAATCTACCTTTTTTGTGCAAAACAATATTGAATATGTACATTTTGTAGAAAAGAAAACGCTACAAATGAATTGAATTGTTTTTTCAGCGTAATATTAAACTATTATTTTTTATCGAAAAAAAAAAGTCAAAAAATACTTTTGCTCAAAAAAATAAAAGTTAAAAAATAACTGTTATTTTTGCTCAAAAAAATTAAAATCAAAAAATAGCTGGTATTTTTGCCTGAAAAAATAAAAATCATAGTCAAATAAAAAAGCATTGCATTTTCTGACAATTTGGTCCAAGACTTTCAAAATGGTATACCTACTTGGTTTCATTCTCCGACATTTCCTTGAGGTGGCTTTTTTTAATCAAAAATTCAAAAATAACAGTTATTTTCGGTCCCTGGAAAAAACCATACAAAAGTGGTTATTTAAAGATAAAAATGAAAGGTCTCCCATATCTATCCTTAAAATGGTAACAGAGCCCACATGTTCGTAACTATTTCGCAATTATTTGTCTACGGTGCTGAAATCATTGCGGATACATTTTCTTGTTGCACTGTGTAGTAAGTTTTACTTCTGCCTGCCAAACTTGTCGTTAATCAAACAATTATCTCAAGAATATTTAAAATGACATCATCGTAATCATAAATGTTGCTAAATAAAAGAGTCATTTGTGCTGAAATAAAAAGAAAATAAATAACGCTATAAACTTCAATACAATTACGGGTTTCTTCTTCTTTCTTTTAACATAAATTTATATTCTTTTCCCAGTTGACCATGTAATCAATGATTTGTGCATGACATGTTGGCTACTGCACGACACGTAAAAGACAGCTAATGCAAATCGTCGACAACATTTTCATACAAGTGTCCTCTATCGATCATGTTGCCGCTTTTAAAGTTCTATGGGCGACAGCAGCGAAGACAAAGTCAAGCATTTTGGCGTCCACGACATTTTCCCTAACATTGTCTTCCAGAAATCCTAAGACATGAGGATATGTCGTGCACAAATCGTTAATGTTGAATGTCGTCGACGACAGTTTGGCCAACAGATGATCCATTTGGACTACAATATATGTATTTGTGACATACTTACGTATGTAGTATATATGTAGGTGTGCACATAAGACATGGCGAAGTGGCGTTTATCAATTTTTAATATTCGCGTCGCCTATGCATAGAGGTGCGCTGAAGTTCAGCGCAAATTTGACTGGAAAACGTGTTGAAAACTGCCAGTATTTTCCACCACTTTTGTGTCCTTTAATATTAATAGTATTTTGTTCTTCGAACTTGAGGTATTCCTTTTTCATTTCCTTTGTTTTAGTTTATTTCAAATAAAACGAAAAGACCTTAAACTCAAACAACAAAATAATGTTAAATAAAAATAAAAAAATGGTCGCATAAAAAATTAATGAAATTTATTAATTATAAAAGTATCTATTTGTAATTTTTGTTTACTTATTATTACAACTTGTTCGTTGTTTGCGCAACTGAACAATAAGTACCTTGAATATACATATTTATAAATGTAAGTAAATAAAATACTTGATAAATATGAAAAAATTAATAGGTACATATTAATTGCAATATGAACGTGCTTGATTGTGAGCACTATTTCTTACATTAGTTGTGCGTGATTTAAAAAAGTTGGTACGTGAAAATGCGTGATTGAAATAAACTTGCCCCTGCTCGACTTGGAATGTTTGCCAGTATAAAAAAAAAAAAAAAATGTTTTTTTTTTATTTAGTTGTCTACCATTTCCACCAACGATTGGAAAAACTTATAATTAATGCATATTTAATCTAAAGAAACTTTATGTCCAATTAAAAAAAATATCTTTCCGTAGCCCTAAAGGAGTAAAATTCAAATTTAATTTTTCCCCTCCTCAATATCTTACTGGAACCCACTGATTCCTTAGATGCACCGACTCAAAATGGAAAACATTGAAATTTGCTCGCCTTGAAAAGCATTTTTTTTTTTTTTAATTTTTTTGATATGCCATAGTGGAATTTTTTTTCCCTAATGCCAAAAGCTATCGAAAAATCGATATCACAATATCGACTGCTAAAACTAACCACCCTAGTCATGGTAAAACATATGTACATACTTACTCTATGACCCTAATGTATATAATCAAAAATATCTTTGAGCTTTTTAAGAGTAAAAATAAAGTAAATTTATACATAAAAAGTAGAGATTACGCAAATACGTGCATATGTATAAAGGACATTGTCTTAATTTTCGCTAAGATGCCTTTCATTTATTCTCTAGTGCGTGAAAGTTTAGCAGTTGCATGAATTGAATCATTTTCAAATAGATTTATCCCACAAAATATGTTCATTTCGCTTGGCACGTGATACTTCCAAATACTGTCTGTATTAGTATGCAATTGTTTATTTTTGCTATTTGTTGTTAACAATTTAACCGACAAGCATTCGCAATAAGACTGTGTGATGTCATATGACAAGTATTGTGTGCTCGAACGTTTTTTATTCCTCTCTTTAAATATTGTTTTTACTTAAGCAGATAAAGACAGAGAAAGAAGCGCTCGAAATAAATTACTTTTTTTTTTTTTTCTTTAAATAGAGAATATGGCAGCTCGATACCAGGTAGCTTTACAAGCCCAGCTGACTACTGCTTTTAGCTTGTATAACTGTCAAAATACACAACACAAACACACTTACGCGAACAAACGGATGACAGTAATACAGTTTTTGTACCAACAAAATACATATATGCAGCGCTTGTTGTAGTTATGCTATTACCTGGTATCAAGCTGCCTTGGTAGAGAATAATTTGAAAACTGATCGTTTAACAATGTAACACATTATGTATGTATTTTATTTTTGTTTTTTCCATGTACGCACATTTACATTTTATTAGACTGGCATACAGTTGTTGTTTATAAAACTGTGCTTGAATTTGAAACTTTTTGTTCTGACAGACGGAGCACGCAGTGGGTAAACCTAATTCGGGTGCGCTAAATTTAGTGGTGCAAACCTTTTTTTTAGGTTAGCTCTTGTTTTTGAGATATACCGTTATTTTAAAAATGGAGCAGGTAGGACAACATACATACATATATTCCCTTAACTCAAAAACGGTTTAAAATATTGAAAAAAAAAAAAAAAATACAAAAACCGAAATTCGGCAACAAAATTAGCTTTCAATAGTTGTAAAAATCTTTTTAATCATCTTAGTAGTTTAGAAAACACAATTTTTTTTTTTTGTGAAAAAAAAATTAAATTTTTTGCAAATATTCGAAATTTTTTGTTCTTTAAAACAGCATAAAAAATCTAAAAATAATGTTATGCTGATGAATTGTCATACATTCATAACAAAAAAGTTTCAAACAAAAAAAGCCATAAATGACTAAAATCGGTGCACAACTTTGGAATTTATTCGCAAAAAATCAAAAATTGCAAATTCAACCGCTCACCAGACGAAGTCTCAAAAATTAAACAAAACAATTTTATTAAATGAAAGTAGTATGGAAGAAACATTTTGTTTGCTTATCAAAATAAAGCAATGTCAACTGACGGAAGTAAAAAACAATTAACATATCGATACCCAAATATCAAAATTCCGTAACTAACAAATATATACAAATATATAGTCATTCGCCCAACAGAACTTGAAATTGAAAAAAATTACACATAAACTTAAATTGTATTGAACAAATTTTTTTACACGATGTCAAGACATTAATAAATGTCTTGTTACAGATGCAAATATGTATATAACTTAATACGAAATTTGCACAACACAAAAAAATGTATTCATAATAGTTTAGAAGGGATTTCAGCAATTGCATTCAACACAACTGGACCAAAAAGCCGAAAACTCACAAAAAATTTATTCAAAATGATTTAGAAACGATTAAGTCAGTTGCAAACAACACCGCTGGACCGAGGGAACGATAATTTGCAAAAAAAAATATATTCAACCGCATTCATGGATGCAGCAACACCCCATAAACGATTTGAAACCAATTTTTTTAATTTGCAATTTTTTTTTTTTTTTTTTTTTTTTTTTTGTGTTTTTGCTCCAGTTGTGCTGCATGCACCTCCCTAAATCGTTTCTCAGCCATTTCGAATATATTTTTGTGTTGTACAAATTTTGTTTGCGAATTTTCGCATTTTTGATCCAGCAACACAGCTTGCAACTGTTTAAATATTTTCTAAACCATTTGAAAAATACTTTTTATTTATGTGTTTAAATAAAAATTTTTTTTTTGTTTTTCATGCCTATTTTATTTGTGAAAAATAACTTTTTATATCAAGTATTTTTAACTGTTGATTGCACTGTTTCACAAAACCAGAATCGCAAAAATGGTGTAACGATTTGTTAGTTACGGAATTTTGCGTTTTGGGTATCGATATGTAAGTTGTTTTTCACTTCCGTCAGTTGAAATTGTTTTATTTTGATAAGCAAACAAAATGTTACTTCCATACTACTTTCATTTAATAAATTTTTTTTTTATTTTTGAGTCTTCGTCTGGTGACCGACCGGTTGAAACGGCAATTTTCAAGTTTTTGTGAATAAATTCCAAAGTTTAGCACCGATTTTAGTCATTTATGGCTTTTTTTTTTTGTTTGAATCTTTATTTGTTATGAATGTATGACAATTCATCAGCATAACATTATTTTTAGATTTTTTATGCTGTTTTAAAGAAAAAAAAAAAAAAAAATTCGAACATTTTGCAAATTTTCTAAACTATAGTTATTGAAAGGTAATTTTATTGCCGAATTTCGGTTTATGAATTTTTTTCAATATTTTTAACTGTTTTTGAGTTAAGGGAATGTATGTACGTTGTACTACCTTCTCCATTTTAAAATAACGATATATGTACATATATCTCAAAAACCAGAGCTAACCTAAAAAAAACGGTTAGCACCACTGAATTCAGCGCACCCGAATTATGTAGGTTTATCCACTGGGTGCCCCGTCTGTCGGGGCAAAAAAAGTTTCAAATTCAAGCACAGTGTAATTGACAATAAAAAGCTTTACATATGTATGTATATTTACAGGAAAAAAATCTCATTAAAAAGCATTTGTTTTATAAATCTGTGAATACAAATGAAATGTTGATTCATTTTAGGCTTCTACAATTGATGGACGGCGCAAAGGAGCTTGCCTTTTCTGTCAGGAGTACTTTATGGATCTATATCTTTTAGCCGAACTGAAAACAATCAGTCTTAAAGTCACGACAGTTGACATGCAAAAACCACCACCAGATTTTCGCACGAACTTTGAAGCAACACATCCTCCAATTTTGATTGACAACGGTCTGGCCATACTGGAAAATGACAAAATTGAGAGGCATATTATGAAAAATATTCCTGGCGGTTACAACCTTTTTGTGCAGGTAAGAAATCTAAATAAATTTGATTAAAAATTCACTTTTAGTAACGTTTTTTGTTTTTTCTTTTCTTTTTTTAATTCTAGGACAAAGAAGTGGCCACTTTAATTGAAAATCTGTATGTTAAACTTAAGCTGATGTTGGTCAAAAAGGATGAAGCTAAAAACAATGCTTTGTTGGCACATTTAAAGAAAATCAACGATCATTTGGCCAATCGTAATACACGTTTTCTTACCGGTGACACAATGTGTTGTTTCGATTGTGAATTAATGCCACGTTTGCAACACATAAGAGTGGCAGGCAAATATTTTGTAGATTTCGAAATACCAGTAAGTAGATCTATCTGCTTTTTGAAATTATTGTGGAGGAAGTGTGTGCTATTTGGTTTTTTTTTTTGTTTCAGACGCACTACATGGCTTTGTGGAGGTATATGTATCACATGTATCAATTAGATGCCTTCACCCAATCATGTCCTGCCGACCAGGACATCATTAACCACTACAAATTGCAACAAATGCTTAAAATGAAAAAGCATGAAGAACTTGAGACACCAACATTTACTACATCCATTCCAATCGATATATCGGAATAAGACGCTTGCGTGGCGCTTAAACTGGCTAAAAAAAAAGAAAAGAAAGAAAAAGCTTCATACTTATTTGAATTTTAGTTTTTGTTTTATTTTAATTTTCAATGCCCCACCCACTTTTTGAGTAGTGCAAACTTAAATTTACATAACAAGAAGTATATACATATTATTTTCGGTTTCATTTATGTTTAATATTAGATTTTTAGTGACCTTAATTTTGTTTATATTACAATATACACGTGTGTATATATATATTTGTTAAAGATTTAAATGTTTTGCGTTGATTTCATCCTTAAATTCAATGTTCCTTCTTTTTAAATCAGCTTATTGCTTTAATCCTATTTAGGTCGGCTTTTTCACATATAGATTTTTTTTTTTGCCGCCCTAGTGAATTATTCTAACTCGTTACTTCCATACGTTGAGATCAAAAAAGAAAAAAGAAAAAAAAGAATTTTCTTTTCAAAAACATGATCCCACTTGATAGCTTCTAATGGAGATAACACAGCAACAGCAAACCAACCAATAACAATTTTGTACTAACAAAAAGTGCGTTTTTATAACATTATTTAATGAAAACTTTTTAAAATTATTATATATATATATATATATATATATATATATATATATATATATATATATATATATATTTGCATAAAATATTTTTGTATATACACATACAATCACAAAACATAATAATAAAGTATTTCTTATATTTGATACTACCAAAAACAATTTTTTTTTTTTCTTTTCTTTTTCGCAACAGATTTATTCAAGCTTTTTATTCGAAAAATACTGTATCCCAAGGTAGCAAAACTCAAAATCTATAATTTCAAAGAAAACGTCAAGAGTGGAGTTAGAGGAGAAAGGCTGGCTGGGTTTATTAAAAGTGACAAAATCTAGAAAGTTTAAAAGCAGCGATCGGTTAACAAAATCAAAATTCCCCTTGAAGTTCTGCATGCTTCTGTTACTCAAGTTCAGGTTTCCTTAAGAAGAGTATGTGTGAAAATAAACCACTACTGAAATTCAGGTTAATAGTGAATTTCGTGGGAAAATTATTGAAATAAAGAAATGTATGTAGGTCTTCTGGCAAAATGGAAATTTATGCATATTCTTGCAGCTTCCAAATAAATATTCGTTTAAAAATATATTTTTTACGCCCCTCTTATAATCTGTCTATACCTGCTACAGTGCAACTGCAAGTTTAGCCCCGACAAACAATCACTCCTATCGTAAAGGTTCTTTCCCACAAAAAATTATTTTTACAGTTATTGAAAGACAATTTTATTGCCGAATTTCGGTTTTTGTGTTCTTTCCAAGATTTTAAATCGTTTTTGAGGTAAGGGAATACATGTTGTCCTAGCTCCTCCATTTTTAAAACAACGGTATATCTCAAAAACAAGAGCTAACCTAAAAAAACGGTTAGCACCACTGAATTCAGCGAATTAGGTTTGCTCACTGGGTGCCCCGTCTGTCGGAAAAAATGTATGCACATTTAAGTTTGTGCAGTTAAGTTTTTTCTCTTTTCCCATTCCTCTTATTCAGCCCAATCATGAATATTCTCAAGGAATTTTATTCCTAAGGAAAATACGTTTCTCGAGAAAAAAAATCCTCCAATCATAAATTACTTGAGAAACAAAAAATAAAATTTGGTAATATCGAAATTTTTTATAAGAAAAAACAAAAAACATGTTTTTAAAATACCTATTTTTGCCTCCGCCGACTATTTTCCCCCTTCGATGTGGCTAAAACAGGGAAGGTTAAAAAAAAACATTTTCTAAGGATTTTTTCAATATAATAAGAGGAATGGGAAAAGAGAAAAAACTCTCACGGAATTATTATTCATGATTGGGCTGATTATGTTGATAAATTCCTTAGGAAATTTTTTTAACCTTCCCTGTTTTAACCACATCGAAGGGGAAAATAGTCGGCGGAGGCAAATAGGTAGTTTAAAAACATATGTTTTTTGTTTTTTCCTATAAAAAATTTCGATATTACCAACTTTTATTTTTTTGTTTCTCAGGTAATTTATGATTGGAGGAATTTTTTCCCGAGAAACATATTTGCCTTACGAATAAAATTCCTTGAGAATATTCATGATTGGGCTGAAAATTTTTATGCTTAAAAATATGTTAAGTATTTCTGATTTTAAAAAAAACCTACATACATATATAGAATATACCTACATACATAGCTCACTTTTTCGTATTTTCGATCACATCACATTTCGATCATGTATGTATGTATGTTTACCCGATTTAAGAATCTGAATCGAATAAAAACAGCAAAAATTAAAATTTGTTTTTAAAACAAGAATTCGGTTTACAGAACAGACATTATAGATATACATACATATGTATGTATGTCACAACCTTCCATTGATTTACTGCCAGACAATTCTCATGCAATCAAGATTTTGCCTTATAATAAGTCTTTATAAATTTTACCCGTCCCTGAAGTTTATTCATTTCTGGCGGCAGAAAACAGTTCATAAAAATGTTGGTTATAAAACCCGTAACTCCCCAAATGTGCTTGGTATCTATGACAAATACTGGAGCAGAATAACCGCTTTTAAATTGTGTATAACGTAATGTTTGTGGATTAGCTAATTGCTTAATTGGTATCGTAAAGGCTTCCTCTACTTCCTCGGTATTGAGTTTAAGTTCACTTTTATTAAAATTCTCAATTACACCAACAACTGGCATAATTGCTGCCGTATGTGGGGGAGTAATAAGATTTCCTGAACCCCAGACATTAATGCGATGGGACGGTAAACCGATTTCCTCTTGCGTTTCTCTTAACGCGCATTGCACAAAGTCTTCGTCATCTTCTTTTATACCGCCTGGAAAGCATATCTGTCGAATATGTCTACTCAACAGATGTGACCGTCTGGTATACAAAAGACTCACATTTTTCCTATTAATAAAAGCTGTTTTAGACTTTGTACCTTATTTGCTACTTTATACATAGTATGTACATACTTACGTATTTTCTTCAGTACATAGAGCTATTAAAACAGCTGCAAATTTATTTTCGCCTTTACTCCCTCTTAGTTTTAGTCCCACTGGAGGAGATTGACGCATTTTGTCCATACATCTTCGACGGTTTTCTTCTGATAATAAACATTGCTCATCTATTTGAAATTCAGCTCCGGCTCCACATCTGAAGCTGAATTGTCTTACAGCTGGATCATGTGGTGAACGTTTTCGCAAGTAAATGTAAGTCATTTTACAAATTCTTCTTAAAATATAAGTCATAATTTATTACTATATGTAATTTGTGGCCAACAATGCTATTTATTTAACTGGCGTTGCCCAGTGTTAGCCCCCAAAATCTGTGCTCCAAATATGATATAACCAGGGTGCCAGAAAAACGAGAAAACCGCCAAGGTGCTGAGAATAATTCAAAAAGCCGTCACTTCTTGTTTGAAAGATCGCCAAAAAAAATCGGTCATGCCAAAACATGATACAACTAATAAGGTAGCCTCATCAGCTGAACCAAGGCACCTCAATAACTACAACAAATACAACACCAACAAACATCCATTTGTTCGCGTTTGTGTTGTGTATTTTGTCAGTGCTTCCGGCTAAAAGCAGTAGTCAGCTGGGCTTGTAAGGCTACCTTGAGCGGCACGGTTATTCATCTGACTTCGCAAAACTGACAAGAGAATACAGTGATGAAAAACTGCCAAAACGAATTAGCAAACCAGTGTTCATCTCTTTTCTGTAAATGTAGAAGTATCGTCTCAGTTTTCAGAAGTTGTACAAAAACACAATGCATGTTATTTTTATTGAAGTTGTTGTTATTGTAGGGAATACGTTATCTTAATAGTTTTTATTTTTGTTTAGATGCATTGACATAATAAATGTCAATGCCTGATATGACTTATAATTTGATTATGGTAAAAAATTTCCGCCAGACCACAAGAGAGTTGAAAGCTGTCGATAATGTAAATTGCCCCCAATTACTTGACTGTTTTTCTATTACAATACTTACGTCGACGCCTTTAATAAGTCTGGCAGCATTTAGTTGGGAAAATTTTTACAGACAGAAAAGGAGTATAATTCTATTAAAAAGGATAAACCGAAAAAGCTAAAAATTCTTCAATATACACAATTGGTTGGATATACATACATACCCCCACTTAATTTTGTAAACCGGAGTTAAGGTGCATACATTTTTTAACAAAGGAATAAAAAGTATGCCTGGCTATCATGATCCTGTTCAACATCGGTTGAATACATTTTCCTTGGATGCTATAGAGGAGTACTTCGCTCAACTGAATCCAATAGCCAAACGTATAGCATATGATATTAGCGGCACTAAAGCCAACTATGGAAAACTGTGGCACACTTTGAATTATCATGAGCAGAACGACATCATTAATGAAACTTTAATTAAACCGGAAATTTCCTTACGCTATTTTGATAATTTTTTAACACCCACTCCAACCAATTCATCTGGTCTTAGTTATCAGTCATCCACAGATTCATTAACAGCAATAGTTTTCAAAGATGTTAATGCACGAAGAGGGAGTGCAGCAGATCAGGATGACAAAGAACAGAGAAAGAATATGTCGTTGAAACCATATGGTGCAAAATTTGATACGCACGGTATTAAAAGCTTTTACTCGTACGATGGACGCAATTTGCATACCTTTGGAATGCAAAAAGTTGGCCTTAAAGTTATTCAAGATGAAGCTCTTGGCTGCTTTCGAGATGAACACTCCTTACCATTTTGTTATAGGACAAAGTCGCAAATTAGTTTGTTCGTTTTGTCGCCCATTCCAGAACCAATGGCAGCTGAGAAATCTACTATACTCTACAAAAATATATCCTCTAATCCAAAAAACCCAGCTTTAACAGCCTTCGAAGGTTATTCGCCAGAAAATGAAGATTCCAAAAAAGCCCTGGATAATTATCATCGTTTGCAGCATCAATTAAAAATAAATCTCCAAGAAAAGAAATCTCAAGATCTCCAAAACTCATCTTTATGCTCTACATCTCTAAAGCCTAGCAGTATTCAAACAAGCCGAAAAAATTTTAAATCACCTGAAACACCGTTTAGTCACGAAAGCAAAGACAAAGGCTTAACAGTTTCGAAAACTACAAAATCATCAATGCTGCAAAACTATATAAATTCAACACAACTAAATGTTTCGCCTAAAATGGGTGTGAACTATGCTGTTTTTTCAGATGCATATACTACAGCAGAGGAAAGTTCTAATTTATTGCAGCATTGTGGGCAAATTGATCTCGCAATGGGTTCATGTTCTTCGGCAGCTACATCAGATGATGATGACAAAACGTTAGAGGAAGATGTTCATTTACTCGACAATGAATCCACTCTCCGAAAAGGATTTGACTTCCTTAATAATTGGTAAAATGTCTATGTATATAAATTTTGATTTTATAACCAATTGCTGCTTGATAGTAAACTATACAAAACAACCGATCCTTTAACAAACTTTTGATAATTGCATTTTTACAAAAGAACCCAGCGAGATTTTAGATTTAACAATTTAAATAATACAGACTGAACTGATTTTTAAAATTAAATCATTTGAAAAATATATGAAAAAAAAATATAATAAAGATTTTGACAAATAAATTTGATTTTCAAGTACATATGTAGGTACGATTGTGTGGAAAATAGCAAAAATATACGTTTATTTGCACTTTATTTCTTAAAACTGAATTACTTTACTCCCGCTGGGTAGAGGTATGTACATACATACATATGTACCTATACATACAATAGAACTCTTCAAATCAATTTTCACTTTTAATAGTCATCATCGTCTTCGTCGTCTTCTTCGCCACCGGCTGATCTCACTTGTCTAGCACTTTGTTGAATTGACGATGCTTGCATGCTGATCCACTGCTGTTGCTCTTCTTGCGCTTGTTCCTCTCGGGCTCTTTCGAATAACTCCTGCTGTTGTCGTAAAAGCTCTTCCTCGGGAATACCCAAGTTCTCTAGACGTGTACTCTGTCGTCGTCGTTTCGCCGCAACTTCTTTACAATCATTAAGCACCGATTCGGCTTCCTGTTTGTAGTCACGAAATCCCAAGCGATCTAGTGCCTCCAGAACGTGTTCAGCATTGATGGTTTTTTTATTGCGCAAATTGCAGACTTCATTCGCTTCAGAACTTATTAAATGTATGAACTCTGAACAACAGTTTAGCAGTAGTTCTCGGCTTTCGTTGGCGACTCGAACTGAAGGCACCAATTCTTTGATAATCTTGTTAATGCTAGCTCGTGGTAAAGTTAATTCATCATCTTCAGAAGGCGGAGGACACAATTCGTCTTGAGGGTTACTCATTTTTAAATCAGGAAAATTTCCAACTTAAAATTATATTTTGCGGTATAATAAACAAAAACCAAAATGTAAACAGAGGCAATTGTCAAAATTTGTTGTGTAAAAACGCCCAAGGCAGATGCTTTCAAACAAAGCAAGGCTGCTCGATACCAGGTAGCCCAGCTGAGTACTGCTTTTAGCTTGTAGAGCTTTCAAAATGCACAACATAAACACACATACGCCATGATACAATTAACAAGGTAGCCTCGTCAGCTAAACCGTTAATCAACTGACTACTTTAGGTTGTCAAGAGATTGCAGAGATGAAAGGCAGCCAAAACGAGATAGCAAATCCGCGTAAGCTCAGTGCATCTCTCTTCCGTAAATGTAGAAGTGGCGTCTTTTTGACAGTTTGCATAAGTTGTACAAAAACAAAATACATGTTATTTTTATTGAAGTTGTTCTTATTGTAGCGAAAAGGGTACCTTGTTAGTTGTATCATGACATACGCGAACAATTGGGTGACAGATATTAAAGATTTCTGCCAACAAAATGCATGAAGTGTTTGTTGGTGTTGTGTTTATTGCAGTTATGCGACTATCTGGTATCAAGCTGCCTTGAAACAAAGCGAATTGAATAGGCACCACAATACGCTCATTGAAGCGATTTGCCTTCAAAACAAGTGGTTTTGAAAGAGACATAAATATATAAGTGCCATAGCGACCAGTAGCCATTTTTTACAGCAAACTCATTGTTTTAAGAAGATAACTGCGCTAATTTAACATATAAATACCAAAATGCTGATAGTTATTATATGTAAAATTTGGGGATTAATTATGCAAAAAGGTTTTATTAACACAATTACCAAAGAGATGTTCATATTTGTTTTTTTTTCAATGCACCAAAATTTGATGTACTGAAAATTTTACGTGTTGAACACTTATTTATGCATTTATGGTGTGCGTATAAAAATTACGTATTCAGTTGTGTAGTGCCCAAAAGTAGCTTGCATATATTCTATTAATGCAGTGCTGATTATGTTTTTGCAGTCATTTGTGTTTTTTAAAATTTGATTTTCTGCTATTTTCATTGCCTTTATTGAAAAAGAAATGATTGAGCGATTAATCATTAGCAGTTGTCTCTAAAACTAACTAACAGCTGTTTTTTGTCTTAAACCTTTCAGCATTTACATTTTTAGCCGAACTTGACAAAGTTTTGTTTAAATTCATGTTATTCTCCTTGCCATTGTTTCCTTTTTATTTTTTCATACAGGTATTTAGTACTTTTTTAAAAAGCTTTAATTTTTCCTTAACATATGAACTAAATTATTTATTTGCTTTAAGAGCCAATTGAAATGTATTAATTCAGGTCCAAAAATGAAAAGTCTCATTTTTCCTTAAAAGTAATACAGTCCTTGTTAGGCGATTTTTGTGTACGATTAAACGGGTTGTATGAGAAAAATTACCATCACTGTGTGCGAATGAGCAACTTCATTGAGTGTGGCATCTCTTCTCAGGCAAATGTCAAAGCAAAGTAAAATTATCAAAAAATATTTCAGTGGATTTCTTGAACTGTGTGGTACTTTGCGGTGTGTTTTGTTAGTATATTTTAATAAAATTAATTGCATAAAATATTTACTGAAAATTTTCGCCTGCCCGTCTGTTGTAAGATCTTAATTTTAAATATGAATTAGACGGCCTGTGAAGTGTCGAATCATAAAGTGCATGTGAACGAAACTGGATTCTAATAAGAAGGCAAGAAAACGAAAGTTGCTCAAATAACGACCAAGTAGTGAAATTAAACAAAGAAAAACTATCTTCCGATTAAGAAATAAGAAAAACAAGATTTTAAACTACTCGTGTGCGTTATTAACTAATCAAATATTTGTTTTTGGACTGAAAAATAGTTTTCAAATTTGCGTGTATATTTTTTGCTTCTTACCGTTTTTCAATTGCTTGACTTACAGTTTCTTTTGATTTTGCTCCTTAGTTTTTGTTGTTGTTGTGTAGAGATCCAATCAAATTCAAAAACTTTTCGAGTGTATAAAGGGGAGTTAAGTATGTATTGCTGTCACGTTGACAGTATCGCGCCTTTGATTTTATTTGCTTGTGGTAAAGTTTTCGTAAGCGGGTTTCAGTGCTTAAAAATTGTGTAGCTAAATAAAATAAAAAAAAGTGCCAATCTATTGAATTTTTGGGAAATTTTGAAACGTAAACTGCAACTGCTGATAAAAAATTAAGATTTCTTTGCAGATATAAACATTTGTGTGTACGTGTGTGTGTGTGTGTGTGCAGTAAAGAAGTGAAAGTTTATTTGTTGCTTAAAAAAACATTTTACAAGCTTTTGTGTAGTCGACATGCAGCTTGCTTTTAAACATTGACAACAGAAAATTAGAAAATTTAGTTGTATAATATACAAACATACCGGTATTTTTCATTGTACCCACGAGCCCAAACCAACTCAGACACCTTCGAATTATTGATATTTCTTACCACTGCATTTGCGAAAAAGAAAAACCATATACACATAAAGCCAGGCAGACGAAATAACAACAAAGTACATAAAATCAAAGCAAAACTAAAAAAGAAAACAGACTCCTTCTCCAGTGGTTTCAAATTCACACCGACAATATGTACCGCATTGGGCCCATTGGGCGTAAATCGAACTTCCATTCCAAAGAAAGAGTGCTCATTGGCCTGGTGTTCGCAACTTTATGTCTTTTATGCTTTGGCAGTATATTTTTGCTGCCAGACAATTTTGGTGGCGAACGTGTATTGCGGGTTTACAAACAATTTCAGAAAGCCGGTCCTGAAATCTTTATACCAGCTCCCCCCTTGGCTGCTCATGCCCCCAAAGAGCTTGACCCCCACTTTATGAATGATCGCGTTAAGTTGCAAGCCAAAATAAAGGAAGAACTTGGCGAAATTTTGGATAAACCCATATTGCAACAAGATACTTTGGATAGTGAATTGAATGCCGGCATACAAGACTCACCGCAGCAATTCGAAGAAAATGGCATGCAGCAGGGCGTTGCACCGCCTCTTAACAATCCTCCCAAGTTTGATGATGCCAATCATTCCCCCGATGATGTAGCCGCTTTGGACAACAATAATCTGCCAATTGGAAATGTTCATTTAAAAATGCCCTTGGGTGGCCACGCCGATACCGATCCAGCCGTGGAGGATAAACGTTTAAAAATTAAAGAGGTAGGTACACTTATGGTTTACTTCAAAATTCTCTTAGACCAACAGCAATATTAAGTGTGGTCCCGTGCTTTTTGAACAAAGTTCCGAAATCACGAATTTTTCTCAATAAAACACAAAAAAAAAAAAACACAAAGGTACTGCTGTACCAAATTTTAATCCCAAAAAATAACATGTGATGTAATGAAAATTTAAACGTTTATTTTGAGAAGATGAAGTGTTTTTCTGCAACCATTCAGATTTTAAAGTGTTTTGCTGTTATATTTTTTTTATGAAATAGGTACCTACTAATTGAAAAACATCAAAATTGTGGAAATGTTGGTTGATTCAGCTGATTCGTTTCGTTTGGTATTGCTTACTTTTTGCAACAGCTGACTGTTTAACTACCTGCACACACTAGCCTGAAGAAAAAGTGAAGGTGAAAATTTCGCAAATTACAAAATGTAAATTCCATTATTATATTTTATATATTTATTTGAGCTTAAGGTCTTTTTAAAATTTGAGTAGTTATTTTTGTCAAATTATAAAAAGACTTTAAGCTCAAATAAATATGTATATAAAATATAAGAGCAAAGGGGTCAAAACAACCAAATATTAAATTCAATCATTATTAAATATTTTTAAACCAAATAGAGCTGATTGTTCTGATTTAGATCTCAGATTTTGCGACTCCAAATTGGCAATTGTTAACTCTATGAAGTGTCTAGGGGTGATTATAGACGATGGATTGTCATTTGAGTCTCATATCGATAATATAAGCTGCAAAGTGAGTGCGACGCTGCGACGATTATATCATCTGAAACTGTCTCTTCCCCTTTATGTTCGTAAGATAGTTGGTCATGCATTATTAATGTCTCAAGTTAATTACTGTTTTGAAGTATATTCTTGTTGTAATGCCGGTAATAGAAATAAGATAAGATCAATCATTAATAGGATTGTCAGGTTTGTTTTCAACTTAAGACTTAGAACTGATGTGTCTAATTTCTTTAAAAGTTTCTTAAATCTTTCTTTTGAAAACTACTTGAAATTTCGTTTGCTAATTTATCTTTACAGACTCATTAAGTTCCAAAATCCTCCGAACGTAGTGCAGATGTTCTCATTTACTACCTCTATTAGAAATCAGCAACTCATCATACCTCGCATACGTAAATCGTTATTTGAGCTCTCGTTTTTAGTTCGGTCTGCTAGATTTTGGAATTCACTGCCTAGAAATTTGCGTTCTTTTACTTTATCACTTACTACGTTCAAGCGTAAATTAATCGAATTCTATAATCTATAACCAAGGTTTGGGAGAACTTGTAGTATACATGTATGTGAAATGTAATATGACAGATGTGAACAATAGGGAAAAACACATACAGCCCAATCATGAATATTCTCAAGGAATTTTATTCCTAAGGAAAACACGTTTCTCGAGAAAAAATTCCTCCAATCATAAATTACCTGAGAAACAAAAAAATAAAAGTTCGTAATATCGAAATTTTTTATAGGAAAAAACAAAAAAAATATGTGTTTTTAAAATAGCTATTTTTGACTACGCCGACTATTTTGCCCCTTCGATGTGGCTAAAACAGGGAAGGTTAAAAAAAAAAATTTCCTAAGGAATTTATCAACATAATAAGAGGAATGGGAAAAGAGAAAAAACTCTCACGGAATTATCATTCATGATTGGGCTGATAATTTTTTCTTTCTTCTACAATGGAAATTTAATAAATAAGTAAATATATTTATGAATTATTGTTATTAGTACATATTTGTTTTATCATAGTGTATTTTATCCTTGTAATATTATTTTAAATTGACCATGGGGCCAAATGTATTACAACCAAACAAAATAAATAAATAAATAAAAAATAAATAAATATGTATATAATATTTATTTGATCTTTTTAATTATTTGAAAAACTATTTTATACAGCTTCAGACCGTTTTTATATAAACATTTTATTAACTATATTCCTCATTATTTATATAACAATTTGTTATCATCTTCAGGATAATATTTGTAATTAAATTAATTACAAATATTATCCTGAAGATGATAACAAATTGTTATCGAAATATTGAGGAATATTGTTAATAAAATTTTTAATATAAAAACGATCTGAAGCTGTATAAAATAGTTTTTCAAATTCAATCATTATTTTAAAAACTTTAAACATGTGTTTGCTAAAAATGCTACTACTGCAAGAGAGCTGCAAAAGTGTATAAACTATAAAATTTCAAATGAGATAGCTGCAGGAAATTCAAGTGGAGCCAAAGTACAATATTTCCTGGAATCTTGCAAAATACACGCATTGAGTTAAAATAGGTTTTGAAAAGATAAAACTGTTCCAAATTGTTTATTAATTTTTTTTTTTTATTAATTTTTGCATTTTGGCAGCAATTACATCTTTATCTTTCAAGTATTTAACGTTTTCAGAAAAATTTAGAGGTTATATTTTGCAATTTGCAAAAAAAAAATTGGCCATAGTGATTTGTAATTTTTGTAATTTAACGCACATTTTCGCACGTTGCCACCAATTACGTTTTGTGCAACTACTTAATGCTTTCGAAAAGACTTTGATGTAGTGTATCGTTGCTTAAAAACGACAGTTTTATCATACATACACTTTTTTGCCCTTTATGACAGTCAAATACACCCACCACGATTGAAAATTAATGTATTTCTTGTGATAGATTTTGAAAAATATGGTTTTTTTTTCCAAATCATAGCATAATTTTTAAAAACGCCTGTCTTTCGACGCAAAATCGCCAACCGCAACACATTTCCTTCTGCCAGCTATTAATGCCTCATAAAATCAAAGATCGTTGTTTTTTTTTCTATCTATAAAAAATGTTCTTCGTTGTCATATGCCTGTACAAATTTCTTAGGCGACTTTTGTTATCTTTTTTTTTTCTTTTTTACAGCGAGACGTCAACTTTACTTGTCTTCTTTAAAAATGTTGATCACTTCATTTTTATTATACAAAAAAAAAAATCTTTCTCAATTTTGAGGAAGTAAAATTATTAATTGTGAACAAACAATTTAATTGAATTTTGTTGTGTCATGATTGGTATATTCATGGAAACACCTGTAGTGTTTATTTATCTTCACACACCGTTCATATATTTTGTCAGCTGAAAATAGAAGGTTATCGAATGAATTTAATAATTAAAATCATAAGTGGAAAAAGAAATAATCAGCCCAATCATGAATGATAATTCCGTGAGAGTTTTTTCTCTTTTCACATTCCTCTTATTCTGTTGATAAATTCCTTAGGACATTTTTTTTTAGCCTTCCCTGCTTTAGCCACATCGAAGGGGAAAAATAGTCGATGGAGGAAAAAATAGGCATTTTCAAAATATGTTTCTTGTTTTTTTCCTACAAAAATTTCGTTATTACCAACTTTTATTTTTTTGTTTCTCAAGTATGTCAACGATTTTGTAGATTTCATAGGCAGTACTTTCTGTAAAAATTATTTATACGCGGACGACATTAATTTACTTTTTACTGGCGATCATCAGTTTCTAGACTCACACGAATCCGTTATTAATTATACTTTGTCCCTCGCTAGTCAATGGGCGACTTTGAATAAGCTTAAATTCAACGCTCTGAATTTAACGCTCAAGCCGTTACTTTTTCCCCCCAACAAATGCTTGAATGTGTCCCCAAAAAATATAATACATGATGGCTCTGACATTCTTTTTGTTGACGTCATCAAGATTCTTGGAATTACGTTGGATAAAAATTTGCTTTTTGATTATCATATAAATTTTCTCAGTTCCAGAATAAATTCTGTTTTGAGATGCCTATACAACTCTAACTTTTTTGCACCTTTATCAGTACGTCGTCTTCTAGCTCAGTCACTTCTCATGCCACATATTCGTTACTGCCTCTCCGTGTACAGTGGTACATCAAAAACAAATCGAAACCGTATCAAAATTTTAGTAAACCGAATTGTCAGATATGTCTTTGGACTTAGAATATCTATGCATACTTCAGGCTATGTTAAACTACTTCTTAATTGTTCCTTCAACAATTTTCTAAAAATTGATGCTCTACTGACTCTGTTTCAAATTATTTCATCACAATCTCCTCCTACCCTGTCCGAAATTTTTATATTTTCTAAGTCTAGTAGGCACTCTACTATAATTATTCCGAAGATATGTAACTCCTCGTTTGAAAGATCGTTTCTTATTAGAACCTGCAGAATATGGAATTCTCTACCATTACGTTTAAAAAGGTTTAACATGTCTAAATCAATTCTTAGAACTAAATTGCTTGAACTCTTCGATGATCAATCAAACTTAAATATTTCCTACTTCATGAATTCTACTTATTCTTAATAGGCTAGTGTTTATGATTAATGTTGTTTGAGAACAAGGGCTGTATTTTTTCTGCTGAAGTATGTACAAATATCTTAATAACTTTGCAAAATTTTTATTGTTACCAAATTTAGGTTTATGATGAATATAAAAAAAAGCTCATACATAATACTAGTTTTAATATGAATTGTTAATAATACTTTCAGTTACTTGCTTTCTATTACAATTTATATGTATGTATGTATATATTAATCATACATGGCCCAATGGGCTCGATTAAATAATGAAATAAATAAATAAATAAATAAATAAAATAAAAAATTTATGATTGGAGGAATTTTTTCTCGAGAAACGTATTTTCCTTAGGAATAAAATTCCTTTTTTTTTTTTTTTTTTTTTTTTTAATGTTTATTTAACAACAAATTTTTCTAATATTAGACTATAAATAAACAAACAGTATATTGTATAATATATTGTACACTGTCCCGTGTTCGAGCACTCTAGTACATTTGTATTGTGAAAATCATAGTTCCCTTTTTAGGAATATTGAAAAACTAATTTATACGTTTTGTAACAAGTATGTATACATTGAGAATATTCATGATTGGGCTGAATATTTATGTTCAGTAAACGTACATACATACATACCACAGTCTAAATAGATATCCCAAAAGTGACTTTTGTTAAGTGTTTGTATTCTCCCTGCCAGCAAATTGGTAGTCGACTACAAATAAAATCGACTTATAGTTCATCCCAGTCGGACATTGAGTAGTCGACTACTAAAATAATTAACTTTACGTTAACTTTTATGGACTAGCTACAAATTAGCTACAATACAATCGATTTGTAATTCACTTTTTGTGTACTGGCTAGAAGCCAGCTGAACCGTAGTGCAGAGTTAACCCAAAATTCAAATACTAACATACACGGTAAATAACTCTTAAATTAAATTGCCTATTGTCGCCTACGTTTTAAATGTTGCGATGGCTCAGTGGGTATGTTGGCTGCTCACCAGTTTTGATGCTTAGTGGTTCGATTCCCACCAGAGGGTAACAAAAAAAAAAAAAAAAAAAAAGTAGGATGAAATTTAATTTAATAAAATAAAATATTACCACCGAAAAATCTAAAATCAGCCTTGATTTGTACATTTTTTTCTGTGGGTACTGACTTTGGGGTAGCTAACTTTAAGTTAGCTAGGACATCGTAATGTTAAAACAGTCAGTCATCTCCATTAAAAATAATCTAAGTGCCAACCACCACCAGTTGTAAAAAAGTTATGAATTATAATTCATTACTAGTTAACTGAGTTGCCGGCAGGGCTGTGATACATACACACATGTGCAGATATGTAGAGTAGTATTGGTTGATGCATACCAACAACATTCGTTCATTCAATAATTAACTTTTCTTTTTTTTTTTTTTGTTTCTAATTTTGCTAAACTTATCTCATAAGTCTAGAAGTTAACGCTTGCTTGATACAAGTTTTACGACTACTAACCCAAATTTTCAAAGAACAAAACAAACTAAAATAAACGAAAGCGAAAAAGTACTTCCAAAAAAATAACGCCACGTAATGATAACGAAATTAATAATAAAAAAAAAGTCTGTAGAATATTTCGGATCACAATGTCTGTTTAACTATGTTACATACAAACATACATGCATGTCTGTATGTATGTATGTGTGTAGGTGTGCTGCAGTGTTGCCAGCTTAATGTATTTCTTCCCCCCCCGAAAAAATTTTTAAAACCCCCTAAAGTTCAATGTTTAAAATATTTTTGGTGAACATTCTGCTTTAGTTTGCGAATCACCAATATTAATGCATTGGCAATGCGGAAAATGCTTAATCTTGTTAGACTTTCCCCAATTAAAAAGAAGTAAAAATTAATTGATTATGTATATGTATTTTTCGGGGCATATGTTATGATTACAGGCGTGGTGTATGTATATTTATTATGTCATCTATCAAATTAAGCACGCAACGGAACGTTAACACGTGCTTTTGCTTTTTTAAATCGAATGATTCTAAATTACCGAATGATTCTAATTCGTATATTGATTGCGATATTGAGAAGCCCGATTTAAAAATTTGCTCTTTAGCTTAAATATGTAACTGTGATTTTATTAACAAAATTTTATTTTTTTCTAATCAAAAATGAACTTCAATTATTTATTCGCTTTAAAAGCTAATTGAAATGATGCTGCAGGAACTGCAACAAACTTTAGAATTCTTCTTAGGGAATTCGGTTTCCAAGCAACAAAATCATAATCTTCCGGATTACGCAAATTTTTTGCAAATGTTTTGTGACGTTCTTTGTGCCTGTTTAATATAATAATAAAAATATGTTGTTTGCACAACAAATTGCTTTCATTATCCTTATTATTATTATTTTTTTTTTGAATTTTTGATCAAATACTTATTTAATGCAAATATTTATTCCTCTCTGAACATATGGCAAACAAACATGTTTTCCTTTATTTTATTTGCGATTATTTTCCTGATGTTTGAGGAAACAAAAAATGATCAAATATTTGAGAGCAGATACAAAATATGTTTTTGTTTAACACAGTTTGAAACAAATATCAAAAAAATAGCAAATTAAAATATGCAAAAATCTATTTAATTATTTATATATATATATACATATATATATATATATATATATATATATATATATATATATATATATATATATATATATATATATATATATATATATATATATATATATATATATAATATAACATTTAGAAAAGAAGACCACAAAACGACCTGCATTTGCAGATTTGTCGGCACTTTCCCGTATAAGTTGTAATTTGACAAATATTCCAAACCAAAAAACTGCATAGAAAACCCCTCCCCACGGAGGCACAACTTGTTTCTACTGTATTTTCTAAAATACTATATATATATATATATATATATATATATATATATATATATATATATATATATATATATATATATATATATATATAGTATTTTAGAAAATACAGTAGAAACAAGTTGTGCCTCCGTGGGGAGGGGTTTTCTATGCAGTTTTTTGGTTTTGAATATTTGTCAAATTACAACTTATACGGGAAAGTGCCGACAAATCTGCAAATGCAGGTCGTTTTGTGGTCTTCTTTTCTAAATGTTTCCGTTTTCAAATTTTGGTGTATATATATTTCTTTTTTTTTCTAAACATTTTCTTTTTTTTTCTAAACAGCAGGGTGCGAAAATACAAAGTCGGTTGATCAGTAAGATTAAATATAGATAGTCCGTAATGAAGAGCTCAGGTGGTTGAAACAATATGCAATTAGTCGTGGTGTTCGTCAAATAGTCAGGGTATGTTCCCCAGCCAATAAGCCTTTAACTTTACTTTTCTTGTCTTCTCTAAACAATGTTGATCACTCGAATTTTATCACATAACAAATCTTTCTCAATTTTGAGGAAGTAAAAATCGGACTAGAAAGCCCAATAGAATTATTAACAATCACAAAAAATTTATTTTTCATTAAAAAAGCATTGGCAAATTTTTTTTTCGTGTAGAATTTTGTGTAAAATTGTTTTGCCAGTACTACAGTTTCTAACTGGGCAGTTGAGATGCGCACGAAACAAATTTATCTCAGTGTAGAAATGCAAATGTTTTATTTAGTTATCGTGTATTTTAGTTTTCATTCAAGCAATAATAGTAATTACTATTTTTGTGTGTATGTATGTATGTATGCATGTATGTATGTATGTATGTATATGTTCTAACGTATGTACTCGTAATTGCAACTATTTATTTATTTATTTTTAGAATGTTTTCTCTTCTCTCAACTACTAACCGGCGGGCCGGAAAAAGAATAATGATGTGTATGACCATTTAATATATTCAGTAATTAGTTTTGCTCACTAGGATGAGCAATTGAGATGGTTGTAGAAACCGGGTTTTGATTTTCAACTGCGAAAAATGTTTATATATATTTCTTCTATTTTTTCTTTTTTATAGAAATAAAGGGTCCGCTAAATAATTTTTTTTTTTTTAACCGATTGGATTTTTTTTTGTATGGCGTCATACCAAGGTCTTTATGCAAAATTCGTCTCAATGATGGCTTCGAAATGCTCAATTGTTGAGAACGACGGTGAATTGACTGATGTTGATGGCACTTTCTGCCACAGCCGCAATATTCTCGGGTGTACGCACTGTTTTTGGCTTTTCACGGTTTGGTTTATCAATGAGGAGGATGCCAGTTTCTTTCACTTTTTTTCACAAGCTAACAAACATACGGAGCTGACAGTGCTTCTCTTCTTCCAAAATCCATAAGCAATTTTCGCATACATTCTGCAACATTACCATGATTTTTAAGGTAATGTCGCAATATTTTCCAGCGTTGTTCAAGCATATACACAACCGCACACGTTCAGCGGAAGGATAAAACTAATTATCTGTCAAACAATCTGAAAGAAAAACCGTTAGATGGCGGACCCTGTATTACAATTTTAGGGCCTTTAAGAATTATTTTGTATGACCATTTAATTGGAAGATTAATTTTTATCAACAGAAAAATTTTTTCACATTAAAATGAGCAAAATACTTTTCACAGGAGTGTTCTCATTAAAGATTTTTGATGATTTAACAAACACACATTTTTTTTCTAAACCGTTAATGAGGCTCTTAAATATACAGTTGGGTCACATATGAACAACAATATGCCCATTTTCCCAACAACGCTATTTTCTTGTTAACCTTTATTTTAGTCAAATATGTCTATGAATATTGTAAATAACTAAAAATGCATATACAACAGCTACAACCAAAAGAAAAAAGTAAGGAAAATAGTATTCAAGAGCATATTCTAAGGTTATGTTTGCTCAACGAACAAATACAAAATTTACTGCCTGTTCCTCACTGCAGCAAGAAAATATAAGCTCTTGAAATATAGTCGCTCGATTTGGAATCAATTTGGACTCCTCTATTTCGACTGCTTGCGTTCGCATGGACTGACGTTATAAAATTTTTGCTATATATGTATTTCATAGACATACCAGATCGATAACTTAAAGTTTTGGTAGATTTTTTATTGCTGTATTGGTCAGCAGTATCTGACAAGCAACAAAGCAAATGCATACATTAATAAGTACAAAATAAAAAAGCAAACGTTTTGAAATTGCAGAAATAGTTTTCGTGGTATTTTAAAAGTGTATTCTGTGTTTTAAAAATTAAAAAAAAAAAAAAAAAAACATAATAGTGGTTTTCACTCTTGATAGTAAACTCGGTAGCAGATTTGGTTAAAGTAGCAGATTTGATTAAAGTACTAGTGTTTACATCACTGCAGCAACAAAATGTACGGAACTTTTATTTACTACGCTGTCATTAAAAAATCAAACAAAAATCTTTAGTAAACATTGTAGAAAAATTATTGGGAATCACAGATATTCTGTGCTGTGAATCGTTTTGCCGGCAAAACTTAATTTTGTGTTGAGAAAATAAAAAATATGGAAAAAACAAATAAAAATATACTAGTGAAGAGAAAACGTGACAAAATTCACAACAAAAGGTGGACAGATAAAGAAAATCAGCAAGTTTTAGAATATATGCTAGAACATGCAGGCTTTGAGGTAAGAAAGTCACTCGGGCTTTGTGGTAAAAATCGTAGTGAATATAGCAGAGTGATAAAATTAGTATCAAGAGTGAAAACCGCTAATATAAACTTAGAACAATGAATTCATTCTTAAAAATTATAACCGCAAATTAAGGTTTACGTTAATCGTATAAAAAGAGAAGCAAGAAAAAATTTAATATCTTGAGCAATTTTGTGGTATATTCATATGTAAGCATATGAATATACCACGATGTTGAAATTTGCATGGGTTTTCAAGGAGTACGCAGGTAGCAAAAGGGTGCCATAATACGAAATCTACTTGTTATTCTAGCTTACAACAGACCTAATGATTTGATTATTCATTGAGTTATACACAGGTACACCTATTGAAAATATTTGCAAATTTATATTTTTTTTATAAATTTTTCAAAATCAATAATTTTGTAATTAAAAAAAAAAAACAAACATTTTCTTTAGCGGAAATCACCCCTGGTTGCACATCTGCAATTTTACCAGATATAGCATGATTTTTTGCTACAAAGCGCGAGTGTATTTTTCAAGTGTTTAGCAAAATAATTATATCAGCTGATTTTAGAGTAACGGAAAAAATAAATAATTTTGTTTTGCAAATTGAGAAGGAAGTTTAGAAAACAAATTGCAAAAATTTCATTATTCATCTTTTCGTTGGCCGTCTTTAATTGTTGACTTTTTGTTTATTTGCCTTAATTTTATTTTTACTTTCTTCATTTCCTTCACTGTTATATTTATTTGTTTACAAAATTTAATAAAGCGAGTTTGCCGCATGAGATAAGCTAAGCCGCAGCCAATATTTGAAAAGCAACGCCATCGATAAAATTTGCACGTGAAGCAACCGCCCGATTTTTTGCTTATTTTATAAAATTTAATAAAAATGATGCATAATAATAGGTATAATATTCACTTTTTACTATTTTGTAAATGCTTCTTTGAGCAACGTTAGCATTAATTTAATTCCAGCACAGGCATGTTTTGTGGCTGCCTTGCCGTCATACAGTTTTTTGAGCGCAGGAGTTTACGTGTTGAAATGTAGAAAAACAAGCAGCTGTTTTAGCATTTAGCAACATTTGCAAATACGGATCTGCAATGGTTTTTAGTTATGCATATTTGCTTAAGTGATGCAAATCTCGGTTTCATACATTTTGTTTTTGTAGTGTTGCAGACTATGGTACATATGCTACGGTTGCAATATCTGCAAGGTCTGCAAGGGTAATTTGCAATGAAGAGTGAGTTCCGCTTTTATTTTTTTCTCAATAACTCGAAAATTGTTAACAACACCAAAAAATTATTTTAGCAAAACTTAAAGCTGGCATAATTTATAATTTTTTAACGTATTACATGATAAAATCGGACACGCCGTTTTTGAATTATGACTAGAGGTCTGGATCAACCTTTACGAAAATCTCTTATTTGAAAAAAAAAAATCTAAAAAAACAACTGAGCCATAGAATTTGAAATTTTTATGATTTTTGTACTTAGATAGGCATAACACATGACAAATCAAAAAAATATGGTGGTCATCCTTGGTTTTTTTCTTTGGCTGTTGGGTATAGTAATTGTTTAATATACGTATTTACTAAATAAAATAAAAATGAAAAATATGTGAATTTTCCAGTTTTTTAACAAGAAACTCGGTGGCAAAATAGCAAATAATTGGTTTTGACATTTGTGTTCGCAGTGCTGATTGACGCCATGATCGAAATAGTGGAATCGGACTTTGTATGAAAACACTTACGTCTTTTCGTCGTTCGAATAAAAGAACGTCATAGAGGAACACAAAACAATTTTCTTTCGCTTAGAATGCGAACAATCGCACGACTTCGACCTTGAGGAACAGGCAATTAGAGCATGTATATCAATCATGGTTCACCCTAATTCACAGCATATAATTGTGTTTCTGGCGTGATATTGTTTATGGCACTTAAATTTATTTGTCCATGCATAAAATCACTGAAGTTATGGCGTGTTTTGGCTTGTCCTAAACATGACATCCATGTGTAGTGTCAAAAACTCAAATACTAATGAGCAACTGCAAAAATATACAACCATTTTGAATTAATTTTGTACATAAAAGTTTTATTTAATTTGCAGTGTTGTTGTTCAGCGAAAAATCGTAATTTGATAAGCCACTTTATTATCACTTTTTATTTCTCTCTCTCTTCCTAAAAATTGTTTATTAAATCAATTAATTGTAGCAAATTAAATATGTATGTATGTATGTATATTTATCTAGCGTAGCGTTAAGCAATACTGCAGTCCAACGGTAATTTGTGGTAACTGCTTTAAATGCAGCATTTTGCTTTTATACCAACAGCAGAAATCCATATGCGGAAATAATTGGCCACCTGAACGTTACGGAAATTGGCATTAAACAGAGAATCAAACAATAAACAAACCATTTTGTTGCAAAAGAAAAAAAATATTCAAACAATAAAGGTATTCATTTCAGCTTTTATCTTTGTTGCAAAAGTGAAAAGAAGCAAAAAAAAATAAAAAAAAAAAATTTTTTTTTCAGGTGTTTGTTGTAAAACAAAAAGAAAAAAAATAAATTTTTTTCAACAAAGAAAACAGCTGAAATTAATACCTATAGTAAACAAACAATTTGTTTATATAAAAAAAAAACACTTAAGCCAGTGTTGCCAGAGCTAATATTTTAACTCATCTTAATTTTATGCGTGTGAAGATATATATGCCGCCTTAAATACATATGTTGGGCGTAATGAAATAACGCAACGAAATAACGTAACAATATATTTGAGTGTGAAAATAAATATGTTTTTCATAAGCGACAACATTGTACCAACATGTTTATCTGTGGCAATAAATATATCCATAAATATACATAAGTAATTTATAATAAAATAAATAAATATTTACAAATATAAAATTTTTTTATTGAGAAGATTAAAACACAATTTTGAAACAATGACACCGCGAAAAATCGATCATCTCTGAAAGAATTTGGATATATTTAAAATGGGAACATTTTTTGAGTGTAGCTCAACTGGACCACCTGGAAAAGGAGGGCAAGACTGTGGTCTATTTAGTGTCATAAGTATACCACTTGTGACACTAAATAGACCACATTCATGCCAAAAATATTGTAAGACTAGTCGACAATTAAGGCCGTTGCATACCAGGCAGTGGCAGAACTACTGCTTCTGCAGACTTCTTTTCCAACAAAATTTTACACTTCTCTTAAAATTTTTCTTAAGTGTTCAACATTGTTTGGCAGCTGCATATTCCAGTGTTTCTGGTTTGTTTGCACGAACCTTGCCTTTCAGATACCATCCGCAAAAAGAAGTAGATATTCTACATTTCAGGCGGAAAACTTAAATGAATTTACGTTTAAAAAAATAATGGTTTTCTTATATAGTGGCATGTTCGTATTATTCCATATTTTTCCAAAAGACCCACTTTTGCTCTAAAGGAACTTCGAAAAAAATTATTTTGTTCAACATTTTTTTTCTTCAAAATTATGCATTTAAGTGGATCCCTTGAAGCACCTTTTGCATATGGTGGGATATGTACCATCTCCCAATTTTCCCCTACGACCAATTGTCTTACCAGGAAAATAAAATTTTTCAAATAGTGTTTTTGTCCTTAGGAATAGTTTTCAATATATTTTATAGTCAAAACTACAAAATACATATTCCAGAGAACAGTTTCCACTTCATATCTTCCCAGGATATAACACAAATAAGTCGCTTTCTCTCCAAGAAAAAAAATCAATTTACTTGACATTGTTTGTTACTCATGCAAATTGATTGTAATATCGAACAATCTTTATGTTAAAACTTCTCATTCAATATCGCCGAATGTTTACAAAACGTAACTTTGACAGAACAGGTTCGAATAATTTCTCTAGAAATTCTTTTACTTCACCTTCACGCCTTAACACTTATGTATTTCCAACAATTAAGAGGCTGACAGATTTCCAAATGACTGGAGCAACTGCATGAGCATTTTTATAAAGGTGGGATCACACGATTGCCGCAATGCACCAATTTTACACAATTTTTATTGGGCTGAATTGGAGCATAATAAAAAATTTGTCCCAATCAAATTCTCTGCAATCACATGATTGTGACATTTTACTGAAATTTTATTGTCGCAAATTGCCGCAAAACAATTTAGTACCAATAATTGCCGCATTATAGTCACACGATTGTTATATTATACGGCAACTCTGAGAAACAGCTGTTGTAGCTGATGACAAACTTTGTTTTCAAAAAAAAAAAAAAAAAAAAATTAAATGTTAAAAATATGGTTTGTTCATTAAAAGGAAAGAAAATTGCTTCGGCTATTATTATAATGTTGTGCGGGCTGAAAAAAGCAAAAAATGAAAATAGTAACAACAATTGAATTTTACTGATTGAAAAGCAGAAATCATGTTTGGAAGACGCGTTTAAACAGTTTTGAAACTAAATACATGTACATATACATATGCATATTATTGGCGCGTATTGTCTTCTTTGGTTGCCGCATGAGAACACAATAAATATTGGTGCATTTTTAGAATTTTTATTGGTGATTAGTTGTATGTCAAGTGTTCACATGGTTGTCGCATCAGGGTTGTATTTGATTGGGACAAATAGGAACAACATTCGTTTTGGTTGCCGCATGAGCCAATAAATTGTGCTATCACACGATTGGCACACGAAATGTAACAAAAATTGGTGCATTGCGGCAATCGTATGATCCCACCTTAAGGAATTTATCAAGAGCAACAAATATTCAGCTACATGCGACTTTTCCTTTTAATTCTCATTTTAGTGTTGTAATTAACGTTTAATTAAATTTCAGTGTCACCAACGAACAACACAATGCAAGTATTAAGTTGGTGTTGCAATAGCAACAACAAAGCATTAAAGAAAAGCGAACATAAAGATAAACGCTCGCAGAACGACGACATCACCAGTTTAACAATTAAATGATAAAATAGTTGTCAAAAAAGAGAAGAAAAAAAAAAGCTCAAAATAGTTCCCAAGATATTTATTTTACTGTACTGAACATGTATTCCAACTTTTGTTTTATTTTTTACGTTTCAATATGCTGTGTAAATGAACAAACACGTACGTCATGCCATGCAACATGTTGAATTAAACTGCATAAAGAAGAGCCGTTTTTTGTTTTTGTGCTTTTTTCTTTTGCCTTTTAATGCGTAAAATTTTTTTTTAAATTTATTGACGCTTAACAGAACTCTGTTAATGCTTTAACATAGCTCTGCTAAGCATAAAAATAATCTTGGAATATGCGTTCCAAAACGAATTATGAACACATTTTAGAGGCTGACGCAGTAAAGTGGATATCATTGAAATATAAATGTTGACCTTACAAGCAGGGCTGGGCAGTATTTGAAATACGTATGTATTTGAAATACGTATTTAAAATACAAATACATAGTTTGTATTTGTACAGTCAAAGCCCGGTTTAACGAATGATATAATGTTCAGACCTTTCGTTATACCGAGATATTCGTTATATCGAACAGTAAGTTTTTATCTTAAAATTGTATAAAAGACGGTGGTCCGCAGTTTTAAAAAAATCAAAATTTAATTGTATTGATAACTTAGTGTAGAAATAAAACTTTAATTGATATTTTAACGTTTATTTAAGAATTGTTTTTATTTCTAATATGTAAATTCATTAAAAATCATAAATGTACATAGGTGCATATACATATTTACTTGTGTTTGGATGCTATTAACATGTTGTAGGTTTATTATTACATTTCATACATATTATTAATTTCTTAAGGAATCGAAATCTCGTTTTCACAATGAACCAAACAAAACTACTGAAATTTTAAGGAAAAAAGCAACGCATCACACGCGTTCTTGCAATATAAAGCAAAGAAGCCAAAAACACCCACAATCTTACGATTATGTAACGATTTTTTAATGTATTTTGCTTTTTTATTCGTTAAATCGAGATTATTTTTTTTTTGACATTCGCTATATAAGGCAGTTAATGCAAAAATTTCGCCATTCGTTGTATCGGATATTCGTTAAACTGAGTATTCGCTATACCGGGCTTTGACTGTATTTTAAATACGTCTCATGAATGTATTTAGTATTTGTATTTTAAATACAAACCGTCTAATTCATAAAAATTCTAACAGGTTTATAAAGCTCTTATTTGACAGATTTTCCATACAAATATGTCAAATAACAGTGCTGTAAGCCTGTTATAATTTTTATGAATTAGGGGGTAAGCGTTTGAGTATTTTGTATTTTATATTTAAAATGCTTGTGCTCTCAAAATAAATTTTTCCAAATACATTTCTAGTTAATGTTAAAAAATATGCGCTAAAAATGATTAAATTCATACCTGAATTAAAAACGGAAAATTTCGCTACTGGTCTATTTCCAAAACAATGGCAATACTAGAATTTGATTTCCAAACGTAAAATACCTGAGTAAAGTAAAAGCAACTGAATGCATACGCATCGAGAAAGTCGCCAAGCTGTCAGAAAGTTAAACAAGAAAAAAATAAATTACAAGAAAAAAAAACAGCGTTTGACATTTTTATCTAAAACAAGAGAAAAAAAAATATCAATCAGAAGTTGACTTGGATATACTTTATATAGTCTGCGGTCAAACGTTTTTCTTAATTCCATTATTTATTCAATAAAATATCGTTTTCTAAACAGAAATCATTACGTTTTTTCGATAGCGGGTTTTATTCATTCGCCATCAAGAGGTTTTTTTCTCTGATACCACATTTAATAAGCTGGTGTTTATGAAAGGAAATAAAAACTTTTTTGATGAAAATTATTTTGTATTTTAAATACATATTTTTGTTACACTGTATTTCAAATACTTGCTTTTAGAATGAAGTATTTTGTATTTTAAATACATGTGATAAAAATTATTTGTATTTTGTATTTCGAATACACAACTTGGAGAGAGAATTTCAAACACAAAATCTCAAAACAAAGAAAATTTTCAATTTAGTTTTTTGCATGTTCAATGTATGTGTGTGTTTGAAATTGTCTCTTCAAAATGATAAACAATACGACTGTATGCATAAAAAATTGATTTTCAGCTTGAGGCCTAGTAGCCATAGCTTAATCTTGTTAACTTAGACTTAAGCATAGATTTTAGTTAGCTTATAAATAAATAAAATAGAAATTGTTATATTAATTATTCAAGCTATTGATCTTTGGTTTTTTATAAAAAATAATATTAAACAATTATTTATTTATTTTCAATATTTCGCCAACAATTTGTTGGCATCTTCAGGAAAATAATTATAAAATTCAAAAACAAAAACAAATTATTCGAACAAATTTGATTAATAAACATTCAAAAATTCAAAAATATTTTTCCCGCCTTAAAATGTATTAACAACATTCATGAACAACATACATAAATATAAAAACAAAATACAAATTAACATACAAGTTGAATTTTTCAATGTTTATTAATCAAATTTTTTCAATAATTTGTTTTTGTTTTTGAATTTTATAATTATTTTCCTGAAGATGCCAACAAATTGTTGGCGAAATATTGAAAATAAATAAATAATTGTTTAACATTATTTTTTATAGAAATGAATAATTAATATAACAATATAAAGATCAAATAATATAAAGATAAAATAAAAATTGATTTTGTGACTCAATTTCTAATCTTGTTTAATCACTATTTATTATTTATTTCTCTTTGCAGGTATGTTAAAAAAAATATTTTACTAACAATATGTCCATGTAAGTATTTGAGGTGTTAGTTTTTTTTGTTTTTTTTTTAAAGCAATAAATTATTCGGGAAGATTGATTTTCAGCCGAAAAGCCAGGCACTTCTGATTTGAAGAGCCACTTATCGTTCGTTTAAATGTTTGTTAATTCAAGTGGCCTGCTATTAAACTTTGTTTACTTGGAAATTGCATTTGATTTCGCCTCTTATTTAATTTATAATGCCTATAACTACTTAAATTTTAGTTTTTAACAGCTTTAGTGTGTGAAAAAGAATACAATTAATAACAATACCTTTATCTCTAATTAAGGTTGGCCATTCTAAAAACCGTGAAAAACAAAATATAAATAATACATTGCAAAAATAAATTTAACACGACCAAGATAACCAACCGTACAGCAGCAGCGGGCAACACTTCTGGTCGTTGGAATGTCAAAGTTTTGCTTTTAAACTGCATGTTTTTTCAGCTGAAAAAACAGCAAATATTTTTTAAAAAGGGTTCATTTTTGGACCTTAATTAATACATTTCAATTGGCTCTTAAAGCTTATTAATTATTTATTTGCTTTAAGATCCAATTGAAATGTATTAATTAAGGTCCAAAAATGAACCCTTTTTACAAAATATTTGCTGTTTTTTTCAGCTGAAAAAACAGCAAATATTTTTTAAAAAGGGTTAATTTTTGGACCTGAATTAATAAATTTTTTTTTAGAATTTTTTTTCTTCTAAAATATGAGATTTTCGTAAAGGTTGATCCAGACCTCTAGTCATAACTTTTCTAAAAAAAAAACTGATCCATAGAATTTGATACTTTTATGATTTTTGTGCTTAGATAGGCATAACACATCAAAAAAATATAGTGATGGTCCATGGTTTTTATTTTGCTGTCGGGTAGTGTTATATACTCTTCCCCAGAATAACCATTGTAATGAACCGGAGACATCTCCCCTTTTCATTGTACACTGTATAAAAACTTGCCAAACCAATTTTTTGTTATCTTCATAACAATTAATTCGCTATAGTACACTTACATATATTTGCCAACTACTTTGTTTATGAAAGTAAATAATTTGTGTAAACTTTCATATCTTTGCAATCGCATTTACGCTTCCAGTGTGTGCAAATACAACGAACCCATAAATTCATGAAACAAACAGGCCTACAAGACAAATGATATTGCTGTTTTGGAATCATTAACCTTGTTAATGAATAACAAAACTTTTTTGCTTTTTATTACTGTATTTTTTTTTTGTATTGTGCATATACTTAAATGGGGAGTACGTGTGTGTGCATGAAAAGAGCGTGAGTACGTCTACCGTATTATTTGTTCACGTGCTTTCACAGTTTATATTGAGTAAAGGCCCACTCACACAGCATCCATCATACATTATCTGTCGTCGTTTTGAACTGACGTTAACATTTACATATGTATATCAACGGACGAAGCAGACACAATGTGTACTTTGCTAAAACAATTTTTCTTCTTCGTTTTATCAAACTTTAGTTAATTTACTCTACTGCTGTTATGTATTTTATTTGAGTTTTGCGGACGCACCGGACAAACAGCTGGATCAAAACAAAGCAAAAATCTGAAAACGTACTCAACGTACGTTACAAATTGGGCTACTTTTGAACTTTGCGTTGACGGAGATGTAGTGATTCGGACAACGCTCATATGAATGCCTGCAGTTTAATGCAGTCTATGTGACTGGACCTTAAAAATCCTACAAAAAGTATGTCGCGAAATAAATAAAATCATGAAACACGAGGGTTGCCTTTTATATTTCGGGTTTAGAGAACGAAAACAAATATTCAGCATCGAAAATCACTTTATTGTTTTTCAAAATGTTTGTTTTTCAAAACAGAAAGCAAGAGCCTCTGCACACTTGCTTTCTGTTGAACTCGCCGCGAATTTGCAAATGCAAAAATTAATCTCTTGAATCATTAACTATACATCGACCAAATGACTTTTGTGTTATGTGCCATGGAAAACAATTTTTCATTTCAAGAATTATACAAATTCAACGGAAATCGCTTATGCTTTTTTTATTATTCGATTTATGGACATACATATGTATGTACCTTCTTCAACCAATCTTTCAATATGAATTAGCAATTTTAAAACAATCGAGTGTGAATAATCGGCCAGGAATTAAACACTTAGACACCCTATTATCTATTATAAATAGCATCAGCTCTATACTTTTACTCTGATTTTATTACACTCCGTATCTATATCAAGATAAAAATCTCGTTGCCTTATTAAATTTTCAGGGTTTTTTGACGCGTTATCAGAAATTTTAAGCTTTTCAGTTGACACAAAAAAAACACTTCTTTATCAAGTTATTCCATTCAGAACACTCACAAAATACTAACACATTCTTGGAATTTATGTTAGCTATCTCTTAATATGAAAAAAAAAAAAACAAAGTCTCAATAAATAAAACTAACTACTGACTAACACAGCAAGCGTGTTCCGTGTTGCCGTGCAATAGCGGCTTAACTCATTCCATTGTGCTTACGACCCTACAAACATTTCGGACCACCTAAAAGTAGGTTTATGAGCTAGAGATAACGTCATACAGCTTACCAACCTGCTGCGGAGTTATACAGCACGTGTAGCGCTCTTCAATGTGTTTCATGCTGCTCTCAAAAACTAGAATCTGTACACTTGAGTGTGACAAAGTTGCATGGAACGCGTATAACGCGTCGATCTAAGTTCTAAAGGGTGCTGCTTAAGGGCAATTTTATACACGTATAAATACTTTTATCGAGTTTTGTGAGATGAAAGTATAATTAGATTTCTTGCGACTGTGAAAAAGTCAAACGTAAATTACATTTTACATTCACACCATCACACTTCAAATAAAATAAAAAATTTGAGTGGAAAAGAAAACAGCTGTTGCATATGTATGTACATACGTTAATCATACATACGTTTAATCACAGAATAAACGTGCCCACATAAAACTTTACACGGCGGCAGAAGAGCAATTTCATGTTGGCGGTGAACGTGCCGGCGCAAAAAAAAATATTCAGCAGCCAAATTAATAGGAATCTAAAACAGAACCGAATTGAATAACACAAAAATATTTTATCTTCTAAATACAGCTAGAGCAAAATACATTTGTAACACGGTAATCAAATTCCAAATTTCGAACCCTTGTATAACGAAATCAAATACCATCAGTGACGGCATGCCATCGGCTGTGAAACAACTGGCTGTGAAATTTTTCAACAGCTGCTTGTGTTAAAAAAAAACAACCCTGATCAAATGAAATATATTATCCTTTAGAGAATTTTCAAAAAACGGTGAAGTCTTATGGGATGTAAATTTTTTTCATCGTATTACTTCTCGTTTTCATTGCACACATTGCATTCACACCATCGCACTTGCACGTATTATTTGAATTTTTGGCAGGTATTAATACACAGTATAATAGTCTGAAATGCCCTTTAAAGACAGCATACAATTCGTCATGACCTGGGTTCGAAGCAAATTTAGGCGCTGATGAGCGACGTGGTGGCCGTGAAACAGCCTTGGTGTAAAACCCCAGCCCCTACTTTTCTGGTCTTCTTTAAAAATATTGATCGCTTCAATTTTATCACCCAAAAAATCTATCCCAATTTTGAGGAAGTAAAAATCGAAAAATCAAGCCTGATAAAATTATTAACAATTGTAAATTATATCGCTCGACTATAAAGTTAAAATTAATAAATCATATTGTACATACATACATATGCATAGTTTCAGTGACACGTACTGTAATTGCAAATCTTTCATGTCGCCTCATAAAAATCCGACAGGGTGTTTTCGTATCTTGTGGTGTTTAATGCTTGTTTTGTTTTTTAATTTATTTATTTGTGCGTGTGTGTGCGTATGTGAGTTTTGGTAAATTTATGTGCGAGCGCAAACAACAACGAAACTACTTATACGTTCGAGTCATTCTTTTAATGAAATGGCCTTGAGCTTTGGACAATTGATACCTACAAGCCAGTGGTGGAGATAATGCTGATGATGCTGATACAATTGCCGTAGTGGCAGAGAATGTAAAAGAACAAAAGCAAACAAGTTCTGTTACCAAAGAAGTCAGTAGTCGGTCGGGTCCGTATGACCGCAGTGATTAAAAAACTGTGATGCAAAAAACTTTTATCCAAAACAAATAAACTAAACAACGTCACAATATTTGAGTAAAAATACTTAAAACAAACATTTCTATCATGCACAGTGAGTAAAGCTTTCTTTCATGTTTCAATTCACTGTACTGAAGGTTTGTTTGGCTGAAGCTGAAGGAACGATGCGAACTCGAAACACTGCTGCATATGAGCGTCTTTATTTTTATTTTGTTCCAGTGAATAAGGGGAAATGAAAAAACCATACTATAGGAGAAAGCAAATTAGCAAAACTTTCAGTTTGATTTCGAATGTTTGTTTGGTTGCCACCAGACAGAAAACTCAATTTCTAACAGCATTTTTGTTTTGCTTTTCTTTTCAAATGGCTGTTATGGAAAAATTTGGCGCGCTTTTAGTGAGAGACAATGAAAGCTCTTTTGAAAGAGAACATGTACAATTGAGAGTAAAGGTGAATACTTTAGAGAAACTCTCTGTTGTCATTCTACACGAATATGCTTGCATATTTTATTTTTTGTTCGGGTTTCTATTGCCGTCGTTGTATCTTTAGAGATAAAAAAAAAACAAAGAATGGTTTCGTTTCAGTCTTGTTGTTTTTAATTTATTGCCTGTTAACGTTGTATTTGTTGTGGTAGTCGTTGTGTTGTTGTCTGCATCCTTTGTATACACATGTACTATTATATCCTTCGCAAAGAAAATATAGCAAAAAAAAAAAAAAAAAACAAATTTCTGAGTAGAAGCATAACAAAAAAGAAAGAAAAAGGAAAAAAAAACTGCGTAACATTCGTGCTAATGACAAAAGAGCATTCATTTTAGTTGTTTACCGTTAGTTCAACTTTGCTGACCATTTTCAAATAACGGGATATGTGACTGCTACTATACAGTCATCGTGCAATAACGGTTTATCGGTTGCCAAAGAAAAAATAAAAAATAAAAATTTATGCAAAATTTAATTTGAATGAAAAATGTGACAAGCAAAAAATCCAGCAAAATCCAATAATGTGATATTTTGAAAGAAAACGAAAATAATCAACACATAAAAATGTGAAGTTTGCGTTTGGATATGTTTGATAAAAAGAAAGAAATAAAAAACAAGTGTTGAACAAATAACTACAAAGCAACTTGTTCCAGTTTTTAACATTTACGCAATAACCTTCTTTCTCTTCTTTTAATTCTTCGCCTACTGCTGTTACTGTTACTGTTTTCCATTTACCCCACCGTTCCAAATTCTACAACTAAAATGGCCACTTCTTTGTAGCCACTCCGCTGCATAAAATTGTGTTTAATTTACCTTTTGACAACATGCAGCTAAAAACAGTCGTATGTTCATTTTTGTGTCTAACTTAAACCATAAGCTCGAGAGTTTTATATAAACACAAGTATGATGATACATATATTTTAAATCCATTTGGGAAATAGATGTTTATGTGTGATACTTTCATTTTGTTCACATTTTGTAGGCATAATTTCTTATTTTGTTGTAATGCATTGTTTTTATAATTTTTGCCGAATTCTTTGCTGGCAAAAAGTCTGCACTTATTTTGCACTTTTTTTCTTCTTAAAATGCGAGTTTTAATAGCCCAAAAGAGAAAGTTGTCAAAGCTATAATTAAAAAAATTCAGGTTGATATATTTTTTTTTATGCAAAACAATATTGAAAATGTTAATTAATTTCTATTATTTGAACTTTTTCTTATAAATTATTTCTGTACTAAGTTTATCAGGCTCAAGTTCTTTCTATTTTATCTTTGTGCTTGATATTAATTAAATTAGACAAAGAAAACATCAAAGACATTTAGCAGGGTGGACAACTAGTTGTTTCGAAGCCGCCACACTTTCTCGTCAGCACCCGTCTTTGAACTCAGGGGCTCATGTTTTTAAAGCGACAACCATCCCACTCAGCCACCTAAGTTGTTGTATATAGAAAGTATATAGAAACATTAAAGCGTTTGCAGGTAATCTAGCAGTACGTTATGGTCCCTATTTCTTCGAAATCATACACTACACGATAAATAGTGCGTCTTGTTGGCACGTGGTTTCTCCCAAAAAGTTCACGTAACTTTCTCATCGTCACAGTAATCGATGATTGATTTCAATCAAAATTTTTTAACGATTAAAACACGTTGGTTTTTCGAATATATTTTTCCATAATAAATTTGCCCGGTCTCTACTTCACGACTGCCAAATATGAACTGTAAAGACTAAATTTTACCAAAATGGCGGCAAAACAAAATATGTAGTATACTTTGCCGCCGGACACCCAGTTTATATATTGTACAATGAGTATGAGTGATGCATGTTATTGATTTACACATTACTCATACGCTCCTATTAACTTTACATTATGGTGGCTTGATGTGTAAGGGCAACAATTTTTCGATATTGTGTAATCGATTTTTCGATAGCCTTTGCCATGAGAAAAAAATTGCTCTACCACATAGAAAACATTTTTGTTCGAGGCGTTCGATTTAAAATTTTTTTCTGTATCCGAGTCCCCTACGGAAACATGGCCTGGGTTCGGTGTGTTTGAGCAAAATATGAGAGAGAGAGAGAGACCACGATCACCCTGTGGCAGATTAGTGGTTAGAGCATTTTTACTACTAATCGCTCCCAGGGTGCCCGTAAAGAAGTCAAATGTATTTTCACCAATAATTTTTTTTCTTAATTTTTTTTTGTTTTTTTTTTTTTTTTTTTTTTTTTGAATACACTTACCCAGTACTACTCTTCCTTAGGTATACTTTCATACAAAATAAAAATTGAAAAATGAACGCCTTGAACTTTTTTCTCATGCCAAAGTTCATCGAAACATCGATGGCACTTTATATTTTATAAATACTGATAGAAGTTGGGAGATATACATTTAAGTACTTTGAAAGAATTTTCGTTCATAGTTCTAATGTATGTATTTAATTAATTCAATAAAAATTTTCATTGCAGCAATACATTTTCATAGATCTACTGAATTATTTTCATTGAAAATGGTTTGTTGGTTTTCAGAATTTCATAAGAAAATATCGTTAAATCTGTTGACAATGTCTTTAGATCACTTGCTCTTTCAATTCTCATTTAATATGCTATATGTTAGATACATATGTATATAGGAGGTAATATTAGAAATATTCGATATTTGGGAAAATGCTTTAATATTTCGTAAAAGTTTTGAAGATTAACACTATACAATAATGCCACATATACTCCTAAAGCGGCATTTTAATTATTGTTTTTTTTTTCTCTTTTTGTGGCATGGAATGGGTTATTAGAATTATGAGCCGTCTTAATGATATTTATACTTGTTAAATATATATTTATGTTTCCATTAGCTTTATGAAAAAATGCATATATTCAGTGAATCGTTTCATTCAATTAATGCTTTTTTGTCATCATCATCATCATTAAACAAATTAAATATTTCGTTATCCTAATGAATAAAATGAAACGTTCATTAATATCAACTTCATGAGACACAACTCATTTGTTCGATGTATGTCAATGCTGGTTGAAAACTAATAAATTTTTTCATGAAAAGAATTTTTAATATTTTAGCACCGATGAACCAAATTACTTTAGAATATAGTGTATAGTGATTTCCAACTTTTTTTTTTATTATTATTTATTATTCGATGGAATATTAATTTTTGTTTTAATAAATATATATATTTTTTTATTATTAAAGCCTGTGTTGTTTCTTTGTGTATCTTCTTCAGGAAAACTCATTTTCAAGCTCAGAATATTGAGCCGCAGAAATAGTTAAGTTTTTACGATTTAAATCTTTTAAGGTGTTCTCTATATTGCGTATTAAATAATATCGGGGTGGAGTGCCGTTTCCTTATTCTCCAGGTCATGTAATGGATTCCAAGTTACTGCCAAGTGGCAGTAACTGCCACTGCCTGTTCATTGACAGCGAACCTATTCGTTCGTTCGTTCGCTTCATGCCATTAACATAAAAACAATTGCTGACTTCACAAGCCATTTTGTTTCGCTTGTCGACGTATTTAGAGAAAGAATTTCAAACACAAAAATAAATAACTCGAAAATTGTTTTTGTCTCCAGGCTCTGGGTTTGAAATTCTCTCTCCAAATACCACGACAAACGGTATGACCGGGTTCGTGATTTTAGACAAGGTTTTAAATTTAACTTTCTTACTTTAAAAGTATTCCAGCGTATGAACAAAACGTTTCACTAGTGTTGAGCTGATGGCTAGTGTTTCAAATAAATTGTATTTCTTTTCCCTGAAATGTCGTTCTATGCAATTTTTTAATCTTCCAGTCACATTTAATCTCCTGGAAAATAATTGCTATTTTGTTGCTGTAAGGATAATATTTAATTTCTCTGCTCTGTATTGTATAACTAATTATTGTTGGAATTGTGGCAAATAATAAATCTCTCTAATTTTTCCCTCATTTCCTGTGTTAAATAACATTGAAAATTAAAACTTCAATGGCTTTGAAATAGGAGATTATAGATAATTATAAACAAAGTTCATAATTTTATGGCGATTATGTGCAGCACATGTTAAAGTGAATTCAGTCAGGCGAATTACAGTCACCTTTAGGAATATTACAATGTTTAGGAATTACCATAATAATGACCATAAAGCACGTTTAAGTCCTTTAGTAAACTCATTAATATCTTGGTGTGCACATTGTCATGGTGTCACTGCAAATCCTACCCTACGGACAGCATATAAAATGCGGTTAATGCAGGGTAAAGGAGAAGGGACTTAGAAACTTATGCACGCAATTTACAATTTTGATTAATTTTAATTTCCAGTGATTTTGCTCAAGCGTTTTTTTTTTCTCCCTCAATTTCCCACAGTTTTTGCTCGATTCAAAAGCCAGCAACATTCAAATTCATTTGTGTTTCCCTTTTCTTATAGATTAAACAATTCTGCACTCTTAAATTTACACACACAATTTATTTTGAATAAGAGACGCCCCCTTAAGTATGCATTACATTTTAAATGTTTTCAATTGTTGTTTTATTTCATATTCAATGACTTTCTACTGTGCAAATTAAAAAAAAAAAAGAAAATAATTTATATTGTTTACAACAAATTCATATTTTGCTCTTCACATATTTCAGTTTTTCAGCACTTCACCAACGAAAAAAAAAACAACCTAAAATTAGAGAAAAAAAACACGTATTTTGTTTGTGTAATATCGCAAAATGTTCACATACCCAAAACATGTAAATCTTTTGAAAACATTCTTAAAACTTGTAAACAATATTTCGTATATGCCTTTGAAAGCAAACACGTACTTTCATATAATTTTTTTTTATTTGAACTGGGAGAATATGCTTCATACATACGTACATACTTATGTAAGGGTGTGCATATACATACATTGTATCTTCCCCAAAATCTTGCTTACTGACAACAAATAAAGTTGAAATTTCATATTGTTGCTTGCTTGTAACCCTCTCTTCTCATTGCTGCTGCTGTCACCAACCCGACTTGTTGTATCTACGATATTTGATATTCTTAAAGAAATGTATACTCTTATTTTTTGGCACAGAAATATAAAGGAATGCGGAAATGTTCAAGAAAATCATGAATACGTGCAAATATCACAACACGCAGCTGCAGTTAGTTAGTGTATCATATTTTCCTCCCATACTTAAATAATGTTGCTGCGATTATTGCCGCCTCAAAATTGAGTACTATTCTGTGTTCTCAGTTTTGGAAATTTCTCCCCGAATTGGGGTTTCTTTTTCCCAATTAGGTACACAAATATCTGAAGAAAAAAAAGCCCAGAGAATTTTTTTTCGGCTGCGGCTTTTTGGGCATATCATATTTTTGTAATCGTTGTTATTGTTATAATTGGCCACAATTATGTAATAATTTTTTTTTCTTTATATCCGGTACAACAACGAAAATATTATACTACATATGCGAGGTCTGATCAAAAAATAACCGTTATATTAAATTTTTTGAAAAGTATTTATTTATTTATCAATAACCATCTTGTCCCTCCCCTTTAAAGTGATCCCCCTCAGATATAATACACTGATGCCAGCGTTTTTTCCAATCTTCGAAACACTTCTGAAACGCCAACAGCTGTTTCGGTTTTTCCTTTATCTCTTCAAGCGTAGCAAAACGCTTTCCTTTCTTCAGTTTTGGGAAGAGGAAGTAGACCGCGGGGGTTGACACATGATAATGGTTTTGTTTTTGGTCAAAAACTCACGCACGGTGCAAAATCCATGCCTGGTTTTTCCACAATTCTGTGCGTTTCGTACGAATTGTTTCGCGTAAACGGCCTATAACTTTAAGTTAGTATTCCTTATTGGCGGTACGACCTTGTGGCAAGAATTCATGATGCACCACACTATTCCAGTCGAAGAAAACAGTGAACCAAACCTTGACAGTTGATCGAACTTGACGTACTTATTTCGCTCTTGACTCTTCTGAACGCTTCCATTGGGATGATTGAGCTTTGGTTTCAATGTCATAGCCATACACCCATGATTCCTTAACAGTTATGACCTGTTTGAGGAAATCTAGAGCATCGTTGACGATGTTCAACAGCTCCTGAGCGATGTCCAGGTGACCTTGGTTTTGCTCAAAATTTAGCAATTTCAGAACAATCTTCGCTGCCGCACGTTTCGTTTGTAAAACATCCTTTAAAATTGCGGCGTGAGCCGAACGATATACCAACATCATCAGCAACCTCTTTGAGAGTGATTCGATGATTATCGTTTTTTTATTTTCTTCACTAGAATTGAATACATGGGGCCAATGACTATTGTAAAAAAACATCGATATACCATACTTTAAGATCTGACTGTAAATACCGTAGGAATGACAGAAAATTTCAAAATTAAACCCCTACATTCGGCAAAAAAAAAGCATGAACCAAAATTTTGAAAAGTTCTGCTGGAATTATGGAAATAGTTCCTTAGCAAAATGTTAATGATTTTTTGCGAGCTTTAATTTTCTGTTCTTAGGGTGGTACATTGGGGCTGTAGCAACTGTGATGTAGTGGGTAAATACTATAACGGTATATTTTATATATTTAATTTCTTGAGCTAAAGGTCTTTTATTAACATTATTTAATTATTTCTGTCTGTCGATGTCGGATTATTGTGCGGAAGAAGCTATCCGAAGGAGAGCGAAATATCGACAAAAATAATTAAATAGTTTTAATAAAAGACCTTTAGCCCAAGAAAATAAATATATAAAATATAAAAAACGGGCCGGAAAAAAACAAATAATAAATCTATAACGGTATATTTGAGGCCAGTGACTGTTAAAGCAAAACATTGTTCTCCTCGAGGCAAAAACATCGATATATCACACTTTAAGATCCGACCGTAAATGCTGAGGATATAACGAAAAATTGATGTTGGTGACCCCTACGTTCGGCATAAAAAATTAAACATTTTTTTCGTAACACGGAAATGTTTTTTTTTGCTTGTAAGGCGATATGGTTTGTTGCACATACATACTGCCTTTAGTATAAAAAATTTAATTCTATTAGAGAGGCAGTGCATTATAAATTTTGAAACGATTTATTTATGATCAGTTTCAATGATTAATTCTACACCAAATTCATATCAAGATGCTAATGACTCAAAAAAAAAAAAAAATAAAATTAAATGTCCTGATGTGTTGCTTGCAAAACAGTCGTTGTTCTCAAATCGTTTGTATATAATACCCAGCAACGAAATGCCGTTAGCGTGCAGATCATCCAACTCAGGCCAAGAGAAGTTTGTAATTATCGACCTGTAGAGCTCGCCATTTATAGTGATTAATTAGGAAACGTGGAAGGACGATGCCGCCAGTGCAAAACAGAAGCCATTCAGCAAACACCCATTAAGTGCAGCCTATCATCATTTATGTTCAGTTGCTGCTTTAGTTGAATTTTGTGCGGGTGCAGGCCCACCTCATATCAACGAAATTCCCCAAGTTGTGAAGTGTGAATTTCGGAGTTCTTGTGGCAACGATATTTTCGGCAAATATCGTGGTGGTCAATTGTTTACTGCAGCAAAGGCTCCGAATATAGCTACCACATTGCGTATGCTTTTAGTCGTGCGACAATTTTGCTTGTCTACATACCCGCCAAGATCAAAATGAGCTTCATCTGAAAAGATATTTTTTTTTTTTTTTGCAAAATCGGCATCTTCTGTAAGTCGATCGCAGGTCCACTTACCGAAGCGTATACCCAACCATATTCGTTCAGCGGAAAGATAAAACTAATTATCTGTCAAATCAGACATGAGATAAGTGTTACCATTCACGAAATAAGCACTAGTTGAAAAAAAAAACGTTAGATGGCACACCCTGTATATTGCCAACGATTCAAGTCCTTCAGAAAACTGCATGTTCGCTGGTGATAGCTTATGCAAAGTGTATAAAGTTAATGCAATGCTTTGCACTTTTAAGCCAGGTTAAGTGTTGTTTGCTATACACTTGAATACTTTTGTAGTTTTTCATATTTGCAATCACACTCCTTCAAACACTTGCACACAAATGTGAGCAAGAAGAAGAAATAAAAAACACCTACAGGCTCATAACATTAAATATCAGCATATAAGTACATATGTAAGTACATCCATATTAGGGCGATCGATTTCTAGGGACAAAAATTTGTCGTTGTTGTGTCATCAATTTTGCGATAGGTTTTGGCATGAAGAAAAAGGTTCCACCACGAAATGCCAAAAAATTCATTTTCGAGGCGCCCAAATGGAAACTTTTTCTATTTTTTTTAAGAGGACGTCCCTAAGGTGGTGTAGTGCGGCATCGGTGTGTTTTAAAAAATTATTGCGAAAAAAAATTATTGGGGGTTGGTCATACATTTGACAACATTGATTGCTAAATCGACCCACCCTAATGCATGCCTATACATATTATACATATATGGATACCTTTTAAAAACATAAACAATAACAGAGAAAGAGAGAGGGAGAGTAAACAAACTTAAGTTTGTTTTAATCCAACTTGGTATTTAGTGAAAAAGTGATGTAATTTTTTTCATTACTGTTGCTACTCATAATATTGTTTATCGTTATAGACTGCATGCATGGGCATGCATTTGATAGAGAGAGTATGCATTGTGCAAAATTGTGCCTGAAGCTTTGCTACATTTAAAAAAAAAAAGTCCTTGTCTAATATGTTTATATTTTTTGAACGAATACAAATATAATGTTTGCTGAAAATTGCAAAGTTTTTGCGCATTTAAGCGAGCAAAGAATTTATTGAGGCTCTTATGCGAACATAGAGAAATGATAGAGGTTATCAATTCGTTTTATTTTGATTTTTTTTCATTACTTTTATTTAATTTTTGATATTCTAATTCATAAAATTTAGTATTTAAAAATGAACTTATTTATTTGCTTTAAGAGGCAATTGAAATGTATTATTTTAGGTCTAAAACTAGACCTAAATGTTTTCTGTCTCTTTCAGCCTTCTATATGCCGTCTTATTAATGCTAAATTTATGGGAATTTTGGAATAAGTAGTTGGGTTTCAAATATTCTTTCAAGCATTTTTCGAGTCTAGTAATGAGTTGCTTAGTATCAACGAAATGTAGGCGGCATATAGACGGCTGAAAAAGACAGAAATCATTAAGGTCTATTTTTAAACCTAAAATAGTACATACAATTTAGTTGTAGTCAAAATAAGTTTGCATGCCACTACGCCTCAAATGAATACATTATTTTGTTAATAATTTTCTCAGGCCTTATTTAGTTCGATTTTTAATTCCTTAAAATTGAGAACAATTTTTTTTTTTAAAGAAGTCAAGAAAAGTAAAGTTGAAGACTTACTGGCTGGGATTTCACGACCACCTCGTCACTCATCGGCACCCAAATTCCTTGGAACAATCAAACATTAAAAAATTATTTCTTATCCTTTATAAACCGCATATTGTCTCATCAGTATGTCTCATCAGTATTTTAGATTCCATGGATCCCACGAGATTTTTGAGGATACTGCTGCAAACCTCTCATAACTTTGAAATGACATTTTCTATTTTACTACACAATAGGTTCAAGAACTCTATATTATGTTAGCTTCGATTTGTTTTCTTTCAATGTTTTAGCACAACCAATTAATCTGAAGTTATTGAGAAAAAAAGTAAAAGAAAATTTATTTTCTTAAATATTATTTTTATATAAAGTGGGCCAAATGAAATGACCCTATTGGAAATTGCTCTGCTCTTTTGCAAATGGCGGCTAATGTCAGATCTGTTTTATGAACTAGACAGCTGTAGAAGACAAGTGAACAAGCCATGGAGCGATGCATTCGCCGAGAACGCGCAATAATCGTGTCTAGGACAAAGTGAATGATTTTTCGAGCGTGGAGGCTCATTTCCACCTCAGCGGGGGGTAAATGAACAAGCAAAGCTAACGTTCCTGGGGCAATGAAAATTCACGAGTGATGCACGAGAAGCCATTACACCCGCCAAAAGTGAGTGCAGGGTGTGTTTGTTGTTCACGCTGGATAAGTCATTGGGCTATTTTTGTTTTGAAGTACGCTGCTGGTCAAACGCCAACGCGTTATAGGACCATATTAACCAAGTTTTTGCTGGTGCAATTGAAAGAATTTGGCCTGGACACGTGAAGAATTTTGCCTGGACACGTGAAGAATCTGGCCAGGACGGAGCAACGGCACACACTGCGCGAGTCACAACCGATGTTCTGAAAGCCAAACAACAGCGGATGACTTTTCTTGGCCCATCTGTAGACAAAGATAAGCTCTAAGATAAAGCAAAAGTACCTGAATATATGTACGAAAATAGTACATGTTTATGTGGTGTGTGCGTGACCAAGAACTGCCACATATCAATATAATATTAAAATCTTATTCCTTTAAAAAATAAATTTAATTCTGGCATCCCTGGTTGTGTATATGACATTTTGATGCTGTATAACACTTCCGGTTTGGCAATACATTTCATTTATGTAAGTGTGTATGTGTAGCAAGCAGCAACAAAATATTGATGTAGAACCCAGCACACATATATACATACATACATATATACATATATAGGAAATACATACTTAAACACTTATGTATGAAATAAAAACCAAACAAAGTCTGACTTTTATTTACTTGTGTTCGTTTGAATTTATTTGTATTTTTTTTTTCTTTTTTATTTAATACAAATAAAGCAATCTCTTGTGTTGCATTGTGTGTGCTAAAAAAATATTGAATATTTTTTGTTTTGTTTTAATTTCGCTTTAAAAACGACATGTATACATATTCCAATGGGAGGTTTTTACAAAAAAAAAAAAAAAAAATAAAAATATCAAAAGCAAACCCCTTTTGTACCACTGTTTTGAAAAGTATAGCAAAATATATACAATATTACTGGCACAAGTCGAACACTGAGTGAGTCAATGTCAGCATGTTGCATGCTAGAATTCACTTTTTCTATATTTTATGTGACTGTGTTTGAATGTATGAATGAGTGTGTGTTCTTTGCTTATAAACATAAATCATAGATTTTAATATTCACTGTCAGCGAAACAAAAATAAAATATAAACCTAAAATTTATAGAAAAACAAAATGGCATTGATAAAATGCTTTTGTTTATAATGCTTAGTTATTCACAATCAATTCAGCTTAAAGGCTTAGTAATTTTATATTTTTATTTTGATGATTCCCCAGAATCTGTTTCTGAGATTGACTTTAACCTTATTTAATACAAGGATTTTTGATGAAGAAAAACAAAAGCAGTAATTTTTTAGTGATGACACTAGACATAAAATGTTAGGAGTTTCTCAAGGGGGATTTTAAAATGCACTTGCTTTTCAAAAAAGTTCTAAAGATACGGGCTAAAATAAAAGATACAAAAAATTTAAGCTCAATACGATGTTCAAAATTTTGTACATGCAGGTGTTAAAATTAATTTTTTTTTCTCAAATATCGGTTGAAACAGAAATGAATTTGAGCTTAATAAAATATTCGTGAAAGAGAAAAAATTTTATTGGACTCTGTTCTTTTTATGAAGAACACTGGAATGCATGTATTCTGCTACATTTTGTTTTTGCTGTGAAATAAAATAATCGCTAATTGTCCAATGGGTGTTTCTCAATCACAGCTGGAGCATAAAACTATTAAAATAACTTATCAAATGTTGTAAATTTGAGGGGATAAACAACCTTGACCATACGACAAATTTTCCTTACGCAATGTTGCTCAATGTTGCTCAACATTTCTCACAGTTTAAAAGAGAGCACTTAGGTTACACTCTTATGCTCTATTTAACATTGGGTGTTCGGCGAAAAGGATTTGCCGCCATTTTGATAAACATTCGTCTTGACAGTTCGTATTTGACAATCGTGAAGTAAAGACGTGGCAAATTTATTATGGAAATATATTCGGTAAATCAATGTGTTTTAATCGTTAAAACATTCGATCAAAATCAAAATCAAAAAATTGCTGTGACAATGAGAAAGTTACGTGAACTTTTTGGGAGAAACCACGTGCCAACAAGACGCCTTATTTATCGTGAAGTGAATGATTTCAAAGAAAGAGGGACTGTGGCTGATAGGCCCAAGCATGGACCACAATGTACTACAAAATCGGCTGAAAACATTACTGCTGTTCAAGAAAGTGCTCAAAACAATCCATCAACCTCATGTCGACGCCGTGCTCAGGAGCTTGGTTTTTAAAGAACAACTTTGGCCACAATTGTGAACAAATATTTGTATGTGTTTCCATTTAAGATTTAATCGACACAAGAGCTTCATCCAGAAGACCATTAACGCCGCTGTACATATGTCTATAGGATGTTACGGCTCGCCCATGACAAGCGCGATCTGTACGAAAAAATCATAATGAGTGACTGATCTTATTTTCGCATGAATGAATGTGCGAATAAACAGAATAGTCGGTTCTGGGCAACAAAAAACCCAGTCACTTTTGCATTCATTAAAAGTAACAGTCTGGTGTACAATTCGGTCAGGAAAAATCATTGCACCTTACTTCTTCCAAACTAATAACGGCGCTACGCTCACGGTCAATGGAGAGCAATATCGTGATATGATTGAACATTTTTTAACGCCACAACTTTGTGCAAACACAAACAAACAATGTAGTACATAAACTATAAACAAACAATGTAGTACAGTATTTATCGGATATAAGAACATCTCATATAAGAACAAAACGCTTATAAGAAACATTTGCAAAAACACCATATCTTTTTAGTGTTTTTTCTAACAAAAAAAGTTTCATATAAGAAAAACGCTTATAAGAAAAAAACTGATAAAAGAACATTTTTCTTGAACACCAAAACCACAAAATGTATAGAAAAAGAATTTATATAAGAAACTTTCAAGGGCAACACTGAATTTATGTGGTTTGCATGGACAACTCTGTTTTCTGACAGTTTTACAACAACAACAACGTTTTTTTTTTTTACTTTTAGTGCTCATGAGAAGTTTTTGTTTCTTGCCTCGTAAATAAATAAATAAATAAAAATGAGTTATGTATGTACATGTATTTACTACATATAATTTTTTTTCAAATTGAAGTTTGTCTAGTTTTTTATATCTATTTACTAAAGGGGTTAATAAAATAAAATTTGATTTCTTTTATTTTCTATTTACACACATACATCTACGTATATACATATGTACATAAAAAGGTAAAAAAGCTCGTATATTCATATAAGAAACAAATGCCTTATGGCCATAGCTACTTATATAAGAAATAAGTTTCTTATATAAAATAATTGTGTATAAGAAAGAAACGCTTATAAGAAACCTTTTTCGTGGATTTTTCACGTTTCTTATATCCGATAAATACTGTATACCTTCCCGTTGGACAGCCTGTATAGGAGAAAATGTTGCTGGGCTTTTCTTCGCTCTGTGAAATAATTTATCCAGCAACATTCTTTCATTGCTAAAAAGAAGTTTGGCAGTACATATGCAAAAATAACACTCTTTCAATGAAAAATGAAATCGAATCAAGTTAAACCAAGTGCAATTGGTTGCCTGCATTAATTACCATCTCCTTTCTACTTTTTAATTACCCCAACTTATGTTACAGATCTGAGGCATAAATCTCAGCCTCAAGGTATGCTCTAGTTTTTGTGCTCTTACAAATTTCAATGTGACATGTTTGGGGTAGCATATGTCAGGACAATTTATTTTATCTAAATTAATCTCTTCCACTCACTCCTACACGTTTATGTACATATTTTGCTTTCGTTTTTAATTTTATTTTCTTCTTGTTTATTTCCACTTTTTTGTTTTACTCAAACACTTTGCAAAACGCAGCAGTAAATATATTCTGTATAAACAATTTCCATTAGAACTTTTGGTCGATGAAAAAATACACTTGACATCTGCTGTGCTGCGTTTTATCTCTAATCGAGAAACGTGATAAGGCACAAAATAGTGTTAAAATATTTTATAAATTGTATTTCCATCAGCCAATGATGCAATTTACAATAGTTTTTTGTTTTTTAAAGGATGTTATGGATGGTATAGATTTCAGTTTCAAATTTACATTGCTGCCCAGAAAATTAATTTTGTTTATAAATTTATCTGTGGTGATTAAAACAAATTATTTTGGATTAGTTTAATTTCCTGGAATCTAAATGATGATTTCAGTAAATACTCTGAATTTTAATTGAAAAAAAAACCTGACAAAAGGTAGTAATAGTAATACTTAATGCCGTCGAACACCAGGTCCACAATGTCACTCGACATCGATCGCCCGCTTAGTTACTTACAAAACGATAGCAAATTTTTAAATCACATTTTCGATGACCAAATGCTGAAGTACGATAAAAACAACTTCAGCTGATTTTAAGTTTAGAACGGACCTTTGCCGGCAAAGTAGGCTTTTTATTGTTTATAATAGATAACAAATGAACTCGTTGTTAGGAGTGACTTAAAAGCCTAGTTTTTTTTTCTTGAAGATAAACACCGGTATTCATAGAAAATAAAACATTGTTGAAACACATTTTAGAACAAATTTTTCATATAAAATTTGTTCTAAAATGTACTTCAGCAATGTTTTATTTTTCATGAATACCGGTGTATAGTTTTAGCCCAAAATGAAAAAAATAACTTTTTTTATTTTCATGATTACAAGCACGAATTTCTATTATTCATTTCGTGGTTTCAAAAGGACTGGAATTCGACATCTGTCAAACTAAGTTGTTAAACCAATTTTTTTCTTCTCAATTGAAAGTCTGACATTGACGAAAATGGATATTTTTGTAGATATAATAGAAACAAATATAGTTCTATTGAAAATGGCAGTTAGAAATGTAATACGTAATTAAATAGGCTACTCAAAAATCATTTGCTAATAATGCTGCTAACATTCCCATACATTTTGCTAAAGTTAAACAGCATCATTTTAACCAGCAAAATAAAGTAAATCCTTTTGGAAATGTAACATCGATTTCCAATCAGCATTTTACTGTAAACGTCATGAACAAATTCATCAATTGAATTGCCAGCCGCAACATGATTCAGATATGTATTAAAGCTGGGCATTTGATATTTGATGATATTGTGGCTGTTTTTATATATAAAAAAAAAAAAAATAAAAAATAAAAAACTGAACCTTGATGTTGAAATGCAAAAAATAATATTTAAAAAATACACAGTTAAGCACACAATTTGTAAATGCAAGCAAAAAAAAAATATCAGAGTAATCACAGGCATTGAAATGCAACAACAAGAACAACAACAAAAATCATGTAAAAATGACAAAATAATTGGAACAAATCAAGTCGACACATACACACAAAACAGTCAAAGGACACCCCCCCCCCCCCCCAAACACATTCACTCTCCTCGAGTTTTTCTTTCATTTTGCAATGGTATAAATGTCAGAGAGGCCAAAAGAAAAGGAAACAAATCGAAAAAAATTTCCCTGCTACTAATGACGATAATGAATGAATAAACAAAAGAAGGACGAATCGAAGTAAAAGGAAAGCAATATGCAGCAGCACCAGGGAAACAGAGTACATCTTAAAGATTTAACTGACGATTTAACTGAAGACAAGTTTAAAGCAAATAATTCAGTATTGGACGAAAATTTTTTTGAATAGTAATTTTTTAACATTTTTGTAAAAAACACTTTCTGATTTAGAGCATCACTTTATCGCTTTATCCAAAGTAAAATTGTCTCTTAACAGCTTTGTGATTCAGATCAATATTTTCTATAGAACGTTTCTTTTTTGCTATGTTGGTTCACCTAACGTCTCTATAGAAAAAGTATGTGAGCTTGACACAATACAATTCTAAAGAAAATGTGTCTTAAGTCAGAGCAACATTTTCTAAGAAAAATGGCTCAGATGCAGACCAACATTTTGTACAACAATATTTTGTATAAAAAATAGGTTGGCTCCAAAACAGCATTGGAACCATGTCAGAGCCAGAATAAAACTTTTTGTATAACATAATTCTAATCGAGACACACATTTGATATAGAAAATAAGTTTCTGGATGTGGTTTAAAAAAAAAATGCGTTCAAGCTAAAATAATATTTTAACGTATAGTTTATTTGATCTTTTATTTTAATAATAAATTTAATTTTAAGGCTTAAGATCTTTTTATAAAAATGTTTGTAACAAAACAAATAAATATATTTGTTTTTACATTTTTATAAAAAGATCTTAAGCCTTAAAATTAAATTTATTATTAAAATAATATTTGCTATAAAATATGTGTTAGCGCAGACACACTGAAAATTCCTGTGGTTCCAGCCAATATCTTTTGTAGAAAATGTGTGTTGCGTCGGAAAAATTCTATATAGAAAATCTCTAGACCAAAGCAACAATTTCTATACAAAATGTTTCTGAGTCAGTGCAACATTTCCTAGGGAACATGTATCTGAGTCATACTAATATTTTCTGAGAAAAATGGATTTTGAATTATATGAAGATTACCTATAAAAAAGTGTTGAAATTAGAGCAATGTTATCTACATAAAATATGCCTTGACTCGAGGCAACATTTAGTGCCAAAAATTAATCTGAATTAGGGCAACCTTTAGTGGATGTGTCTTTGAAGACAGAGCAAGATTTTATTATAGAAGACGTTTTTCACTCATAGCACTATAATATTTCATGCAACAAATGTCTGAGCAGGAATATTTTTTACGAAAATGTGTGAGGTTATTTTTTTTTTTTTTTTAAACATATTTGAATAAAACCAAATATTTGTTTTAGAGCAAATTTTTGTTCTACAAAAAGTCCATTAATTCGTAGCAACATTTTCTGCAGAAAATGTTTCAGAATTAGACGAAGACTTTCTATAGCAAATGTTTCTTGAGTCAGAGCAAAGTCTGCAAACGGAACATTATGTTCCTTGCAGCAAATTTTTAGAGCAAAGCAACATTTTCTATTAGACAAAATTTTTCAATGCCAAATGTTTTACAAAAAAAAAAAAAAAAAAAAAATATATTTTTTATAAAATCTATTCGCGTCAGTCCAAAATCTTTACTTTGCAAATATTTTTTAAGTCAGACATTCTGTACTGAGCCAGAGCAAAATTTTCTATAGAAAAGTTGTTTTAAACCTCAGCAACTATTTCTATATAAATGGTTTTTGTGGCGGCAACATTTGCGACACAAAATTTATCTAAGTCAGATTAAGATTTTTTTTTATAAAAAATGTGTCTTCAATCAGAGAAAGATTTTATTATAAACAAAAATTTTCAGCGAAATCAAGTATTCTATATATGCAACAAAATTCCGAGCTGGATTTCCGTACAGTTTCTATGAAAATTTGTAAGGCAAAATTTTTCGGTGTAAAATGAATCCAGGTAAAACCAATGCTTTTCAGAAAGCAATAAGTGCAACAGATGCCCATGGCTTTCATTTATTTTTTTTTCTCTACTCATTCATAGTTTCGATAATCTTTTCTTTTGACCTCCCTCCCGCTAAACTACAAAAAACTCGCATTTTGAGAAAAAAAAAAAAAAAAAAACAAAAAAAATTAAAAAGAAATGCACACTGTTTTCCAGAAAATAAATCGGCTTTCAATATAAAATTTTTTATACAAAAGTAAAATTTGTTTATAGAAAATGGAAGACTTGGGCATCATTTTCTTGAAGTATTGTGTTAGAGTTGTAGTTTCCAAAGAGCTTGTGCCTGCAACAAATGAGTATTTTCTATACAAAATGTGTTTGTTTTACCGCAATATTGACCAAATGAACTATTGCTGACTGAGTGAGTGAAACATTTTCTATAGAAAATGTAACATTTTCTTTAAAATTTTTACAGAAAATTTTAATTTCATCGAACTTCTGCATTGTAATACATTTTCTTTAAAAACTGTGTCTGACTTGTTGTGAAGTTTTGTATGAAAAATGTACCAGTCGCAGAGCAGTTTTTTTTATGTTTGATTCAAAGAGAGCAAGAAATTTTGTAAAAAAAACTGTTTTGGGTTCAAAATATTGTTTCCTATAGAATACGTGCCTCACTCAGTGGTATTTTCTATAGAAAATCTATCTCACTCACAATAATGTTGTCTAACAATTGACATTTTGGTCCAATTAAATGAAAGATTTTCTATATGCCAGATACATATCAACATTGTTCTTAGAGAATGTAGCTGATCCGTAGCAACATTTTGTATAGCAAGTGTGCCGGACTTAAGGCAACATTTTTAACAGAACTTGAGTCGTCTAAGTCGTAGCAACATTTGAAGCAAACAAATTTAACATGTTTATTACCGGCAACACGTTATGTTAAAAACGTTCTTATTTACATATGTTGACCACATATATTGTTGACTTACATACGTCCACCTCAATCAGACGAACATTTTTATTTATATATTGATTGATGAATATTTTCTCAGTGATTGTTTACTATATTTCTTTTCAATATTACAGAAAAATATAAATATCCGCTTTCAGTTCAAGTTCAGTCTTAACTAATATATATTTTATATTAATAAAAATTTTAACCTTTGATCTTACAAACATACTTGGCTGTTCAGTAAAATTACATATGTGCGAGTACGAGTACACTTGTATGTTTATGTTTCAAGCCTAATTTTGTTGATGGAAAGTTGGCAAAAATCTCAGCAGCACAAAATGTTGTGGAGGAAGAGAAAATATGACACAGTAATAATTATGAACATTTATGATGTGGTTATGTTTTAATTATTGCTGTCATTATCCTCACAAACACATAAATAAAAGCAAAACAGAGAATATTTATGCTGAAAAACCTCTTCTCCATTAAGATTGCAAATGAATGCTCATCAGTTTGGTCCTTGAATATTTCGTTTTTTTGTTACGAATAAACATTTTATGACTTTTTTGTGTAGCATTTCATTCAAAGCCTCAAAAGACTTTATCTTTTGTGTGCCAGTAATTTACAAAAAGAAAAAAAAAAATTTGCAAAAAGAAGGTCTACTTTCAAGGACTTAAAATGCAGCTAAATAATTTTTTTTATGCAAAGTTTTAAACAGTATTTGCAGATTTTAAATCAATGTGTTGTTAGACATTTTATTTCTAACCTGGTTTCGTCCTTTGTAGTTGACTGCAAAGGAGTTATCTTTTCCCAAAAAAAAAGTTCTACACTTTTTTTTTACGGATTTTAATATTTTAGTGAGATTTAAATTAAATAAAATATACTTATAAGCATGAGCAAGTAAAAAATCAAGAAAACATATATTTTTTGCATTTTTTTTAAGAAATTAAATAAAATTAAATTAAAGTATTTAAAAAAAAATTGGATTTTTATTAAAATTGTATCCAAACGGAAACAATAATGTGTCTGCTTGATAGCAACATTTTCATTGGCAAAATTTTCCATTACAATGTAATGTTCAAGGCAGTTTTTTTACAGGTTCTGATCTTCTTCCTGAAGACGATATAAAAAGGGGTATCGAAATATCGAATAATTTAAAAATAAATAAAAGAATATATATTTATTGCAAGTAAAGTGACCTTAAGCTCTATTTAATAAACCAAAGAAAAACAATAAAAAAAATAATAAAAAAAATAATTAAAAAAAAATATTAAAAAAAATAATAAAAAAAAATATTAAAAAAATATTTAAAAAAAATAAAAAATATTAAAAAAAAATAAATAAAGAAATAAATAAAAAAAAAATCAATAAAAAAAATAAATAAAAAATAATAAATAAAAAAAATATAAAAAAAAATAAAAAAAAATAAATAAAAAAATAAATAAAAAAAAATAATTAAAAAAAAAATTAAAAAATATTAAAAAAATAAATAAAAATAAAATTTTTTTTTGGGCCGCAAGATTTTCTATAGAAATTTGTGCCCCATTTATTTAAAACTCAGTCCTGAACTTCAGAAAAGTAGTTTGTATAGAAAATATGTTCCCAGCAACATTTTCTACTGAAAATGTGCCTGATTTTTAGCAACATTTTCCATTGATAATGTGTCTTATGCAGAGTAACATTTCTGCTTTAGAGCATCATATATGATGTATATGATATACATCTTCTAAAACAAATTATTCATAATTCACTTCAGTCCAATTTTTTTTACAGAATGATACTTAATTTAAGTACTATACAAATACTACTATTTCGCTTAAACTTTCTACAAATTTGTTTATAAATCTTAAGAAATTGCTTGTAATGTTAATTTTTGTTTAAAAAATTTTGATTCTAAAGTTACTGCCCTGTTTCTGAAAATCCCTCTCAAATGAATTCAAAAAACAAAATATAAGTATTAAGAAAATTTCCCGCAAAGTGCAGCTTAAAGTCATAAAAGTAAATCAGTTTGATGTGCGTGAAAAACAGACGATGCACATAGGAGTATTCTGCCAATCTAGCCGGACAAAAAGGCAAAACTCAAAATAAGGAATTTTAAAAAACTATGTATATAGCTGAAAAGATAACAAAATTTTGCACCATATTGTGAATTTTCAAGATATTCCGTTAATGTTTTAGATTTTGGGATAGCGGTAAAATATGGGAAGTTAAGAAAGTTGCATGCATTTTTATTGATTTCCTTTGTTTTTGAGACGCTAATAGGACGATGTATCATACCTAAATGAATGAAGATTTTTTAAAAATTCTTCTTTTTTATAAAAGATGTGCATAATTACTAATTTCAATATTTAAAAGAAATAGAAATATTTTATTAATTTATATTCAAATAGGTCATTACCCAAAAAAATAAAAATATTTTGCACACTTTTTTTCTAAAAAAAGAAGAAGAAGAAGATTTTTAAAAGTGAATTAAGCATTTCTACAGGAAATGTTATATGCCATAACAAAGTCTTAATTGTGTTATATTTGATTAAAAAATAAAAAGGTGCGCATATTTGCGCCATTTTTTTTTCTTGATTTTTTGAAAATTACGTCTTTTTTATCACTTTGCCTACCTGCCAATATTATTAAACGCTATTATGCGTCATAAAAGTTTTTCATTTTGAGTTATTAAAAGTAAATCTGAATTACTTTAATTTTAGCACTTAATAGCAATAATACGTGCAATAAAAAGGAATGTATTAACAGTGAATAAAATGTGAACTATTAAAAGTGATTATCACCCTAGTCTATGAAACGGTTTGTCTACCTGTGCAGCTGCGGTCTATATAAAAATGTACATATCGATATATTTCATGGAAAATATAAGTATATACTATTAAACATGTAAACAAGGATAAATCAAATCATTGGCAAAAAGTTCATAGGTTGAGCAGGTATTCGGAAATAGTTTCATTATTGAAAATATGTACAAGTGCTTTTTCACCTCCATTTAAAACAGTTTATCTACCTGCGCAACTGTGATTCGTATAATCAATGAGAGTGATACAGCAGAGCTCTGTTTATTACCTGGTTTATGTATACTTCATCCGAACAAGATTTAATCCTTCGCCGCCAACACAAAAGAAAAATTTAAATAATGGTAATAAATGATAAAGAAACAACGAATTATGGTGACTCACAATAAAAAAGTGGCAACTAAGATCTGATGAAGACAAGGCTATTGTTAAAGAGAGGGAAAATGATATAAAAGAAAAATTTAGAAGTAAATTAGGGCTGATAGTGGATGTACCGAAAGCGGGATTTGGAAACACCAATGATGGCAATACGAGCAGAAGATTTTTTGTCAATCCTGAATTAGCTGCGGAAATAACCGAAGTTGATTTCAGTTTTATTTACCGCATCAAGGTCATACTCGAAGTAATATCAAGTGGGTATAAAATAAATTTAAATGAGTTTGCTGATTATTGCTTAGATACAGCAAAACTCTATGTAGCTCTGTATCCTTGGCATCCTATGACAACTACAATGCACAAAATTTTAGTACATGGTTCAATAGTTATAAGTAAGGCACTAGTGCCCATTGGGTTACTTTCGGAAGAAGCAGCTGAGGCTCGAAATAAACATTTTCGGCTTTATAGGCAGAATTACGCAAGAAAGTTTTCAAGAGTAGAATGTAATTTACATATTATTAATAGGCTTTTGCTTAGTTCTGACCCACTGATTACTAGCGTGAGACAAACTCCAAGGAAAAAAACATTACCGTTCACGAAGGATGCAATTTCTATGATGATTCCCGATTCTCCTAATTCTGACAGTGATTCAGATTTTGATGAGGACTCTGAAGAAAACGAAAATGATAAGGACAATGAAGAGCCGTGGTACTCCTAATCATAGAGGTGGAGAAAATAAATTAGTTGAAATAAATAATTTGTTGTTTTAAATAAATAAGTTATTAATATTAAAAAAATGTTGATATAAAAAAATAATTTCAATAAATTTTTATTATTACACCAAAAATGTCGCAAATATTTTTTGATTAAATGTCGTTAATTAAAATCCAAAATGGCGTGTTTTTCATAAATCTTTCATAGCTTCCCATTTCCTCAAACGAAATATGTACAATGGAACTTTTTAATAATAAATAAACACTTTTGGAAATTATATCGTCAGACAAAATGGAAAAGGTCGTATATATAAAAAAAATCTTCGCAGAATTTTTATAGTAATAAAACAGATTTCCTTGAACAAATAAGACTTTTTGATCATATTATCGTCAGCTGAGACGATATAGGCCCTATATAAGAGGAAAAATCTTTAAATGCAGACTTTGATGCTTGTATGTTGTAGTTAACCAAAAACCATGAGAGTCTGTATTTATTTATGTTTCCTCTTATATAGGGCCTTTAGCGTCTCAGCTGACGATAATATGATCAAGAATTCTTATTATTTGTTCAAAAAAATCTGTTTTGTTACTATAAAAGTTCTGGGTAGATTTTACGATATTTACGACCTTTTCCATTTTGTCTGACGATATCTTTTCCAAAAATTTTTATTTATTACAAAATAAAAGGCAATTTTATGAACATAAATTCAATCCAGGAGTTGTAAGAAAGCGTACAAGCTGCAAAATAATTTTGTCCGGCTAGATTGGCTAAATACCCCTATGTGCGATGCACAAAAATTAATCTGTGCAAATTAATTAAGTTTTTCTTTTTTAATGTTGTATAATGTTGTTAATTGCATACACGAGACGCTTTAAAAGCTTAAGAGTCTTAAGTAAACATTTATGCGTTTCTAGAAACAAGAAACTTGACGAACACACACATACACACACACACACACACACACACACACATGTTTGTGTAAATATGTGCACGTATTTAGAGCAGAGATGGGCATTTATTACTCACAAGCGATGGTTTTTATTTTGTGCAAATCAAAATATTGTAAATCGATTTTTCTCATAGCACTTGGAAAATATTCAACTATACGTTAGAGATTCCAACACTAGGGTTGCCAAATCGCGAAACATAAAAGGCTACCCTCGCATATTGAGCTCAATTAAAGCCTTAAGTGCGTAAAACTCTTTAACTGCGTTCTCTTGAATTAGGAATAAACTTAGAAGAGTGTAGAAGGCACTATTGTTAAACTGAAATATATTTAATAATTTTGATAATATTTCTCGTTTGATGTTATAAAAAGCTTGATTCGAAATCTAATGACATTTAAGGTATTATTTAGAAACTGTTAGCGATTCCTATTGAAATAAGTATGCTTATAACAGGTTTAGGAAATTGTCTTATGATAACTTTATTCTACAATTCATTTACATGTTGCTTAGGCGATGTTTTCGGAAGTAATGTGTATTGGCTTCTATGGACCATTTCTGGTAGTCCGATTATTTTCGGTCTTTTTTTTTAAACACAAATGTATGAACTTGCCCACCACTGGCTTAGCATGCGTGTGGGTATTTGTGCATGTATGGGAATAAGAAGTGCGTTAAAAACATTTGAAACAATTTGTATGAAGTTTATAATATGAACATGGAGAATGAAAAAAAAAATAAATACATTTTCTGCTTAAGGTTAAAACATTATTCCAACAATAGAAGCACTTTTAAGTTTATGGCTTGAAGTCAGCCTTTGACTTCGTGTTTTGAAGTCTAATGCTAGGAACACAACTGGGACGAACGACGAATTTCGCCCAACACGACGAATATGCCGGTTAAAATTCGCTGTGTTGGACTCGTCGTATAAAGCACAATAACGAAGAAAAACAAAAACATCTGTTATAATTGATAAAGTTGTTTATTGTTTGTTCAAAGATAAAAAAAAAACATTAAATGAATCAAAGAGTTTAAAATTTTGTAAAAATAATTAAAATAATGAACATCATGTTCATTATGGTAAAAGCCTGGAAGTTTAACATTTTCAATTATAATTTCACTTGTATCCATTTTCTGAGTTTTTTAATTTTATCTTATTGCACTTGAACAGCTGATGGGGTGACCATATTAAAAAAAATTTATTGCTAAAAAATTTAGCATTACCAAAATCAAAAAATTAAACACTATAAACATGTTTTATAATCTAATATGTTGGCTTTTTATTTTCAATGCAAAAAGTCAAAGCTTAGCACTTAAAATAAAAAAACTATTAAAGTAAAAATTAACTGTTTTTACTAAAACACTTGAAAACTAAAACCAAAATGGCCACATGGTACTGATTTGTTCGCCGGCATAAGAAATAGAAATAAATCTATTTCAAGTGCGCCGCGTACAACGAATTTCGATCGATGCTGTGACTGTGTGCATTTTCATATACCCCAATGTGTTTTATTTTTTGACGGCGAATATTCGTGGCGAAAAATACGTCGTTCGTCCCAGTTGTGTTTCTATTATAAAATAAACATATTTCGTGTTCAGACTTCAAGATTTTTGTACGAATCACAGTTTGGATGTGCTACTCCCTATTTTTTCTCCCTGCTATTTTTTCTCCCTGCTATTTTTTCTCCATCTTAGAGTAGTTAATATATAAAATAAAGCACTTGCTTGTAAATGTTTATGTATGCATGTAGTTTGTGTCTGTGTGTGTGTGTGTGTATGTGTTTTTGTGAGCTTTAAGTAAGCGAAGTGAAGAGTTTTCTAATTATACTTTTACACATGTATAAACTCAGCAAAGAAATTAGAGCAGTAATATTAGGGGCGAGAGATGTATTTAATTTTTTTTTTTTGGTGAATTTTGTTTTCTTACACCTAAATTCACAAAATTGACCCACATCCAGAGATGTGTAGTGTAGCACGTATGTGGCGGAAATCGAAGATAAAGCAGTTTCGAAAGTTTTTTTTAATTCACTTTTAATTGCCACATCTTATGATTGCGAAATAAAATAAGTCCCTTAAAACAACCCTATGACTCTAAAACGGCTCTCAAGACTGACCACTTTTTAGAGTCAAGCACTTTCTTCAGAGGACGATTCACTTAGTGTATTATATAGATTATCTGCTTGAAAACATCCATCAAATTGCACACAAGATTTCTCAAATGCCTTCTAAAGTGTCTCAAGGTTTCTAAAATGTTTTCTTTAATGCGGCACATTTCAAACAAACCTCGTATAATTTTTTTTCATAATTTTTTTTTCATATTGCTACAATACAAAGACTCAAAAGATCTTTGTAGTTTATTAGAGTGTTAAATCCGTTGTGTTGATTACATTTAAATTAAATTGTTTTGAGTGGATTCTTAACGACCGAACAAATAGTCAGCCATTCATAATTTATGTCAATGACACTTTTCTTTCAAATAATATATGGCTTTTTTTTCTCAAATAATATAAAACAATAAAAATCTTAAGAAAGTTTTGGCGGGGAGAATTTTTTTTTGAGAAAATTTTTTTTAAATTTAAATTCTAAATAAAATGCAACTTTAAACATTGCGCCTCTCCGCCTGAACAACTACTTTTCTAAAATTTATTTAACAACTTTGTTTTAATGTCTTTGACAACGTAAAATTCTTTTAGTTTTATTATATGTGAATTTTGAACAACTCTCTCAAATTGACACAGTTGATGATTTCGTAAAATCAAGTTCTGCCACATTATTTTTTTGATGATTTTCTTTTATCATTTTAACGCAAAAGCAAAAACATCTTCTCAAATTACCTTTTAACGTTATTATATACATTCATTTGGTATGTTGTACGAATTGGTATTTGCCATAAAAATATTATAACTACATGGATGGATTTTGTGGCAACCTTCAAACAAAGTTGCACAAACACAAATAACAAAGATGTGCTTTTATATTTTGGTCGACTGGTCGGCTGGTCGGTCGGTCGGTCGGACGGTGGGTCTCTGTTGAAAAGCAAAATTGCACAAAAGTTCCCCCTAATTAAACTAAAATTAGTTGAATTAGATTTTGTGGTTCTCTACTTTTTTTTTTATTCATTATGTTGTTGTTTTTGTTGCTGCAGATTCTGTTTTCGTCAATTTGTTGCAGCCTTGTCATGAAATTGCAATGTTAATCATAGAAATGTTTCGGCTTTTAGTTGATATCAAAAAATCTAATTGAGAACTTTTTTCAAATGTATTTTTTTTAATTTTTTTTGAATAGCAAATCGTGTTAAGACACAGGGAATTGCATAACATTGAATTAAAGTGAATGCAACACAAAAACATCTGCAATAATTCAGCGGCCCATAACAGTAGTGGTCAAAAAAAGTGTGAAGTTTTACTTAAAATTGCAAAAGACAGCAGAAAAGTCTCACTATAGTTGTAAAAATAGGTTTTAAAACTTTACACCCTTAAGTGCCCAAGAAACGTTCTACACAGCCGCCACTCACGTTTGGGTTTGTGTGCGTGTCGTTTATTTTAATAATTTGCTGCTGACATGCAATAAAAAATGACAAACATTTATTTTTTTCATGCGCGCTTTTTTCCCTTACCTACCAAATTACTCTGTTTTCGTCATGAAGGCTTCAAATAAAAATAATTAAAAATTTCTCTGCCGCTCTCTATTTATTTTGCATCCTGGAAGACATTTACCATGTTTATGTACACTTTTAAAAATTAAGTTCCTCTGTAGTAAACTGATGAAAGGCATCTACAATGCAGCAGAAAGACACCCGTTTTGTCGAATATTGTAGTGAACTGCCCATGAAACAAGGAATCTACAGTTTTGTTATTAATACAGCCTAAGTTGATATTCAATAACACCCACATTTTTTAAGTTTCTATAGTAAATACTATTTTCAGGAATTGTCAAATAGTAGAACTGACTCAATCAAAAATCACTGCAGTCACATTTCTTGCAAGTTATAGACAAATGGAAATAGGTTAAAGGCTAAAGAAATAGAAAGAAGCAAAAATTACGCATATTGCTTCTGTGTTTTCGTACGCACATTTATCTGTCTATCCACCACGGAATTTCAAACCAAACGACGTTTTTTCCCGTCACACAATAGTAGACACCTGAGGAAAAAATTGCTTCAACAAAAATATCAAAAACTATTGATTTTTTGCTTCAAACCGAGCCGACCGCATGCACACAATCAAACGGGTGACGAGTTTATTGAACGTATCCTGAGCACTTTATTCATAAAAATTATATGTGGCTTGTAAAGCTCTGGTTCGACAAATTTGTAAGGAAAATTCCAGGCACTCAAATACCACCCGTGGGGACTAATCAGCGCTCGCTGAGGAGTCAATTGTGTTAGCAAGCCCCAATAAATTGTTTTCCATAATACTTTTTTCATAGATATCCACCCCGTACCACTACTCCTTGCAGGTGGGGCTCCTAACAAAAAATAAATAAATAAATAAAAAAAATAAAATCAGGCGCCATGAAAATGAATATTTTTGATACGTCGTAGTGGAACTGTTTTCCTCATATGAATAGCTATGGGAAAAATCTATAGCATAATATCGACTGCTTAATCGACTCCCCTAATGTATACATTACATGGTTTTAGCGCCATCTGGTAAGGGTTTGGTGGAATACTTGAATTGTCCTACTAAGAGTCCCCGAGGTCGCAGGTTCGATTCCTGCCGAAGGCTTTGGGTGTTTCTGCAGACAAGCCAAAAAGCTTCGCAGTTTTGTGTTTGTATAAAAAAAAAATAAAAAAAAAATAAAAAAAAAAAAATAAAAAAATAAAAGAAAATAAAAAAAAAAAATAAAAAAAAAAAATTAAAAATTAAAAAAATAAAAAAAAAAAAATAAAAATAACACTAAAATCTTTAATGAGAAAAAAATTTTAAAATTTTAGAAAAAAATTGTGAAATATATATATACATACATATAAAATTTTAAAATTTTTTTCTCATTAAAGATTTTAGTGTTATTTTTATTGTTTATTTTTTTTTAAACGAACACAAAACTGCGAAGCTTTTTGGCTTGTCTGCAGAAACACCCAAAGCCTTCGGCAGGAATCGAACCTGCTACCTCGGGGACTCTTAGTAGGACTCTCTACCAATTCATCCATCGAGGCGCTCATATCTTCATCTTCTTGTGATCTTACATTACCTAATTATTTTGTATTAAGCTAACTATATTATTTTTATGATTGATATTAATTAAACAATGCAATGAACACATTAAAGAAATTTAGCAGGCTGAACAACTAGCTGTTTCGAAGCTGCCACACTTCTCGTCAGCACCGTCCACCCCGCTGAATGTCTTTGATGGTTTCTTGGCCTTGTTTAATTAATATCATTCACGAAAATAATATATAATGAACTTGAACTGAGTGCTATCGTTGACAGTGAACTTATAGAGGCGGTTGGGTTGAAAATGCATTTTCGTTAACAGCGTAAACAAAAGGTTAAAGTAAAGTCTTTTATTTAACAGTGTTGCATAGTCAATAAAGGCTTCAAGTCTTAAGAGCATGGCAGATCTGTTGTAGTGTTATTTCATTTGCAATTAAGGAACTTGCGGAATCTTTTTTTATTAAATGGTAAAAACATAACAATATCTATAAGCATTATGACTTCCCATCAAAATTGTAACTGATTAAAAGAAAAAAAAAAAAATCGATTTTTACATGCAAATTTAAGTTTCAAATTTACTGTAAATTTCTCTTCAAATTAAATTTCGTTTTTATTCAATTTTCACTGAGTCAAGCCAGCATCCTACATATAATTTATTTTCTATTTTATTTTATTGCTGCAGCAGTTGTGTTCGTTTTTTATTTATTTATTAAATTTCAAATGACCCTTCATGCCTGCATCAAATTTCTAAAAGAAAACTTTAAAATGAAAAATTATATGCTGACTGGTATTGTGGTTTATTTACAGTGTTGTTGCTGTTGTTTTTGTGTTTTTCATTTTTGTAATAAATAATTGTAATATATAATAATTGTCTTTACGTTTGCTGTCCATACAATTAAGCGACAGACAACAGCTTTTGACTGTTGCTGTCATCGTTGAAATTGTCATTTGAGGAAATTGCAAATATTGCACTCTGAATCGATGTCGTGACGGCTCAACTGCTAAAAATCATACAAAAGTTTTTAATTTTGTGGCATCAAACTTTGCCAACTTATTTTGTTTGCCATTGGATGGATGTGTAGTTGTTGTTGCGTTTTTGACGTCAGCTTAATTATATAAACAAGCTTTAATTCATTTATGTATTGTAGTTCATAAATATTTGCTCTTAATTTGAATTTAAGTATGTGCTTGATAATTGTTTGTAAAACAAGTATTCAATGCACTAAATCCCATGCAACCCCACAACCGATCCATCCAGTCTGCCAGCCCAGCCAGCCCAGCCAGCCAGTCAACCAACCAAACATTCATGCAGACAGCCAACCAACCAAGCGACCAACCGACCGCTGTGTGAGTGTCGCTGTCATTTACACTTCACTAAATTGTTGCTCTTGTTTTTTTTTTTTTTGCCATTTTCGAGTTGATTTTATGCTATTTTTTTCATTTCAATTATCGCACTATTTTAAATGATTATTTATTTCAACAACATTATCTTCCTCGTTGTTGGGCTGTTATTGTTGCCATTATTACAAATGTAGTTTGAGGTGGTTTTATTTATTTATTTTTTGTTTGTTTTTATGTGGCTGTTTGCAACAATTCACACCTTTGTTTGATTAAAGCATTTTTGTTTGTTTGTTTAGTTTTGCTAAAGTTTTTTGTTGTTGTTGCCAATGAAATTCTTTTGCTCTCTTGAGATATTTTCTTTAAGAGATCATAAGAATGTTATGCCCATTTTGCGTCTATGAGAAGAAAAAGTAAAACTCGTTTTCTACTTTAAAAATAATGAAAATAAAAGATATGTCATATAAATATTAAGCGGTGTAAGAATGCAAACTATCGGTTAAAAAAGATGCATTTCGTAAAAGAATGAAAACATGCTGTGCTGGTTTCTCCAGAAAAGCCATCAGCTCAAAATTTAAGAGTTTTCAGTAGAGGCAAGCAGTTTTTTATTTTACTTTACTCTTATAGCGCAACGAATTAAGCCTGACTAGTCGATATCCAGGTACCAGTGAACAGTCTTTACTCCCCATCTAGACCAACTATAAGTATATTTAATAACACTGTGCTTGAATATGAAACTTTTTTTTGCCGACAATCGGGGCACCCAGTGACTAAACCTAATTCGGGTACGCTGAATTCAGTGGTGCTATCCGTTTTTCTAGGTTAGCTCGCATTTTCGAGATTTACCGTTATTTTAAAAATGGAGGAGGTTGCACTACATGTATTGAACTAACTAAAAAAATTTTTCGTTTATTGAACTTTAGTAAAAAACCGAAATTCCGCAATAAAATAACCTATAATCTGATATATAATTCACTAAAAAAAAATTTCAGTTTTTAGAAAAAAACATTTTTTTTTGAAAAAAAAATTTTTTTCTTGAAATTTTGTGATCTTTAAAATTGCATAAAAAATTGAAAAATTAAGCTATGCCAACAAATTTTCCCGTGTATATAAAAAATTATGTTTGAAACAAAACGAGCTTTAAATGACCAAAATCTGTGGGCAACTTTTGATTTTATTCACAAAAGACGAAAAATTGCAGTTTCAACCTGTTACCAGACGAAGCCTCAAAAATTGAAAAAAATATTTTCTTGTTAATTAAAGTACATTTCTGCATGTTCATATAAAAAGTTTTTTGTAATTATCTAACATTAAGATGTGTTAAAAAAGTGTTATGAAACCTTTTTGCATAATTTTGCATAATAGTACAAATTATGCAAAAGGGTTTCATAACACTTTTTTAACACATCTTAATGTTAGATAATTACAAAAAACTTTTTATATGAACATGCAGAAAAAAATTTTTTTTTTTCTAAAAACTGAAATTTTTTTTTAGTGAATTATATATCAGATTAAAGGTTATTTTTTTCGGTTTTTTACTAAAGTTCAATAAATGAAAATTTTTTTTAGTTAGTTCAATACATGTAAATCTCGAAAAGGCGAGCTAACCTAGAAAAACGGATAGCACCACTGAATTCAGCGTACCCGAATTAGGTTCAGTCACTGGGTGCCCCGTTTGTCGGTTTTTTCAACTAGCACAGTGTAATTATTTCATCCAAGTTTAAATTCATACAAGCTGCAATAGTTATCAACGACTTTTCGTTGATGAGAGAAAATGTTAAATATTTGAAGTGACTCTCTTCAGAGGTAGCAAGGGAAGCTGTGTACATATCTTAATTTGAACAGTGTTCTCATATACAGATCGGAAGAAAGTTTTATTTGTTAGTGGCTAAATACAGTGTGCTCGACTCAGAGACATTCCTGTAGTCGAATTCAAAACGTCTATTTAGCAAACTAGCTCTTGCCTAAAAATTGAGTACCGATCATGCTAAACAATTTTCCATAAAATTATCCAATGCTCTGTAGGTGGTTGCGTATGAGTGATGTGTGGTAAAAACTGATGTTTGATTATGTTGCGTATACGCATGTATGAAAATATTTATTAAAACTAAAGATGAGCAGCTGTCGTGAAAATAGTTGTCACAGTGATTAAATTTTAGAAAAATTGAAATTTCGTGCTTGATGCTGCGGTTCATAAAGTTGCACGATATTTCACGAAAAAGTTAAGACACTAACTTTTTTCGGTTTGCAAAAAAACTCACAATTTTTCCTTATTTTTAGTTTGTAATTCAATTTACTTTAGCTCAATGTCTACTACATATATAATTTACCTGTGTCAATTTGTATAGTAGAAGAAAAAAATATATAAAAATCGTTGGGGAAAATTGTTTCATGAGTAGTTTTAACCCAACAAGATATACATATATAAATGATTATAAATTTTAGAGTTTGAATTGAACCAAACAAACCCACTTTGTATTTTTAATTCCCGCTGGCATCTTTGTGCTCAGTTAAAGCGGCAGGAGTGCTCAGCAAATACTCAAACCATAGGAAACACCTTTTTTCCAAGACTACAACTTTATCTTTTTTTTTATTCTACCAGTCGTAGGCCATGAAGACCAGTTGGATCCTAAGAGGTCCCGTTGTGTCACAGTGCATAATCGAAAATTAAATTAGTTATACCTATGAATAATGACTTCTTCATAACCTTTGATTCTTCAAAATTTAGCCTTTATGTATAGCAATTAACACTCTGAAAGTATAAGTTTCATGACATCAAAATGAAAATGTATGTGTTAGAAAGTGTAAATGAAATGTTGTAAGAGCAAATTATGATATGATCTACATCAGGAGATTTTTCGCTGTAACTCTGCAGTTCTGCCTAATCAGACGTTGAATGACTTTTTGGTGTTATGTATCTAACGAAAATTATTAAAAAGATATAAAGAAAACAGGATGGAAAAAAATTATAATATATGCCACAGCTATAGTGAGACATGTGGCACAGCGACTCCCACTAATTTTTTATTCGCAACCTTTTTTAAACAACACCAACAATAACCTCGTACATATATGAAATTTAATTCATTAGTGAAGCTACCATATCAAAAAAAAATTTTTTTTTATAAACTT